>ML663565.1:21462658-21804735 GCA_007570785.1 Antilocapra americana
CTTTACTTTTTTCTCTCTCTTTTTTCTTTTGTCCTACCTCCTCTCGTTGGCAATGGGCCGTCCCTTCAGATGCCCGATGTTCTCTGCCAGCATTTAGATCCTGTTTTATGGAGTTTGCGCGGTCTTTAAAAGTTCTTTTGGTGTATTTATTGGGGAGAGAGTGGTTTCCCCGTCCTATTCCTCCGCCATCTTAGTTCCCCTCCCTTGTTTTTTTAGAGACATGTCAAGTAGATGAAAAATGAAGATAATAGCCTTTGAGTACTTTGTAAAAATACTGTCTTAGAGGTACTCTGTGTACTTTGTTTAAGAAAAGAATACTTTTATTAAGTGGCAGCACTGTGTGGGCTTAGAATGTGATCTTTTACATATACACTATCATTCACTGTCTTTGTGGACAAACTTATCAAATAATAGTCCATGACCTCACCACCCCCACCCTCTTTTAGCTTGGAAAACTTGTCTCATGGTTTCTTATGCATATAAGAATGCATAACATCTGCCCCTGAATAAGGCATTTCATAGAAATATGAGGAGAAACTTTTCACTTTAGGAAGGCCCTGTGATTTCAGACTCAAGGTCAATAGAAATACTCTTGTGCACTTATACTTCCAGGGGCTTTATATTTTATGTTATGGTCTTCACACCAAGACTTGCTAGCGGTGTAACAACTTCCTCGTTTTCTAGGTGAAGATACAGAGACTCAGGGGAGCAAATGACTGACATGACAGCACCAGGACCAGATATCAGGTGTTCTGGCAACAAGTCAGTTTCTCTCTGAAGAGTTTCCTGGTTACTTTTGCTCAACTGAATAGAAATTAACTCTTCTTATTTTCCGAAAACAAACAACAAACTGAAAAAAAAAACAACACTTATAAGAAGGACTTAGGGAAATCTCCCTAAGGAATAATTGTTATAAGTTGAAATTAACACAGAAATAAAAATACGCACTAATACTTTAATGTTTAATATCTCCAGTGTCTTCTTATGCCAAAAGTCCTTACCATTATCAGTAATTAATTGGATAAATAAAATAAGTACAAGTGTTTGCATTTATCCCCTATTGGAAACTGAAAATCCTTTCCAAATCCAAATGGCTGTTATAGTGAACAAATACATTTTCAAATCCATTAGAAAGCTTGAACTGAGGTGTTGAAGGCAGAGGCATTTTCCCTTATAATGAAACAAGTAGTTGCATGTGTAATTTATTAATTATATTGTATATCTAGACATAAATATCCAAAGAGTTAATACAAGTAAAAATTGTCCTCAAGCTTTGAAGTTCAGCAGTTTTTCATAAAGAATATTGAATGAAAATACAGTATAAAGTTTCTTCATAAACTAAACTAAAATATCATCTTTAGGATATAATGATAAGTTGAACTTTATTTGTTTTCATTTTAGGTGACAAATCAAGTTGCAACAGCAGGAGCCCATATTTAAACATCTTTTTCTTATAATTAAAAACTCAGAAATTTTTGAACATTATTAAAAAACAACTCCTCCTTGCTTACAGATATATGTGATTCCAAATATTATGCACTAACTTAGTAAAAATAAAGTCTTTATAGTCAATGCCAAAAGTAAATAATGGCTTAGAGTCACTGAGTAAAATAATCTAAAAGCTCTCTGTACTTTTGAGAAACCTCAGGATCCTATAATTTATTAAATCATTCCACACTCAGAAATGATCTTCATAAATCTTCTTAACCTAAATCCAGGGATGTTAGGTTACTGGTAAGAATTTCTAACAATGACAGCTAATATTCTACTGTCATATTGATTCTATTATTTTCATAAATTTATTTTAAAAGATTATATTAATCAAACTGTAAAATGTTAAAATGCCTTTCCTTTTGAAAACATTGAATTCTTGTAACCAAGAACCAATTTTTTTTTTGTATTTCTAAATTATAGATGAAAACTAGGAATCATTGTGATGGATATGGCTATAATCAAATTTCATTGATGAATATGCTGAATTTATTTCTTAATAATTTGATGTAAACAGCTTTTATCTTCATATTAAGTAAAATTTTGGTATTCAGAGACTTGGGCTTGTATTAGTAGCTAGATTTGAATCCTTACTTGACCTCTAACTGGGCTTCCCTGATGGCTCAGATGGTAAAGAATCTGCCTACAATGCAGGAAACCCAGATTCAACCCCTGTGTCAGGAAGATCTCTTAGGGAAGGAAATGGCAACCCAATCCAGTATTCTTGCCTGGAGAATTCCATGGACAGAGGAGCCTTGCAGGCTACAGTCCATGGGGTTGCAGAGTCAGACACGACCGAGTGGCTACCAGATTTCATCAGATTCTCAAACTATTGTGATTTTCAGTATTTCCTGAGTATAAGAACTGCTGGCATTTCTATCAAAATTCCATAAATGGTAACATAATATCAAAAAATAATCAGGATACCAAACATTTTGATTCTCTAAAGAAAAATAGTCATCAGATTATCATGATTGTTATTTTGTACATTTCTGTATTTTCTAAACTTTCTATGAACCACATATGTTAATTTTCAGATGAGAAAAAGGAATTATTATACCTGAATGTAATGTGTCACAATTTAGTTGTAGAACATTTTAATCACCCTCCTCCCATGTAACTACTAATTTAATATCTGGTTTAGATATTTTCCTTTTTTGTCATTTCATTATAAATGGAGTCATACTTTATATGGTTTATATGTCAGAATTCTTTTACTTTGCGTGGTTTCTGAAATTCAACCATATAGTAGCATGAAAAGTGAGTGTTAATTGCTCAGTGGTGTCCAATTCTTTGTGATCCCATGGACTGTAGGGTCTGTCCATGGAATTCTCTAGGGAAGAAAACTGAAGTGGGTTGCTATTCCCTTCTCCAGGGGATTTTCCTAACCTAGAAATTGAACCACATTGCAGGTAGATTCTTTAGCGTCTGAGCCATTAGGGAAGTACATATAATAGAATCAGTTCACTTCAGTCGCTCAGTCGTGTCCAACTCTTTGTGACCCATGGACCTCAGCACACCAGGCCTCCTTGTGCATCACCAGCTCCTGGAGTTTAACCAAATTCATGTCCATTGAGTAGGTGTGCCATCCAACCATCTCATCTTCTGTCTTCCCCTTCTCCTTTTGCCTTCAGTCTTTCCCAGGGTCTTTTCAAATGAGTCAACTTTTCACATCAGGTGGCCAAAGTATTGGAGTTTCAGCTTCAACATCAGTCCTTCCAATGAACACCCAGGACTGATCTCTAGGATGGACTGGTTGGATCTCCCTGCAGTCCAAGGGACTCTCAAGAGTTTTCTCCAACACCACAGTTCAAAAGCATCAGTTTTCTTTGGTGCTCAGCTTTCTTTATAGTCCAACTCTCACATCCATAACATGACTACTTGAAAAACCATAGCCTTGACTAGACAGACCTTTGTTTGCAAAGTAATGTCTCTTTTTTAATGTGCTGTCTAGATTGGTCATAATTTTCATTCCAAGGAATAAGCGTCTTTTAATTTCATGGCTGCAATCACCATCTGCAGTGATTTTGGTGCTCCCCAAAATAAAGTCAGCCACTGTTTCCACTGTTTTCCCATCTATTTGCCATGAAATGATGGGACCAGATGCCATAATCTTAGTTTTCTGAATGTTGAGTTTTAGGCCAACTTTTTCACTCTCCTCTTTCACTTTCATCAAGAGGCTCTTTAGTTCTTCTTCACGTTCTGCCATAAGAGTGGTGTCATCTGTGTATCTGAAGTTATTGATATTTCTCCTGGCAATCTTGATTCCAGCTTGTGCTTCATCCAACCCAGCATTTCTCATGATGTACTCTGCATTTAAGTTAAATTATTAGGGTGACAATATACAGCCATGATGGACTCCTTTCCTATTTGGAACCAGTCTGTTGTGTCATGTCCAGTTCTAATTGTTGCTTCCTGACCTGCATACAGATTTCTCAGGAGGCAGATCAGATGGTCTGGTATTACTGTCTCTTTCAGAATTTTCCCCAGTTTATTGTGATCCACACAATCAAAGGCTTTGGCAAAGTCAATAAAGCAGAGATAGATGTTTTTCTGGAACTCACTTGCTTTTTGATAGATCAGTGTTTTATTGCATTAATTTTTTTTTTTTTTAGCCATTTACCTGTTGATGGTCATTTGGATTATTTCTACTTTTTCTCTAGTATGAATAATGTTGTAAGCATTTGTTCATATCTAGGTCTTTTTGAACAGTTTTCGTTTCTCTTAAGATGGAAATTGAATTGAATTGTTGGGTCATATGGTAAACTGCTTAACTTTTTAAGAAACTGTCTGACTACTTTCCAAAATAGCTTCATTACCAGCAATATATTAATATATTTGTCCATATCCTCATCAACACTGCCTTTGTCTTTAGTATAGTCCTAGTGACTGTGAAGTGGTTTCTAATTTTGGTTTTAATTTGCTTTTCCCTAGTGACTAGTGATCTTTTCACATGCTAAACCATTTGGATATCTTCTTTGCTGAAATGTCTACTCAAATTTTACCCACATAAAAATTGAATTGTCTTATTTTTGAGTTTTAAGAATTATTTATATTATCTGGATAATAAGTTTACTTGTTACTTACAGGGTAAATCCTTTATCAAGTATGATTTGAAAATATTTTGTCCCAGTCTGTGGTTTGTCAATTAATTTCCTCAATGATTTTTTTTTTCCTATTATGTAAGTCTCATGTGTACATTGCTCAGGACCACTGTATAGCATAGTCAACTTCTTTAAAAGAATCAAGCCTATACTTCCAAAAGTTTTAATCTTAAAAAACAAAAGCAAACGAACAAAAAGACATTATTTTTAACTAAATACATAATCCAATATTCACTAGTATATATATTTCAATCTTTATGCACCTTCTTCTGCTCTGTCCCTTTCTATCACACATTAATGGGACTGGATGAAATCCTCAAACCTAAAAACATCCTGGAGTTTAGAGGGGCATGCTGAGGCTTGACAAAACAGAGATTTGATTTAATGCTTAAGAATGTGGGCTCTGGAGCCAAGCTACCTGGAATACAAGGCCTATCACTATTTAGCTCAGTGTTTCAGTTTCTCTACCTGCAAATGGGATAATAATAATACCTACCTAAAAATGCAATGGTTATTACAGAATAAATGTAAGTAAGGTGCTGAAAACAGTGAACATTTTAGGAACCCAATGAATAGTCCCCTCATCTTTCCTTTTTCCTGTTTTTAAGCTTTTTAAGTACCCTTTTGTCCTACCTCTTCAGGTAACACATTAATATCTTTACCTTTCTTTTCTTTTTTCATATCTCTTCCTCTTTCCCATAAAAATTCACTCATTTTTTTTTTATCACTTCAAGTATTTATGAGGCTCCAATGGTTTTTAAAGAGAAAGCATTTATCTCTCCATATGTTACCTCACGTATCCTAAGTGGCACTAGTGGTAAAAAGAACTTGCCTGCCACTGCAGGAAACATAATGAGAAGCAGCTTTCATTCCTGGGTCGGGAAGATCCCCTGGAGGAGGGCGTAGCAACCCACCCCAGTTTTCTTGCCTGGCCATGAATAGGGGAGCCTGGGTGGACTACAGTCCATGGGGTCACAAAAAGTAGGACATGACTGAAGCAACTTAGCACCCATGCACAAATGCACGTATTACCTCTTTATGAAATCACGTAGAAACTTGATGAATTAATATGCTAGCTGTCTAAGAAATGCTAAAATCAAAGGGTTGAAATTAACTTTAGTCATTTTTGGTCCAATTATAGGCTAGTCAAAAAGATCTAGAGAAGCAGTATCTTTTAAAATACGTTATCTTATACATGACTTCTATCCACAACTTGTCTGCTACTAATGCCGCCACCAGCAGTTTACCATTCCATTTGTATTCTGCTACTTCTACTACTGAAAAAATAATAAATGCTATAATTTATTATGTCCTTGTCCTAGTCCCTGGAATGTGCACTGCATATGTTATTTCATATGGAAAAAAGGAACTTTGTAGATGAGATTATAAACCTTTAAATGTGGCTATTATGCTGGATAATCCAGTTCCGTCTCATGTGATCACTGGGGGCCTTATCAGAGAGAGGCAGGAGATCAGAATATCAGAATCACAGTGAGGCCAAACAAAGCGAAATGTTGGAGTTTGGAGCAGGTAGAGGTTAATTGCAGAGCCATGGAAGGAGATGGGTGGCTCATGTCCTAAAAAGCTCTGAGCTCCCTGAAGTTTCACAAAGCATTTTTTAAAGTCAGGTGAGGGAGGTGGGCCACAGGTTACATGGTCAGCTCATGTACACTTCTCTGACTGAGAGTGAGATAACAGGGTAGTGTCACAGAGGTTAACATTATCAGTCATTAGTCAATAAGAGGCCTGGAGCTGTGTATTCATTTTCATCAAGTAGTTTACATCTTCCACTTGGTAGGAGGGGCTTCCCAGGTAGCACTAGAGGTAAAAAAGCCACCTGCCAATGCAGGAAATGTAAGAGATGTAGGTTCGATCCTTGGGTTGGGAAAATCCCATTGAGAAGGAAATGGCAACCCACTCCAATATTCGTGTCTAGAGAACCCCGTGAACAGAAGAGCCTGGAGGGCTACAGTTTATAGGGTTGCATAGAGACGTACATGACTAAAATGACTTGACACACACATGCATTTGATGGGAGGTTTTTAGGTCTGCAAAACAACTCAGGAAATGTGTCTCAAACACTGGTTTGCCTAGGTATTTCAGAGAGAAGCTAAAGCAGAGTTTATGGGGAAAGGCCTGTTAGGGGAGGCCCCATAGGGTCTTGCTTGGTTGCATATGAAAATGGAAACTGAGAGAGGTTTGAAGATGCTGCATCACTGGTCTCGAAGATTGAGGAAAACACTAGGAGTCAATGCATGGGAGGCATGTAGCTTTAGGAGACAGTGAAGTCAAGGAAAAGGATTCTCCTGTCAGAGGCTCCAGAGGAAACCAGCCTTCCTGATGCTTTGACTTTAGCTCAGTAGAACTGATTGTGGATTTATGACCTCTAGAACTAGAAAAGGATAAATTTATGTTGTTTTAAAACACCAAATTTGTGGTAATTCAATAGAGCAGTATTAGGAAATGGATAAAACATTTTCTGTGTGCTAAACTTGGGACTCATTATGCATAATCTCAACAGTCATTATGCATAATCTCACAACACTCACAACAGTCTTGTGAAATCCCATTTCACACAAAGAGCATCTAATTCGTATTCAAGTCGACCTAGCCCTTGGTGTTTATGAAGTGCTCACTCTACACACTTGTACACAGTAGTTGTGATTGTACGATTGTAGGTCAAGCAGCAGATTTTTAGAGGCCATATTCTTCACATAAAAATAAAGAACTTGGTTGTTCAAACTGGAATTTTACTTTAAGCCAGCTAGGCCAGACTTTAACAGTATGTGAACCGTGAACTTCTAGATGTTCGAGCTGGATTTAAAAGAGGCAGAGGAACCAGAGATCAAATTGCCAACATCTGTTAGACTATCAAAAAAGCAAGAAAGTTCCAGAAAAACATCTGCTTTATTGACTACGTCAAAGACTTTGACTGTGTGGATCACAACAAACTGTGGAAAATTCTTAAAGAGATGGGAATACCACCTTACCTGCCTGCTAAGAAATCTGTATCCAAGTCAAGAAGCAGTTAGAACTGGACATGGAACAACAGACTGGTTCCAAATCAGGAAAGGAGTGCATCAAGGCTGTTTATTGTCACCCAGCTTATTTAACTTATTTGCAGAGTATATCATGTGAAACGCTGGGCCGGATGAAGCATAAGCTGGAATCAAGATTGCTGGGAGAAATATCAATAACCTCAGATATGCAGATGACACCACCCTTATGGCAGAAAGTGAAGAAGAACTAAAAAGCTTCTTGATGAAGGTGAAAGAAGAGAGTAAAAAAGTTGGCTTAAAACTCAACATTCAAAAAACTAGGATCATGGCATCAAGTCCCATCACTGCACGCCGAATAGAAAGGGAAACAGTGGAGTGACAGACTAATTTTGGGGGCTCCAAAATCACTGCAGAAGGTGATGACTGCAGCTGTGAAATTGAAAGATGTTTCCTCCTTGGAAGAAATCTATGACCAACCTAGATAGCATGTTAAAAAGCAGAGAGATTACTTTACCAAAAAATGTCCATCTAGTCAAAGCTATCGTTTTTCCAGTAGTCATGTGTGGATGTGAGAGTTGGACTATAAAGAAGGCTGAGCACCGAAGAATTGATGCTTATGAACTGTGGTGTTGGAGAAGAGTCTTGAGAGTCTCTTGGATTGCAAGGAGATCCAAACAGTCCATCCTAAAGGAGATCAGCCCTGAATATTCAGTGGATGGACTGATGCTGAAGCTGAAACTCCAATTCTTTGGCCATCTAATATGAAGATCTGGGTTGTTGAAAAAGACCCTGATGCTGGGAAAGATTGAAGGCAGGAGGAGAAGGGGATGACAGATGATGAGATGGTTAGATGGCATCACTGACTTGATCAGCATGAATTTGAACAAGCTCTGGGAGTTGGTGATGGACAGGAAAGCCTAGCGTGCTTCAGACCATGGGGTCACAGAGTCAGACACGACTGAGTGATTGGACTGGATTGAAACCACTCTGAAGCCACCTTTGTTTCCTAACATTCAGCCTAAGAAATTTTATAGTTTCTGAACAAATTGCATTTGTTAAATGTTCTCAACAAATTTCACTTGTTCTGTAGCACAGGTAGAGAATAGAGACATCTTCTAAGGTAGCTTCTGGATAGATAGACATCATAGAAATAGATATGATCTGACGAAAACAGTAAAGCTCAAAATAAAACACAAAGTTGCAAACTTGCATTTATGAGCAACTCACCATTGGGTCAGTCTGAGAAAACAAATATCTCCAAAGGTTGTGAAATTCCATTATGAAATTTGTAGAATGTTACTATGTCATGAAGTATACATCTCTTACAGTTTTCTTTTGACACATGCAGATGAAGAAGTTCCTGGTGTGACTGCATTTATAGAAATGATAACTGAGTGTTAAAATGTGAAAAGTGGCAGCAGCTCTTCAAGGAGGTACAAAACCTTCAGAATACTGAAGAGAGAAAGCAGTGTGAAGATAGACTTGGCAGGCACAGCTTATATTTTTCTATCTTAACTTTGACATAATATTCACATCTTGAAAGTTGTACCTACAGTGGACATACAAAAGGCCAAATTGTGTGTGTGTGTGTTTGACAGAATATTACATGCAAATAATGGGCTTTTCCCACAATCTCTTAGTTTGCACTAGTTTAGAAAAATTATCATGCACAACTCATGAATATTCTGATTTTTAGTACATACCAAAGTATGATTTTTGTAAATGGTCACAGGTGCAGAGTTTTGCATGAGCAATCACACTGCTGAGATTGGAAACAGTACACATATAAGCGGAAGAGGTAATATGCTTATAAAAAATTCAGAAACTGAATCTTTATGCTTTATTTACAATTAACTAGTGAACTGAATTGACACTTTGAATTTAGTGGCTACAGTAAGGAAAGAAAGTACATGAAAATTTAAAATTGTCAGGTGTTTTTTATACAGATTTTAGAGGAATGTTTACATGTACACTAGACTGTATATATTTCAATATTTTTACACTTGGAAACAAGGAGAAGTTAATAGCAAGTAAGGAACTTGGCACTTTGAATATCAGATTTACTCTGATGAAACACAAACAGGTTTGCATCTGGCTAGTGTTTTCAGGGAAGACTTCCAAGGAAAAGATAATGAGACAAATATACCACTGTGGTTGAAAGACCCATTAGAAATGTATCTAAGGAGGTAGGAGGTACCTAGGAGATTTGTCATTGTTCAGTCTCTTAAGTCATGTCTGACTCTGTGACCCCATAGACTGCAGCTCACCAGGCTTCCCTGTCCTTCTTTGTTTCCTGGAGTTGCTCAAATTCATGTCCATTGAGTCAGTGATGCCCTCCAACTATCTCATCCTCTGTCATCCCTTTCTACTCCTGCCCCCAGTCTTTCCCAGCATCAGAGTCTCTTCCAATGACTCAGCTCTTCTCATCAGGTGGCCTAAGTATTGGGGCTTCAGTTTCAGCCACAGTCCTTCCAGTGAATATTCAGGGTTGATTTCCTTTAGGATGGACTGGTTTTATCTCCTTGCAGTCCAAGGGACTTTCGAGAGCCTTATCCAGCACCATAGTTCAAAAGCATTAATTCTCAGCACTCAGCCTTCTTTATGGTCAAAGTCTGACATCCATACATGACTACTGGAAAAGCCATAGCTTTGATTCTAAGGACCTTTGTCAGCAAAGTGATGTCTCTGTTTTTTAAGATGCTGTTTAGTTTGGTCATAGCTTTCCTTCCAGGAGCAAACATCTTTTAATTTCTTGGCTGAAGTCAACATCAGCAGTGATTTTGGGGCCCAAGAGAATAAAATCTGTCACTAATCCTATTTTTTCCCCATCTGTTTGCCAGATAGGCACTCCCATAATATTTTGGCATAGAATTTCTTGTGCAGTTTATTTCCAGATGTGATTCATTCTGTGGAAGAAATTTTTGTTATTTAATGAGTATTTAATTTGCCTGAGGAACTCAATTTTATGATTGTACTATAGTTACAGTACAAAGTTATATAAACTTTGCAATTACAAATTCTTCTTGAAATGATACTTTCACTCTAGTAATACTAATATCTGTAGCAGGTGTTGTAAACATGTAAACAACTGTTAGATGCTTTATCTGCATTATCTCTAATCTTAATAAAAACCTTTTTAATATAGATATTATTTAACACCCAAATCAGTGCTATTTTGCATGATTTTTTCTCATATAATTGATTTATGGTTTATGACATGATGTCAGGTGTCATATACCTGTTTTCTTATTTGACATAATGTACAAATACTTTTTTTAAATATATATATATTTTTCTTTACATCATCGTGTTGGTTTTGCCACACATTGACATGAATCCACCATGGGTATACATGTGTTCCCCTTCCAGAACCCCCTCCCACCTCCCTCCCAATTCTGTCCCTCTGGGTCATCCCAGTGCACCAGCCCTGAGCACCCTGTATCATGCATCAAACCTGGGCTGGCGATCATCAAAAAAATCTATTTGGAAATTGAACTTATCAAAAATAATGAACTGCAAGTATCAACTAATAAGTATATAGACTAAACAGTGTATAGTTTAGTCTCAGATAACTCAAAGTGTGAAATATTCTTTATGTCAGTGGATACCATTGCCCTTTTCTCTGTTTGCATGCCAACCTGTGAATCCTTGGTACTTGCTTCTGTGTTCAGGCTGCAACACTGACAGAACTTCTAGGAATTCAGTACAGTGTTTCAGTATTCTTCCAACCTATGCTGGACCCATTGTTCGGAAAAGGAGTGTAGTTTGTATTCAGAAATAGAATGAGCTTCATGGTCGAGGGAAGAAGAGATTTTTTCAGCCTCATCAAAGTTTAAGTCTAGAACCTTAAAAAAAAAAAAAAAGAAGTGCTTAATTTTTTTTTTTTGAAGGTACCCAGGAATTTCCCTCAGGCTCTTATCTGAGTCAGCTGCCTTTTCTTTTCTGCATCGCTGCAACCTGCACCCCTTTCCCATTAGCTCAGGCTCCTCTACCCCTGGTCCTGCCTTCCTGGAAACAGTAGCCACAGCTGTTAGCAGTTGCTGCCTTGGCATGCTCTCCACTGTGCAGCACAAAGCCCCTCTGAGTGTTCAGACCCAAAACCTAGAGCAGAGATTGGGGAGATTAATTCATTTTATGAAAAGTATCTCTTTCTACTGATGCTTGTTTCTTTCCCAAGCATATTAGCTTTCTGGCATCACTGCTAACAAGAATAAATTCAAGCATCTTTCTTGCAACTTTTGTGCCTCCACATATCCAGACTCTGGTTCTTGTAGTATGTCTTATTAGAAAACCCATATTATCTTTCTGTTTTGTTTTTCTTTGGTATAATATTCTCTTTATTTTATAAATGACTGGTTAAGTGAGCTTCCTATATGAAAAAAAATGGAACAGTAAATTATTTAACTGATGAGACTGTTGAGAAGATTAGATTACTTAATATGTAGGGGGTGCCCTATAAGAACTCAAAAAACTTGGCTATTTTTGTATTTTTAAGCTCATTATTAAAGACAAAAGTGAACCAGATAATGAATGGTAGCATTAGTATTTGAGTGGGTTCATTTACATCATAACCTCCTTTTGGTAGAAACTATGTAAAACTAGAAAGATGCAATAATGTCTTGGACTGTGGAGTAATCATCTTTAACTATTTTATATTATTTTAACATGTAAGTTCTAAAACATTAAAAATACAAGAAGTAAACAAGAGTGCATTAGAATAAAATCAGTACAAAGAATTTACTGCTTAATAATCCCAGGGTAGATGACTGTTGATGAAAATTTTCATTTGAACTCAGAAGGGCTTTCCTTCTCTATCTTTCTTTAGTTTCTGTGTCAGATTCATTTACTAGAATGAACCAGTATTTGCAGTAAAACCTGAGATTTCTGAGTATCAACCATGATCTTAGGCAAATTTCCTTGTCTCTTGAAGTTTCATTTCTTCAGCTGTAAAGTAATGATCATTAAAATATATCAGAATTAACTGTCTATTTGGGAAATGTATTCTAAGCATTTTACATTGATTATCTCAGATAATTCTCATGACAAACCCTATAGCACAGAGGTCTTAATACTAGATACACATTAGGATCATGAGGAGATTATTGTTAAAAATAACAAGATTCCCAAGATAAGGTGGGAAAGTGGTGGCATGAGATATTTTTTTTCTCCAAGGTTATTGCAATGTGCAGCTCAGGTTCAGAAACATGAAAATAGAAGTAAGCCCTGTTAGTATACCATTTTTAGAAACAGGGCACATTCCTTGACTTGTGGCCCACTTCCATCTTCAAAGCCAGGAGTGACTGGTCAAATTTTCTCCACCTCTCATCATTTGATACTGACTCCTCAACCTCTCACTCCCATTTTTAAGAATTTTCAGCTAATTCATTAGCATCTCCCTGGTTTAAGGTCAACCAGTTAGCAGCCTAAATTCCCCCTTGTATTGTGACATATTATATTCATAGATTCTTGAAGTTATGATATAGAAATTTTTGTGGAGACATTATTCTGCCTGCCACAGTCTCTTTTGTTGGCTCTTTATCTTCTTCAGGCATCTTAATATTGTTGTCCAAGACTTAGTTGTCATCTGTCCCCTGTCTTCTTTCCTTCTGTTGGTACTCTCATCTTCTAAAACCTGAAATGTCATCAATACAATGCATGTGTGTGCATGCATGCTCAGTTGCTTCAGTCGTGTCCAACTCTTTGCGACCCCATAGACTGTAGCCCACCAGGCTTCTCCGTCCATGGGATTTTCCAGGCAAGAATGCTGGAGTGGGGTGCCATTTCCTACTCCAGGGGTTCTTCCCAACCCAAGAATAGAACCCTGGTCTCCTGTCTTGCAGGCAGATTCTTTACCACTGAGGCACCAGGGAAGCCCCATCTATAAATTGCTTGACATAATAGTAGATATTAGTAGATATTTCTCAGTGTCTTCTAAATGGAAATCTTGATATAAACATTACCAAACCTCCCCCAGGTTCACTTCACCGTGTACCATTTCTCATTTCATGTGATGACAATTACATTTTCCTATTTTCTTAAGTCAGTTATCCTAGAATCATCCCTGACTCTCATTTTTGTCTTATACATCATCTTCAGTCCATCAGAAAATCCTGTTGGTTAGGTGCCGGGGTCCAGCCTCGGTGGGGTCCAGGGGTCTTGAGGGATGGGTGGTGTCGGCGGAAGAAGAACTGAGCTGAGTCCATATGTGGTGATGGAGCAGTCTCTCTTTATTGCTGTTAGTTTTTTGGGGTGATGGAGAAGTCTCTCCAAAAGGAGATGGAGAAGTCTCTCACTTTATTTTTGTTAGTTTAGTTTTATAGCCAAAAAACATCCCCATTACATCACAAATATTCTATACAATCTTTTGTTTTTTGCCTACCATCAACAACTTTAACATTAAGCTCACTTTCCTTGCAAAAGGTCGGATTTCTGCATAATTAGACTTAACAATAGTATGTTTACCATTTGAATGTCTCCAGCATACTTCGGATAAGTACATCAATTTAAGTAGAAAGGTTACATTTCTCTTACTAGGTGCAACTATGTAGAAGCTAGAAAGAAGGACTTAAGCTTGAAACTTTTATTCTATTAACCTATTTTGGTTCTTACAAGGAAAGAGAAAAGAGGACAAAGAGACAGTTTAGCAGCACTGCTTTAACAATGAAGTCCTATTAACCTTACAACTACTAAAATGAATTCCTATGTCTACATTATTCTAAAGCAATCAATATCTCCAACTATGCTGGCCACAGTTATGAGCATTCCTAAGTCTCAATCGAGCCTGATTTCTTCAAGAAAGCGAGCCTCCTCTGTGGAGTGGTCAGGGGAGTGGGAGGTGGAAAGGTGACCCAAGTACGAGTCTTTCTGGTGGTGGCCTTGCCATGACCCCCAGAGAACTCTTGGTAAACTCCCCAGTAAGGAGTAGTAATCCATTTAAATGTCCCTTTCATTCCTCCATAGCCCCCGGGGAAGGTGATCCACCTTCCCGGATCCTCTGGTCCATAAGGTCTGGGGGGATTATCTCAGGACAAATTCTTTCCAACTGTGACTGACCTACTGAGATGAGCCAATGTTCCGAACATGGACAGAACTTCCAAGAAAAATACCAGAGTGGGGCTTGCCCAGGATGCCCCGATAAAGAAAGTCAGCTTTGCAATTTCTTTCTTAGGCTCGTGACCTTGTCATCCGAGCAAGGGGGCATCCTGACGGCTCCCGGCAGTTAGGTCTTCAAAATACAGACTTAAAGTTTTCAGTAAAACAAGAACCTCTTTGACTTTTAAGTTAAATTTAGGTGAATGTACATATATTTCAAAAAACAACCACTTTTCCAATGAATTTTACACAGGAAAAATTGTATCCATATTCTGAAACTCAGTTCAATAAAATGTTTGTTTAACGAAATCAACAAATACTTTAATGCAATATTTAAAATTAACATTTTAGAAAACTGATATTTTGAAAACATCTTGAATACATCCCAAATACAATTTACAAATGTCAGAATCTGGTAGAGATCTTTAAAAAAGAGTTTCATCACAAAAAACTAATTCAAAGAAATACGCACCTCAGTGTTCATAGAAGCGCTATTTACAGTAGCCAATATGGAAGCCACTCGAGTGCCCATCAGTAGGCTACTGGATTAAGATGTGTGTGTGTGTTATTGTGCATGTGGTGTGTAACCAAAACGGCTTCCGTGACAGGCTGCTGGGAGATACAGCAGGCCCTAGCTGCGGAGACCTCCCCCACCCTCACACCTCCCCGTACCTCACTCCGTGACAGGCTGCTGGGATATACAGCCTGCCCTAGTTCCAGCGACCTCCCCCACCCTCACCTCATACACCCCCACAAGCCAGGAAAGTCCCGCGCGCGCCAAGAGATAGACCATCCAGGGCAGATGCGCAGTTTAAACTGACCAAACATTGACTGCCAGCTATACCAATGCTGTAACAAAGAACTGCCTGTATAAAAGCAACTGTGATCTGGAGCGCGGGGCTCTTGTCGGATTCCACTTCGTGGATGAGACTTGCGCCCTAGCCGGCTAGCAATAAACCCTTTTATGCTTTTGCATTGCTGTGTGGGCTTGGTCTCTCCAGGGGCTTGGGACCCAGAGTTTGGACTTAACAGTGCAATCATCAAAATGTGAAACGAATCACTAGCCCAGGTCCGATGCGTGATACAGGGTGCTTGGGGCTGGTGCACTGGGAAGACCCAGAGGGATGGAATCTGGAGGGAGGTAGGAGAGGGGTTCTGGAAGGGGAACACATGTACAGCCATGATGGATTCATGTCATTGTATGGCAAAACCAACAATAGTGTAAAGTAAAAAGTCTTTATTGAATTTGTTACAATAAAAATAAAAAAATAAAATTAAACACTAATATGTACATCAGTGTGGATGGACCTAGAGAATATTATTCTACAGAAAATAAGCCAGATAAAGACAAATACTATGGTCTCACTTATATATGAAGTCTAAAATAATACAGATGATTGTGTATACAAACCAGAAATAGATTCATAGAAAACAAAGGTGTGATTACCAAAGGGAAGAAGGGACAAGTTAGGGGTATGAGATTAACACATGCAAACTTCTAAATGTAAAGTAGATATATAATAAGGATTTACTAGCTCCCTGGTAACTCAGTGGTGACTCAGTAAAGAATCTCTCTGCAATGAGGGAGACACAGGTTCAGTCCCTGGGTTGGGAAGATTTCCTGGAGAAGAGAATGGCAAGCCATCCCAGTATTCTTGCCTGGAGAATTTCATGGACAGAGGAGCCTGGCAGGCTGCAGTCCACAGGGTCTCAAAGAGTCTGACACCGACGAAACAACTAAAACTTTCATTATCATAGAGATATATGTCAAATACCTTGTAATAACCCATAATGGAATATAATCTTCACAAATAGTGAATCACTATGCTGTACACGTGAAACTGACACAATACTGTAAAGAGTTTCAGCAGAGAAAATGACTCCATGGATTTTTCTAGTACTAACCAGTGAAATTGCTGACAAAAATAATTGTCATTATTCATATTAATGGTGACCACATGCATTTTGCTCTCCAACATAATAATTTATTACTGGTATATTGTGTTTTTATAATGTTTTAGTTACTGTGTTTAAAGAATACATTATGATTTAAATAATATAAGATAAAGAGAACATTTTGGAACAGAGTCTGGCTTTCAGGAATGTGTTAGTCACATTAAGAAGTCATTACTCATGCATGCAGAATCTGACCACTTTTCAGCACCTCCACTGCTTCTTCCTAATATGAGCTGCCATTATTTCTCACTGGTTTGCTGCAGTTAACTTCCCAACAGGTCTTATTGTTTTAACCCCATCATCTCTTTATTACAATCTTTTCTCATGTCCCTTCTGTGCTCAAAACCCTATAGAGGCTCCTCAGAGAAGGAAAAAACAAAGTCCCTACAATGGTCTTCAAGGATCCATGTTATTTACCTCTCTCCCCAACTTGCCGCTTGGACCGGTTCTACTCTTTTCCCTCTGGGTAACTCTGTTCTAGCTACAGAGAGTTCTTCCCATTTCTCACACCCTCACACCTTAGGCCTTTTGCTTTCCTGTTCCCTGTGCTTCCTCTGTGTTAACATTCACTCATTTTTTTCTCAAATCTCACGCCCATCATGAGGTTTACCATGACGAATATATTTAATATTGCAACTTGCCTTCTCTACTACCTTGTACTCTTCATTATCCTTAAACCACTGTCTTCTCTTTTTCCTCTTGTAGTAGTTAATGTTCTCTATCATGCATGTAATTCACTTACTGTGTTTCATGTTTATTGTTTACCTCCCATCAGCTATAACATCAGCTCCATGAAGGCAGAGTTTTTTGGTTCATTAAGGAATGTCAAGTATACACAGCAGCGCCTGACACCCTGACACATAGCTGTGATCAACAATTTTTAAATTGATAATTAAACTTATAAACGAATTTTCCCATTATTTCACAGTATTAGGAGAGCCGTGTTTAAACACAGGCAGTCTGCTAACTTCTGAGCCCACACATTTAAGCTCTCTTTTTCTATGTATATGTGTTTGTTGGTATACACACATACATATATATTTAAGTATATTATTTATTTAACCTTTTAAGCAGTTTTAATAGAAAGCAAGTCACTATACATGTTGTATAAAATATATTAAATAAAATAAAAATAGATATGGAAAATGTTTTTAGGAAAGAATAAGAAAAACTTTTAATGTAGGAAGCTGTTTCAGTTTCAAAATCACTATTTTGATTTAAAACATACTTGGAATATAGTAGATGTTCAAAATAGAAGCTATTGATATTTATAAAACATAAACAATGACAGCTATTGATTAGGTTACTTTAAGGATTGAATTCTATAATATATGTAGACATTACTGGAATGTTAGTTCCCTTTCCCTTCCCTCCAGCCCCTACATTCAAGTTCAACATAATTGAGTTTATAACCATCATAATTTTCATTTATTGTTTACTGTGAAAACAGACCAGAGACAGTTTCTTATTAGAAAGGGAGTATGATGTAGTAGAAATTACATGGATTTGGACTCAGTAAAAATGTCCATTTTTCACTTATTAATTTCAGTTTTCTTAACTGTAAAACAGGGATAATAATGCAAATCTTCTAGCACTGCTAACAATGTTAGGAATTAAGTAAGATTATGTGTGTCATTCTGCTAAACTCAAATTTCCTATACTTGAGGGTGTGGAGAGCATGTCCATATTTTTTTAATTAATTTTTTTTATTGAAGAATCATTGCTTTACAGAATTCTGTTGTTTTCTATCAGACCCATCTTTTATCTTAATTTAGTCATATGTATATATATATATATATACACTAAAAATAAAAATTAACATGCTTTTTTTTTAACTACTGGAAGTTTTATACTCTGGAAAGCTATTTTAATTGTGTTTCAAGTGCTCTCTTGCAGCAGATTTCACCCATTTCTCATTTTAAAGGTAATTCAGAGGGGAATTTTATGAAGGCAGACTGTAAGAAGCATTTTATGCAATTTCTGGCACTTCATATGTGTTCAGTAATTTTCGCTGTCCCAAGCTTCCCCATAAAGCTTCATAAAATATTGAAATTGATCTCCCTTGAATAGTCTTTTCTCCTCCCCAACACATGCACAATAGCAGCAGTACTGTTTCAAAAATTTTGAGTTATTGAAATAGAATACAGAACAATTCTATTTTTGACCTCATTTATGTCTTTATATTTCTTTTAATTTGATGGACTATCTGCTGTTTGCTATTCCCTACCACCTCCTGGAACTTTCTTTTTATTCTTTTTGCTTTACTGCTGAGTGTTATCTCTTCTTTTTTTTCCCCTGTATGTCAAATTTGACTTTTTTTTCTTTTTTCTTGCCTTCCTTTTTCTGGGATGACTATTCAAAATACATGAAGATTGAGCTATTGAAAAGATGTTAGTATTCATTTATGGATGATTCAATTTATTAGATATATGTAGTCAAATATGGAAAAAATAAATCATATTGCACGGTACTATTCAATGAAAAAATTTCCTTAAGAAATTTTTTTAAGTGAAGGCTCATTTCCCTCCCATATCTGTTTTATAAATTTAGATAATGACTTTAGCTTCTTAAAGTTAACCATATGCATATATACTTTTAACCATTATATATATTATATGCATAGGATAATAATTATATACATGTATAATGCTAATTTGTCAATATGGAAACTATATAATGTTTAGCTTCTCTGAAATTTTGGGTACAGAACGTAATTCCGAAGGGAACACTAACCTAGAGATTGCATTAAAAAAAATCATCCTTTTTAGTACATTTAAAAGTCAGGAGGATCATTTTCATATTCCTATGTCCTCATTTATTAAGAAACCAGTTGTTTAGTGATATATTTTAAGAAATGTGAATTATTTTAAGAATTATGTATATAATTGCCAGATTATGGTCTAAAATATACATATATTTAGAATGATTTTACTGTGGATAGATGATTCAAATTGATTTTTACAGAGTGTAATGATGCTAAGTAAAATGATAAAGATGAAAGACTCATAAGAATTTCAGACTTGAGACTGTTATTGAGGATTGTTAGAGAAAGCCTGTTTTCTTTTTTTATCCCCCCAATATTTATGGAATGCCTACTATGTGCCAGACACATGTTGAAAGCTGGGATACACAGTTGGAAAGACAGGACTTGGGAAGAAGCACAGGTGAGGAGAACAGGCACCCAAGTAAACAGTTCCCAGTGAGAAGTGTCATCACAGAAGTCTGCACATGGAGTTATGCAGTTTTAGGGAAGGGGATACCGAGTTTATTTGATTGGTTTTGCATAATTTCACAGAGGAAGTGATAACTGAGTTTAAGGCTTGACAGACATAATAAATAGAAGTTGTCTAGTGGAGAGGTATTTTCACATTCAAAGGACAGGGAAAGGCAAGTAGTTCAAAATGGCCATGTTTTGAATGAGAAAGGTTAAATTGCACAGGTGGGTAGGGGCCATGAATTCTTGAAAATATTTTGATATTAAAGCTGTGACTAAATAATTTTAAGGTGATTTTTCTTAAGTAGCCAGAGAATCTAAGTTAAATAGCTATATATATCTATAAAAGAGCAGGTATTCACATGGTCTATAATAGTTTGTTAAATTACCTTTCTTTTTCTTATTAAACATTCCAAGTAGAAAAAGTACATAAACTGTCAAAATATAGGTACAGTGAATAAAAGTAAAAGTAAGAACAAGTATTATATGTTTCAGTTTTATAAATGAAGTATATGTCATAGATATTATTTTAGAAAATACACTTAAAAGTCCTATGAGTTTCTTAAATTGTTTTTCCTACAGGTATTATTTGATTCATGTCTGTGTCATTTCCTTAATTCTGCTAGTATTTTTTTTTTTCTGCTACATGCCAGGTACATCAAAGGACATAAATTCATTGTGTAGTAATAAGATTGATTTTAAATATTACACTCAAGCTTCCCTATCCAATGAGGTTTATCTTTGGTAATCTATATACTTACTAAAAATGCTGTCATTTCCAAAATTATTTTGTTTTTTAGGGGGAGAGGGAGAATTACCATAAAAACAGGTTGTAAGCTGTGAAAACAAATTAGTTTTCATTACTTTAGATTTATTCCTGACCCAGATTCTAATGTTCAGCGTGATCATCAAATTTATTCCAAACACTTGCCTCCAGATGATTCCGAGATGTTTTCAAAATTAAATCAGCTCTCAAGGGACAGATATTTTCACAGTTATGGATATTTAAATATATGTGCTATAGTCATAGAGAGCAACTCCCATGGAAAAATTACCTAAATATTTTGAGTTAGAATATGTTAGAATATTCTATGTTAGAATAAATAAGTAGCCTCCTTAAATGAATACTTCAGAACATTACTCATATAAATGTTCAATTATTGACATGCTTATTAAAGTTAATCATATTTCTTTGGAGTCATACTCTGTATTAATCAGAAACATTTCAACTCAGTAATATTTCTTTCAAACATTTTGCCTGAATTAAATATAAATATCTGTTATGAGATTGTTTTACTGTAGAAAAGCTAAGTCATGATGTGTTAAAAATTTTGCTGAGTTTTTATAATACACTACTGACTAGTTAATAAAATATTAAACAAAACAGGCAAAATCTATTAATTCTAGATTTTGAAGTCCTTACAACTGACAATCAGCACATTACTGTGTGATATTCACTCAAAGTATTTAATTTCCCTGGGACCATGATAGTAGTTTCCTGATATTAATGATAATTATTTCCATTAATTAAGTTTTGCTTGGCAAGTCAGTTGTTAAAATGTCAATTTCTTCACATGTCTGTGATGATAGAATTAACGTTCTGATGTAATATGAAAAATCAAATAGCTTACAGATCTACTATAAGGTTAATTTGCTTGAATAGGAAAGATCACTTCCAGTAATAAAAACCAGAAGTTACAGTCTTTTTATGACAGGTTGCCTTATTATCATTTTAATTATTTTTTTGTTAAGTAGACATTACATTCAGAATTCACTCACTTTTTTTCTTATTGAAAGGAATATACATCTTTGAATTTCTTCTCTCAAAGCAAGCATATCAAATGAATCTAAGAAAAGCCGTAGATATATCTAATCAAATGGTAAATATGATAAGAAACAAAGTCAAGAGAAAATATTATCAAAAGAACGAAAAGAAAATCTCATATGTTTCACTGGTGCTTGCTGAAGTATGACATTTCATTGTACAGAAAAAAAGGTACAACCTAAAAGTTGAGAGTTGTGTTTTATTCAGCAGACATTCTTAGGACTTCAAGCCTGGGAAATGGCATCTCATATAATCCTGAGAGACTGTTCTGAGGAGACAAGAGGGAGGCCAGGACACATAGGAGTTTTTCCACAAAGGGCAGGTAGTTTGAATGATAAAAGATTATTGTTAATTACAGAAACCAGATATGTCAAGTTAAGGAATTTAGTGCTTTTCTATGTATGTAAAGATGCAATAGTCTGGGCTCATTGAAATCCTCCCTTTGATATATACCTCAGCTATCTGGGGCAAATATCCATCCCAAGTTTCCTCAAACTGCACCGACAAGAGTGACTGCAGTCTGACGCCTGCTAGGTAGCTGGCATTCCTTGTTTCCTTCCTAAGATCCCTCCGGGCTTACTGGCTGGGGCCTGTGACAGCAGCAGTGGACTACTAGATGAGCTTGGCAATGGACAGGTGTTTTTCTAGGACTCACTTTTCCAGCACTGGCAATATGATACAACATCCTTTGTTTACTGAAGGGGTTCAGTGGTAAGGAATCCACCTGCCAATGCAGGAGACATGGGTGTGATCCCTGAGTTGGGAAGAAGCCCTGTAGGAGGAAATGGCAAACTGTTCCAGTATACTTGCCTGGAGAATCTGTTGGACAGAGGAATACTGTGGGATGAAGTCAACAGGGTTGTGAAGAGTTGGACACAACTGAACACAAAGCACAGAAGCACATAGGCGATATTTGAGTTCTCATTATTAAAATATGTATTTAATAGATAAAAGTAGATAGTAATAGAAGTCTGCAGAGTATACTATGCTATATAAAATAACAAATTTGAAGGTGAAAGTTTGAAACTACAAAAAGAGACATCCCAAAGGTAAGGTATTAAATGATGATATGGCAGTGAACTATCAGCACAAAAAATGACAAATTCTATCTCGCTGTAAACATTATTGATTATTTCTCACTTGCCATGCTGCATATTACAGTGATAAGGTTAACAAAGCATTCAGAGAAATTGTTACACTGGACATAATTTTCTTCATCAAGAGAAAACTGATTTGTGGTGGATAAACATGGTAGGAAATGATAGTGTGATTACAGAGTCCATAATAGCCAAAGAAAAGTGTTCTGGACATATCAGTCATGAGCCTTAAATCATTGACTCTCACACTAGTCCATTTCTCTAATCACTTGGAAGATATCATGACAATGTATGGCAAAAACAATAAAAAAAAAAAAAAAGAAATATAGGTCCTCAGGCTTCTCTTCAGTCTGACTCAAACCAGAATCGCTACCAATGGAAAAGGCATCTGTATTTCCAGGGTTCCCATAGATATATCCTGCTGATAAATCAGTTTTCCAGATAAGTTTGCAGAGAACTAATAGAGGTTTGTCTTTCAGACTGAAATCATGTACCTTTAATCACCAGTGCTCTTCAGCATTGCTGGTTGGAGCATAGACTTGGATAACTGTGATATTGAATGGTTTGCCTTGGAACAAAGAGAGATCATTCTATCATTTATGAGATTACATTCAAGTACTGCATTTCAGACTCTTTTGTTGACTATGATGGCTACTTCATTTCTTCTATGGGTTTCTTGCCCACAGTAGTAGACATAATGGTCGTTTGAATTAAATTCACCCATTCCAGTCCATTTTAGTTCACTGGTTCCTAAATTGTCAATATTCACTCTTGCCATCTCCTGTTTGAACACTTCCAATTTGCCTTGATTCATGGACCTAACACTCCAGGTTCCTATGCAATGTTGCTCTTTACAGCATCGGACTTTATTTCCATCACCAGTCACATCCACAGCTGGCTGTTGTTTTTGCTTTGGTTCCATCTTTTCATTCTTTCTGGAGTTATTTCTCCACTGCTCTCCAGTAGCATATTGGGCACCTTCTGACCTGGGGAATTCATCTTTCAGTGTCCTATCTTTTTGCCTTTTCATACTGTTCATGGGGTTTTCAAGGCAAGAATACTGAAGTGGTTTGTCATTTCCTTCTCCAGTGGACCACATTTTGTCAGAACTCTCCACCATGACCCATCCGTCTTAAGTGGCCCTAAATGGCATGGCTCAGGGTTTCACTGAGTTAGACAAGGATGTGGTTCACATGATAAGAATGGTTAGTTTGTAATGCTGAAGAAACTAAAGTAGAACCAACATCCCCAAAAGATGTCCTTTTCATTATAGGGAACTGGAATTCAAAAGTAGGTAGTCAAGAGATAACTGGAGTAACAGGAAAAGGTGGCCATCGAATACAAAAAGGAAGCAGGTCAAAGGTAAACAGTTTTGCCAGGAGAATACGCTGATCATAGCAAACGCCCTCTTCAAACAACACCAGAGAAGACTCTACACCTAGATATCACCAGATAGTCAATACAGAAATCAGAGTGATTGTATTCTTTGCAGCGGAAGATGGAAAAGCTCTATACAGTCAGCAAAAACAAGACCGAGATCTGACCGTGGCTCAGATCATGAACTCCTTATTGCCAAATTCAGACTTAAATTGAAGAAAGTAGGGAAAACCACTAGACCATTCAGATATGACCTATATCAATTCCCTTATGATTATACAGTAGAAGTGAAAAAGAGATTCAAGGGATTAGATCTGATAGAGTGTCTGAAGAACTATGGACAGAGGTTCATGATATTATACAGGAGACAGGGATCAATACCATCCCCAAGAAAAAGGAATGCAAAAAATCAAAATGGCTGTCTGAGGAGGCCTTACAAATAGCTGTGAAAAGAAGGGAAGTGAAAAGCAAAGGAGAAAAGGAAAGATATACCCATTTGAATGCAGAGTTCCAAAGAATAGCAAGGAGAGATAAGAAAGCCTTCCTCAGGGATCAGTGAAAATAAATAGAGGAAAACAATAGAATGGGAAAGATTAGAGATCTCTTCAAGAAAATTGAGATAACAAGGGAACATTTAATGCAAATATGGGCTCGATGAAGGACAGAAATGGTGTGGACCTAACAGAAGCAGTAGACATTAAGAAGAGGTGGCAAGAATATACAGAAGAACTGTCGAAAAAAGACCTTCATGACCCAGATAACCATGGAGGTGTGATCACTCACCTAGAGCCAGACATCCTGGAGTGTGAAGTCAAGTGGGCCTTAGAAAGCATCACTATGAACAAAGCTAGTGGAGGTGACGGAATTCCAGTTGAGCTATTTTAAATCCTCAAAATGATGCTGTGAAAGTGCTGCACTCAATATGTGAGCACATTTGGCAAACTCAGCAGTGGCCGCAGGACTGGAAAAGATCAGTTTTCATTCCAATCCCAAAGAAAGACAATGCCAAAGTATGTTCAAACTACCACACAATTGCACTCATCTCACATGCTAGCAAAGTAATGCTCAAAATTGTCCAAGCCAGGCTTCGATAGTACAGGAACCATGAATTTGCAGACATTCAAGCTGTTATTAGAAAAGTCAGAGGAATCAGAGATCAAATTGCCAACATCTGTTAGATTATTGAAAAAGCAAGAAAGTTTCAAAAAAACATTTACTTCTGCTTTATTGACTATACCAAAGCCTTTGACTGTGTGTATCACAACAAACCGTGAAAAATTCTTCAAGAGATGAGATTACCAAATCACTTGACATGTGTTCTGAGAAATCTCTATGCAGGTCAAGAAGCAATAGTTAGTGCTAGACATAGAACAACAGACTGGTTCCAAATTGGGAAAGGAGTATGTCAAGGCTGTATATTGTCACCCTGCTTATTTAACTTACATGCAGAGTACATCATGAGAAATGCCAGGCTGGAAGAAGCACAAGCTAGAATCAAGATTGTTGGGAGAAATATCAATAACCTCAGATATGCAGATGACACGACGTTATTGCAGAAAGCAAAGAAGAATTAAAGAGTGTCTTAATAAACTGAAAGAGGAGAGCGAAAAAGTTGGCTTAAAACTCAACATTCAAAAAACTAAGATCATGGCTTCCAGTCCCATTAATTCATGGCAAATAGATGGGGAAACAATGGAAACAGTGACAGACTTTTATTTTTGGGGGCTCCAAAATCACTGCAGATGGTGACTGCAGCCGTGAAACTAAAAGACGCTTGCTCTTTGGAAGAGGAGCTACGACCAACTTAGACTGCATATAAAAAGCAAAGACATTACTTTACCAACAAAGGTCTGTCTAGTCAAAGCTCTGGTTTTTCCAGTAGTCATATATGGATGTGCGAGTGGACTATAAGGAAAGCTGAGCACCAAAGAATTGATGTTTTTACTACTGGAGAAGATTCTTGAGAGTTCCTTGGACTGCAATGAGATCTAACCGGTCCTTCCGAAAGGAAATCAGTCCTGAATATTCATTGGAAGGACTGATGCTGAAGCTGAAACTCCAATACTTTGGACACCTGATGTGAAGAACTGATTCCTTGGAAAAGACCCTGATGCTGGGAAAGATTGAAGGTAGGAGGAGAAGGGAACAACAGAGGATGAAATTATTGGATGGCGTCACTGACTTATGGACATGAGTTTGAGTAAGCTCCGGGAGTTTTAATGTACAGAGAGGCCTGGCAAGCTGCGGTCCATGGGTTCTGAAAGAGTCAGACACGACTGAACTGAAGTGAGCCAGTGTTCTGCCTCTGAAAAACTTTCTGGGAGTTGCTTTGTTCCTTTGGATGGGGAAAAGGTTCCATTGAGAAGGGTATTAAGGATCAGCCTTACAGACATATAAAAAACAGTATTCATTCCAAAAAGAGGTAGATTCACAATATTCTGCTGTCTTCAGTTTATTTTGTTTTGTTTTCAATGAGAATGACAAACAGTGGAGAAGAAAACAAATCTCTCCTTACCTACTTTTCAGAAACCAGACAACTGTATCCTAGCTCAGGAAGGCTTTCTAAGGTATTTCAGTGTGGTTCTCAGGTTTTTCCTAGATTAAAATCTTTCCCATGTCTGGCATTTGGCTGACTGTCAGTCATTTTCCTGTGTTTTGCACTGGGAATTTTCAAAAATTTCTGCCTTTTACATGTATATTAGTGGAAGTTGGAAGAGGATTCATAAGGGACCCCTAGTCTGATCTTATTTTAAACCTAACTTCTGCCTCATTGATTCTTTGTGACAGATACAATTGTTTCATGTCCATTGTCTCTGTCTTGAAATGCCCTACTGACCAAGGAGTAATTGAAAAGAAAGGAATAGATCTGTGAATATTCTATGTGTTTATGTAAATATTGGTCACTCTAACAAATGTAGAATAAGATCTTACAGACTGTACTTTAGAGCCTCAGGTAAAAGAGGTCACAAATTACAATTGTTCTTGATAGTCATCATCTTGGACTACATTTTGCATTGTTGACTTAGCCTATACTTAACGTTATTTCATTTAAGGACATCGATTATTCTCTTTCATCCCCTCACTGCAAGGCAGACATGAAGATATTTGTGTCCAGAGAAGCTCAATAACTTGTTCAGGTCTGCACAGTGACCTGAACAGCTCCATGTGTATTTTCATCTTCCCAGAAAAAAAAATCATTCCTTGGTATTTGAGAATAACTGAATCAAATACTTATTGCACGGATAAGATATAATATGATCACAATATGCATATATGTTTCTATTATTGAGTCTTAAAGGTAAAACTCAGCCAATTTTTAAGGGTATAGAATTTTACAAATTAGTCTTGAAACTTGGACAGAGTAATTCTGTCAAGATTTCTTGAGATTTTAGAATATCATTACAAAACAATTGTATCTTGTTTCTGTCTGCTTACATCTGATGTGTGTCATTGGGGAAAAGCAGATGACTGTAGGCTATAGATTGCAAAGTTAATGGTAAGTCAGTTTGAATACTGAATATTGAATATGAATAACAGTATTATTCCTTTGTCAAAGTGTTATTCATGCAGTTATATGTGCAGTTGTTCCTTGCCTATAATGTAGTTTCATGAATTCTTCCTGTAAAAACAATAACAAATAATCCTGTGTCAGTGCAGTCACTTAAAAGCCATGTCAAGTAACAGTCAGTATTGATGAGTTTCACAGAATAATTTTATTTATTATTGTACATTCTGGCTAGCCACTTTTTTTTTTCTTTAAAGTATAAGATTTAAGAGACCTATGTTATTCATACATTGTTGTTGTTCTTTAGTCACTAAATCATGTCTTTAGGACCCCATGGGCTGTAGCCTGCCAGACTCCTCTGTCCATAACATTTCCCAGGCAAGAATTCTGGAGTGAGTTGCCATTTCCTTCTCTGGGAGATCTTCCTGACCCGGGGATCAAACCGGCATCTCCTACATTGGTAGGCAGGTTCCTGAGCCACCAGGGAAGTCCATTCTTAATACCTACTTTGCCCTTAATTCATTTTCTTGTCTTGTCTTGGCTTGGCTTTTTTTTGCTTCCTTGTCCAGAAAGTAGGGAGATGGAGGTTGAAGGTTAAAAAGAATCATGCACTGATATTCCCATGTATCCTACACTGATATTCCACTCTATTCCCATGTAACTGTTGGCCTGTGATATGAACATATTTTCTGTTGCTAAAATCAAAGAGTAGGAATCTTTTTCCAGTTTACAGGAAGTAACAAATGAAATTTAAGGTTAGTATATTTTTCTCATTGTAAAGCTTTCTCTCATAAAATTTTTCTAAAACCAGAAATCCTTCTCAACAATGAACACTAGCAAGTAATAAAATTTATGAACAAGTAGTAAATTTATATTAAATTGAGCCGTAGGAAAGGGAAACACCTGAGAGCTGATGGCAACCTTAGACATGCCATAATTCCTAGATTTCTATGAACTCCATGAGGAAATATGTGTGTTATTAACTCAATCGTGTCTGACTCTTTGCAAGTTCAGGGGCTGTAGCCTGTCAGGCTCCTCTATCCATGGTATTCTTCAGGCAACAATCCTGGAGTGGGTTGCCATTTCCTTCTCCAGGGGATCTTCCCAAGCCAAGGATTGAACCTTGGTTTCCTGCATCGCTGGCAGATTCTTTACCTTCCAAACCACCAGGGAAACCCAATGAGGAAAGATGATATATTAATAATAACATTGGACTCATCCTATTAAATACTATACAGTAAAGAATACTAGCATAAGTGGACTAACTTTATGATGCATAAAAGTAATATTGCTAAGTCCTGACTTCTGGTTCTGCATGTAAGGAGTTTGGAAGTCACCACTCTGTCTTAAAAATAAGCAAAAAGCTGAAGAGACTGAAAAATCAATAACTCTCCTTAGACTCATAAGATGAGATATGACTGAGGGCAAACTACTGCCCCCAAACTATAGATTCAGACAAACAAATACGGAGAGGCATAGCTTAATGGAGCAGATAATCACAAGCAGAATGGGAACAAGTGTCTGGGTGGAAAATCTGAACTGTAATTGACAAATTGCTGGAGGCTAAGTGTGAACAAATGAGAGAGTTGAAAGTTCCTGGGAGACCTAGTTATCAAGAGGCTTACATAAGACCCAATTATATGTTGTCTCTTAAAAGCCCACTTTAAGTATAAAGACACACAGTAGATTAAAAGTGAATGGAAGGAGGGAAATATACTATACTAATGCTAATAAAAAGAAGAAAAAATAACTACTGTAATCTAAATTTTGAGCAAATTTCAAAACAAAATTTATTAGGGATTAAGAAGGGTATTATATAACAATAAAGGAGTCAGTT
Source organism: Antilocapra americana (assembly GCA_007570785.1). Lineage (NCBI taxonomy): Eukaryota > Metazoa > Chordata > Mammalia > Artiodactyla > Antilocapridae > Antilocapra > Antilocapra americana. The sequence continues at coordinate 21,492,156 of ML663565.1, forward strand.
CATCAAGAAGATGTGTGCCCCATCTCAGAAAGGAGCATCAACAATATGAGATAAAAACCAATGACTTTTACAATTTTTGTTGAATTCCATCAGTTTTATATGGGAAATATATTAATTCATAATAGTTGAAGAACTTAACCCCCTCTATCAGAAATGGAGAGATCTAGCAAACAGAGAATCTGAATGGAAATAGGTCAACTCAAGAACATCATCAATCAACTGGATATAATTGACATCTATAAATTACATCATCCAACAGTAGCAAAATGTACATTCTTTTCAACCTCACATGAAACATTCACCCAGCTAGGCTACACTGTAAACCATAAAGCAAATTTTAGCAAATTTAAAAACATGGAAATCATACAGTATGTGTTCTCAGACAATGATGGAATTGAACTAGAAATCTATAATGTAAATATAACTAGAAAATCCCCAATACAGACAAAACTTGAAGATACTTCGGGTTCAGTTCCAGACAGCTATAATTTAGCAAAATGCCACAATTAAGTAAGACACTTGAAACTTTTGTTATCCTTACACTACACTGTCGTATATTAATTGTGCACCAGCATTATGTCTAAAAGAACAATGTATATACCTTAATTTAAAAATACTTTATTGCTAAAAAAGTGCTAACCATCATCTGAGCCTTCTACAGGTTGTAATGCTTTGCTGGTGAAGGTTCTTACCTTGAAGTTAATGACTGCTGACTGATCAGGGTGGTGTTTGCTCAGAGTGGCTGTGGCAATTTTAAAATTAAGTTTGCTCAATAGGCTGACTCTTCCTTTGACAAAAGATTTCTCTATAGTGTGCAGTGCCGTTTGATAGCATTTTACACATAGTAGACCTTCTTACAGAATCAGAGTCACTCTTCTTGTACCCTACAGCTGCTCTGCTACCTAAGTCTGTGCAATATTCTAAATCTCCTGTTGTCATTTCGGCAATCTTACCGTCATCTTTACCAGAGGCAGAGTCTATGTCAAGACACCACTTTGCTCATCCAGAAGAAGCAACGCCTGATCCATTCAAATTTTATCATGAGATTATAGCAATTCAGTCACATCTTCATGTTAAACTTCTAATTCTAGTTTTCTTGCTATTTCTGCCACTGCATTACTTCCTCACTGAAGTCTTGAACCCACAAAATCATTCATGAAGGTTGAAATCAGCTTCTTACAAACTCCTGTTAATGTTGATGTTTGAACTTCCCATTAATTATTGATGACACAAATATTCTTAGTGACATCTAGAGTAGTGAACCATTTCCAGTAGGTCTTCAAATTACTTTGCCCATATCCATCAGATGAATCACTATCTGTGACAATTGTAGCCTTACAAAGTGTTTTTTCCTAAATGATGATATTTGAAAGTCAGGATTATTCCTTCACCCACGGGCTGCAGAAAGGATGTTGTGTTAGAGGCATGAAAACATGAATCTTGTAATACATTTCCATGAGTTCTTTGGTAACCATGTGCATTATAAATGAGAATTAATACTTTGAAAAGAATCTTTTCTTCTGTGCAACAGGTCTCAAAAGAGGGCCTAAAATATACAGTAAACCATGTTTGAACAGATAGGCTGTCTGTTTTGCTGTTATGTTTTTAGAGCAAGGCATTTAGTGTAGCCACCTTCATGACTCATTTGGTAGAGCTACTGGATAACTTGCTGCAGCTTCTATATCAGCACTTGCTGCTTCACCTTGCACGTTTATGTTATGCAGACAACTTTCCCCCTTAAAACTCGCCTCCCTAAATCTTCATAAAATTGAAGAGAACTGGAATCTTGCTCTTAATTCAGTTTTGGCTTAAGGAAATGTTGTGGCTGGTTTGGTCTCCTAGCTCCTAGCCAGACCACTTAAACTGTCTCTTTGTATGCAATAAGATTGCTTTACTTTCTTATCATTCATATGTTCATTGGAATAGCACTTTTTTTTTCTATTAGCTATAGTTTTAAAAACAGTTTTATTATTAAGAATACTTTTATTATTAAATGTTCCTGGTTAATGTTCTTTGGAAAGTGAAATATTTCACATTAGAAAATATTTTCTTTTCCTTTTTTCTAGCTTGGAGGTATTATAGCAGAAGTTAATTTGGCTGAGCATTCTACAGTTATTACATTTTCAGATTATCCTGATGGAACTGCTATATTTCTGTTAATAAATCACACCAAGAATGACATTGTTTGGTATAAGCAAAGGTAAGAGGATTATTACAGTTATAGTATCCTCTGATTTTAGCAGAATCTCGGTGATAAAACTTTGACTTTATGATTTTTTTTTATTGTAACAAATTCAAGAAAGACTTTTTTTTTCTTTACAAAATTGTGTTGGTTTTGCCATACATTGACATGAATCCACCATGGGTATACATGTGTTCCCCTTCCAGAACCCCCCTCCCACCTCCCTCCGGATTCCATCTCTCTGGGTCATCCTGGTGCACCAGCCCTGAGCACCCTGTATCATGCATTGGACCTGGGCTGGCGATTCATTTCACATGTGATAGTTTACATGTTTCAATGCCGTTCTCCCATATCATCCCACCTTTGCCCTCTCCCATAGAGTCCAAAAAATTGTTCTATACATCTGCATCTCTTTCGCTGTCTCGCATACAAGGTTATCGTTACCATCTTTCTAAATTCCATATATATGCGTTAGTATACTGTATTGTTTTTCCTTCTGGCTTACCTCACTCTGTATAACAGGCTCCAGTTTCATCCACCTCAGTAGAACTGATTCAAATGTATTCTTTTTAATGGCTGAGTAATATTTCCCCAGTGTTTATCGCTGCACTGTTTACAGTAGCCAGGATATGGAAGCAATCTAGATTTCTATCAGCAGATGAATGGATAAGGAAGCTCTGATACATATACACAGTGGAATATTACTCAGCCAATAACATGGAATAGCACTTTTAATTTCTTTCAAGAACTTTATCTTTGCATTTACAATTTGATTGTTTGGCACAAGAAGCTTAGTTTTCAGCTAATCTTACCTTCTGACATACCTTCCTCCCTAAACTTAAGAATTTATAGCTTTTGATTTAAAATGAGAGATATATTACTCTTCTTTAGACTTGAATACTTAGAGGCCATTTTAGGGTTGTTAATTGGCACAATTTCAGTAGCTTTGTGTTTCAAGAAATAGAGAGACTTGAGACAAGGAAGAGAAATGGGGAAATGACTGGTCAGTGAACAATCAGCACATACAACATTTATAGATCGTTTGCTGTCTTATGGGTATGGATTGTGTAACTTCAAAACAATGACGGTAATAACATCAAAAATCAGTGATCACAGGTCACCATAACAAGTATATTGATAATGAAAAAAAATTGAAATAATGCAAGAATTAGCAAAATGTGAGACAGAGACAAGAAGTGAGCAGATGCTGCTGAGAAAATTGCTCCAATATAGGGATTTAGGGATTTAAGGTTTCCACAGACCTTCAATTTGATAAAAATGCAATATCTGTGAAGCACAATTGTGCTGTGAAGTGCAATAAATTAAAGTATGGCTGTATGTGGATATTAAATAATATACTTATAAGTAACACATGGACCCAAGAAGAAAATTTGGGGGATACAATGAAAACAGAGTTTGAAAGGAAATTTATATTATTGAATGCACATATCAGAAAAGAAGAAAGATTTAAAATCAATTATCTAAATTTCTCCCATACAAACCTAGAATAAGAAAAAAATTAATATAGAATAAACAGAAGAAATGAATAATAAAACTTAGGACATAAGTCAGTGAATTTGAAAACAGGATATTAGTATAAAAATCAGTGAAAGCAGTATAAAAAATCTTTTTGAAGAGATCAGTAAAGGTGATAAGCCTCTAACCAGGCTAACTAAAATAGAGTGGAAACAAATTGCTAATATCAGAAATGAAAGAGGGAACATCACTGTACATCCCATGGATTCTAAAAGGATAGTATAGGAATAGTATGAACAATTTTACTCCCACAAATTTGATAACCTGAATGAAATGGACCAACGTCTTGAAAGATATAATTCACAAGAAGAAATAAATAATCCAATTAGCCTTAATCTGGTAAGTAAAGCAATAATTAATAATCTTCCAAAACAGAAAGTACAAGGTCCAGATGGATTCACTGGTGAAGTTTACCAAACATTTAAGCAAGAAATTATATGAATTATCTGCAGTCACTTTCAGAATATAGAAATAGAGGTAATATGTCCTAACTCATTCTTTGAGGCCACCATTAGCCTAATAGGAATACCAGATCAAGACAGTGCAAGAAGAGAAATCTATAGACCGAGATTTCTCATGAATATAGATGTAAAAATCTTCAAAAAATTATAGTAAATCAAATTTAACAGTATATAAAAAGATGTACATACATGAGCAAGTAGAATTTATTCCAGGTATACCAGGTCAGGTCAACATATAGACTCAATTACCATGATCCATCACATTAACATGTTAAAAAAGAAATATCACATGACTATGTCAGTAGATATAGCATTTTATTTATAATGAAAAAGTAGAAACCAAAAAGTAGAAACCACTCAAATATTAAGCAACTAATGAATGCATAAACAAAACATAATATGCCCAGATATGGAATATTATTGAGCAATAAAAATAATGAATGATTGATACAAGGTAGAACATGGATGAACCTTGAAACCTTAGCTGAAAAATAAACAGTAACAAATATTTATATATTTTATGATTTCATTTATATGAAATGTCCATGTTAGACCAGTTTATAGAGAAGACCAGAATTAGATTTATAGTTGCCTTAGAATGGGTGATTTGGCTGTGATTAGGGGAAGTGATTGCTAATGGATATAGAGTTTCTTTTGAGAGTTGATGAAAATGTCCTATAATTAATTGTGGTGACAGTTACACAACTCTGAAATATACTAAAAACAAGTTACAATAGGTGAGTTATATAGTATGTGAATTATACATCAATAATATGTTGAGAAAAAAGAAGATATAAAGTCTTAGGTTGGTCCTGCCAAGTGATGAGTTAGAAAATGATTCCAAATTTATAAAAAGAATTGATTTCTACAGGTTCATCCAAACTGTGGAACATCAAATATTATTCAGTAATTTTTGCAACATGCTGGATTAAAAAGTAACATAAATTTCAAAGAAATGGCAGTCGAATAGGCAGAATACCACTTACAAACAGAAAAGGATACTGGAAGGAAAACAATTCCTAGACTTTCAAACTATCTAAGATATTCGTTAAAAACAAGGGCAAAATCAATATATTTTCAGGCATACAAAGACTTAAATGTTTCCTACTTATACAATTTTCCCTAAAAAGTTACAAAAAGATCTTCTATATCCTTAATATTAACCTTGAGAAAAGAAGTTGCACTTTTAAAGCAGTAATGAACCACATATTGGTAGATAATGGCGATATAAAATAAGCAGTGAGTTAAAAATAATAGTTTTGGAAACAGAATACTGAAAACATGTCTTACTCTGGTTAGGTGTATTTTAAACACACTTAACATAAATAATATAAAATAATACCAGGAAGTTGTAAGATGAAGAAAACTGAAGAGAAATTACAGTGTACTATTCATTGAGAGGGAAAATAGACATGTTTTTAGACTTTTGAAATTGGATTAAATATTGCTGTTAAGAAATTTAATAGAGTTTTACAGTAATGACAACTTATGATAATCCTATTACTCAGTACAATTAGGGAAAAAAAGGTTAAAAAATCAACAGCAAATTTAAAAACTCTGAATGCATAAAGAAATTAGTAGTGTAGTATTAGTGGACAAGAAAGACAGAAATACAGTGTTGAGTCCTATATTTCTTTTGAGGAGGCATTTGCTGATTCCAGAAGAGGCAACCAAAAGCTAAGAAACTGAATGGCAAAGAAGGACAAAATTCAGAGTTGAGATTCTAAACACAGTTCAGAGACATATGTTTTCTCTTTTAGATCCTCAATGGCTATAGTCTAGCAACTGAAGAGATGGTAGATTCTCTGGGAACTTTAGCAACTTGAGGAAATACAGTCAAACAGTGCTATAAAAGAGACATTTGTTAAAAAGAAAGAAAAGTTAAACTGTGAAGTCCCTATCTTAAGATACAGGACTCTGTTTCAGGAAATATATTTTAGACTGCTGTTTTTCAATTTCTTAGACTACAACCAATAGTAAACATTGCCTTTTATATTATGATCCAGTAGGAAACACACACAAGAAACTTTAAATTGACTTATGATTCAGGAAACGTTATTTGAGTTATACATGCTATGAGTGTTATAGTCTTCTACCTTCATTTTTATTTTCTTCTAATTTTTTAATGATATGTGTGAATAACTAAATTCATTTTAGAACTTACTACTGACTCAAAACCCACAGATTTAAAATTACTAAAACAAAGAATTTATCGCTCATGGAGATTAGAAAAGAGGCATCAACAAAGATAATGATAGAAGAATGGTTACAAATTAGAAAAAACTTGAATGACATCAACATAGGAAGGTACTACATACTTTAAATGCATACACTTAATTGTATATGTTATACCAAAAATCATTAAAATATGGAATAAAAATGAGAAACCACTATTTAAGTAAAATATAATTTTGATTGCTAAAATATATTTTCTTGTAAGCCAAGATATTTGAAAATTTCAATGCAGTAGATGGATTCTAGAAATATATAAATAGTCAAAACTGGAACAAGTATTAGGAAGAATATTTTAATGAGTTCAATGGTCCTGAGATTTGTTAAAATATTAACAATATTAATAATTTTATATGCCTTTGTCCCCGTTCATGAGGTTTCATCTATAAATCTATCAATCTAATCCCTTGAAAATAAATTATGAAAGGGAGAGAGAGAATATGCTATTCAATACTTTATATGAATCTATAATATTACTGATGGAGAAGGGAATGGCAACCACTCCAGTGTTCTTGCCAAGAGAATCCCGTGGACAGAGGAGCCTGGTGGGCTGCCCTCTGTGGGGTCACACAGAGTCAGACATGACTGAAGTGATTTCGCATAATATTACTGATAACAAAGCAGTGCAGGAAATAAGTTTTATAATACAGTGAAAATGCCATAAATTGATAATTGCTAGTGAGCAAATTGGTAATCAAATTAACTGTATTTAAATGTATGATCAGGTCGATTTTACCCCGTAAATGATACAAAGATGGTTCAAAATAAGAAATTACTAATATAGTACAGTTAGTAATTTCTAAATTGGTACTACTAATTAGTAATATGGTGTTCAAAAATAAACTCCAAATAGATAAAAGCCTAAAGTTAAGAATAATGAAAATTAAGAAAATATAGAATACTTCTGTTACTTTGTAGCTAGCAAAACTCTTAAATAATATTACAAGGCCATACATATTAGTAAAAGATCTGAATAAGTAATAATTAAAAACCTCGGGGTTTCTAACTAATAAAGTGATGTTATTATTAGGTGGCAGATTGGGGAAACATAAATGATGGATCAATATCTAGATTTTCAATGGAAAGGGTGGAAATCAATGAGAAAATAATTGACAAGTATTATTGACAGGCAAGTCACAGAATGGGAAACCTGAATAAAAAGTTGTAAAAGAAATGCTTAACCTCTCTGATTAAAAAAAAAGGAATCTAAGGTAAAAAGTGAGAAATATGTGTACTCCCATCAGACTTGGGGAAAAAATAAACTGGAAAATGACATCAAATGCTGGTGTGATTGTGGGAGAGGGAGAGAGTCCTCATTTATTTCTGGTGGGGAGTTTAGTGGCCAAACCATTCTGAAAGCAGTTTGGTAGAACCTCATGCCAGTGATTAGTGAGGGTACTTTAAGATCCAGAAATGTCACCCCTTATTAACACCTGATAGTAATTTGGGAAGGTGCATCAAAAGGTATATTTTTGAAAACGCATCATTCTCATGGCTAGGAAGTAGCAACAGAGGTGATAGCTGTCTGTTTATTTTCCTTCGCTCCCCAACCTCAATGCGGCTTCCCTGGGGGCAGAATTGACGTCCATGCACCTTGACTCTGCTTGAGCTCGGCAGAGATGAAATTGCATATCCTTGGGCAGGAAATACATGTGTTGTAAACCACTGAGAATTTATTTTACTGCCTTATTGCAGAATAACCTGACTTAATACAATGAATAAATTGAGGAGTGTACATAGGATTGAATACAATGTAACAAGAAGTTCATAATGACTTAAGTTTTTAAAGTGCAAACAGGGTAGTTCTTATAATACACTTTACATTAAAAGTAAGAAATAGTATTTATAGCAAAATATATTTAAATATTTTACATTTAAGTAAAATAGGGGAAAGGCTGGGCACAAAATGATGGCGGTAGTGTGTCATGAATTGTGCCTGACATCCAAATTAGACATAAATATAGTGAATATAGCAAAATACTGTTATTAATGGAGGGTCTTGGGAATATTAATATTTGAAATATTTTTATAACGTGCTTTTAAAGTCTTTATTAAAAGTTACTTTTATTTTTGTCATTCTTAAATCACAAGGGTGTTTTACTTTCTTTTCTTTGTTTAATACCTTCTTACATTCATTGCTTAAGTTTTTAAATTCATAAATTGTAGGTCATTATATTGTTTTCCTGCTCCTAATATTTGTGATTCATCTAAAGTGCTAAGAGCATAGAGTCTGGCAGTATAATTTTCACAGAAAATAGTCTTGAATTGAGCTAAACATATTGCCCTGGTATCCCTCTGATATACATATATAAAAGTAGTGCTCACTTTTTAGATTTAAAGGAAAAATAATTTTCTTGTGAATGTGATTTAGTAGGTTTTATTTAAAGTTTATACTTACCCTCTTCTGCCATACCGTGGTTTGTCTGTGCTGTGTGTATATCTCACCGTCTTCTCACTCATCTCACATCAACTCTTTCTTCCAGTTGTCAATATACGAGGTGCCTGTTCATTGCTGTACATCAGCATCTAAGTACTTGCCACAGACAGTGATGGATATATATTGGTTAAGTAAATCAAGGATTATAGTTGTTGATGATGGCAAAAGCAACCAAGAGTAATAGAGTAGTTTACTGTAGAGAAAGTTTCAGTAATGTTGATTCTCATAATACAGTTGTGGTTCTGTTCAGTTCAGTCGCTTAGTCATGTCCAACTCTTTGCAGTTCCATGGACTGAAGCATGCCAAGCTTCCCTGTTGATTACCAAATCCCAGAGCTCACTCTGTCTATCAAGTTGGTGATGCCACCCAAACATCGCATCCTCTGTTGTCCCCTTCTTCTCCTGCCTTCAGTCTTTCCCAGCAGCAGGCTCTTTTCCAATGAATCAGTTCTTTGCATCAGGTGGCCAAAGTACTGGAACTTCAGCATCAGTATTTCCAATGAATATTCAGACTGACTGCTTTAATCTTCTTGCAGTCCAGGGGACTCTTAAGAGTCTTATTCAACACCACAGTTCAAAAACATCAATTCTTAGGTGCTTAGCTTTTTTTATAGTCCAACTCGCACATCCATACATGACTACTGGAAAAATCATAGCTTTGATTGTATGGACCTTTGTCGGTAAAGTAATGTCTCTTCTTTTTAGTAAGCTGTCTAGGTTTGTCATAGCATTTTCTCCAAGGAGTGAGTGTCTTTTAATTCCATGGCTGCAGTCACCACCTGCAGTAATTTTGGAGCCCAAGAAAATAGTCTGTCACTGTTTCCATTGTTTCCCCATCTATTTGCCGTGTGATGGGACTGGATGCCATGATCTTTGTTTTTTGAATGTTGAGCTTTAAGCCAGCTTTTTCACTCTCTTCTTTCACTTTCATAGAGAGGCTCTTTAGTTTCTGTTGGCTTTCTGCCATTAAGGTGGTGTCATCTGCATATCTGAGGTTATTGATATTTCTCCCTGCAATCTTGATTCCAGCTTGTGCTTCATCCAGCCCGGCATATCCTCATGACATACTCTGCATATGAGTTAAATAAGCAGGGTGACAGTATACAGCCTTGACATACTCCTTTCCCAATTTGGAACCAGCCTGGATTATAGTTGTTAATGATGGCAAAAATAACTAACAGTATTAGAGTAGTTTACAGTAGAGATAATTTTCAGTAATGTTGATTCTCACAATATACTTGTGAGGTGATTTTTATTACTGACATTTTACAACAAAGAAAACCGCATGCTAGGAAGACCAAGAAACTTCCTTGTGGTCACTAGGTTGTGACTTCAAAGATCCATCCTGTCATTTTATATCTTCTGACAACCAAGCAGTCCAAAGATTAATATATTTTGAGTCCTAATATAAAAATCCTCAAAGCAATAAAATGATACAGTATTAGAGAAAACATCACACAACCATTTCTAATGTTATCCTCTGGCTGTTTGTCTGTTCCTGAATATCATTTTCTGCTCTTCTTTAGGCTGCTATAGAACAGGAGCAACAAATGGTTGTAAATTGATTGGTTATGTGATTGTCAAAGTTCTATGAGCCTCCATTACTTATTAGACCCAGAGGGCTATTTCAGTTTTGGAAAAGATATATTTACTTAGAAATGTAATAAAACTTAAATGGGGCAGAGTGAAATTATATTCAAATAAGAGAGAGGCTAGACAAAATAATTAAACCTTTTGCAAAGAAAATAACTTTTTTAAGTTTTCAGTATAATGCAAAGTCAGTTGAGTTTTTCTTCTGTTAGGAATATTAGAATTACACTATAGAAGTTTTTCCTATCATATGTCATTTGTCATTTCCTATCATTTTCTTATCATAATACTTCTCCTATCATGTGTAGGAGAAATATTATGGTTATAATATATACATATTATTTATTAATATTCTTGATTGAATTTGCTAAGCAATTGAGCCTACCTAAAATATTTAAAATAATACTTTTAATGTTATAGTCATATGAAAAATCATAAATATATGCAATATTATAAATAAACTGATTAAGAATCAACTAAAATCCTTCCTTCCTCTTGAAATAGAGTCCTCATTAAATTGGCTCAATTCAGAGGCTTTTAATATAAATGTTGAATATCCCTAAAGAATTGATGGGCAGAACTTAGATAATCTGGCAACTGGATGGAAAAAATACTAATCTTTATTTTCACTAATCTCTAACTGAAATTTCAGTTTTATTTGATCATGAATTTTGATGACTTCACAGCTGTATCAGCAGATATCTCATTGCAGTTGTACAGATAATCCTGACATACCACTACTTAAACTTATGACAGTTATTAGACTCACTGCAGGATATTAATATTTAAGTATAATCAGAAAGTGCATATATTATTTTACAATATTACAGTTAAAACATGTAAGTAGTCATTTGAATATAATTGCTTTTTAAAAATTTTATATATGTTATTTAATATATTTACATGATTTTTCTGATTGAGATAGGTCCTTAAACTTTAAAGACTATCAAAGAACTAAAACCCTATTTTCTTGATATTTAATGCAGAAATATTAATATTTACCAATTTAAAAATAAATATTAGAAGAAATAAATACATATTTATTAAAGTGAAACTATGTCTTATAGATGTGAATTATATCCTTTTTAATATTATCATGGCTAATGTTATAACCTGCATCTATGCTCACATGGTGGCTTTTAGGATGTTAGATAATGTTTGACCATTGTTGTTTAGGAAAATTTGTTTGAGGTCTTTTTGTTTTGTTTTGTTTTAGTTTTTGGTTTTTAACTGTTGGCTTCTGAGTTTGGTATAATGTTGGAAATGTCTGGCTCATGATGCTCTAGGGATGAAGACAGGCATATTTCATTTATATTCCCTCAGAAGGATACTAATTCTAGAACTTCCCAACATTTATTGAGCAGGGACTAAAGATAGTTATTTGGTGGAAGTTAGCAGGATTTTTTAATGAGTTGGGGCCCATGGGTATATTTCAAAGTCTTTAAAATTCTTTGTAAGATCCTTCTGAAATGTGATTTATTTAGTAGAAAAGGATGTAAGTATACTAAAGAGAACTAGAACTGTCAGAGAAACTAGTTCCCCTTAGAACTGTTATTCCATCTTCCAAGAAATAAATTAGCCGTTTTCTAAGGTCTCAGTGAACCTCCCCTTTCCGAAAGTCTCAAACAGAGGTTGAACAGGGCAATGCCATTGAAAGCCTCTTTGGGTATTTTCCTATTGATGATTCATCCTGAGTAGGAGCTCTGCATTTTTACTCTGGGTTTCTTATCACGGCATAGCTTCGCACCTGCACTGAGGCATAGCTCTGTGTCTTCAGATAACCCATGGGAACCTGATTTCCCTTCAAGATCTGAGTGCCTTATGTTTTAATACATACGGGAAATATCTGGGGAAAAATATATTTAGCATCAATGAATTCTTCACAGTGAAACAAGGCACAGTACCTATTTTCCTCTGCATTCTATTTTTGCAAATATGATCAGAATTTTTTCAGGGAAAAATGGCCACCAGTCATTACCAGTAATAAAATAATACACATTCTTCCACAAAAAGCAAGCAAAACTCATTTTCAAAGCTTCTCATACAGCAATCACGATCAATTGTGATAGTAATCCCTGGAGGAATAGACAAAGGAGGTCATACTACTGCTCTCTAAGGAACTTATTTTGATTACTTTACAGTAGACACTATAATCGGAGAAGGCAGTGGCACCCCACTCCAGTGCTCTTGGCTGGAAAATCCCATGGACAGAGCCTGGTAGGCTGCAGTCCATGGGGTCGCTGAGAGTCGGTCACGACTGAGCGACTTCACTTTCACTTTTCACTTTCCTGCATTGGAGAAGGAAATGGCAACCCACTCCAGTGTTCTTGACTGGAGAATCCCAGAGACGGGGGAACCTGGTGGGCTGCCGTCTATGGGGTTGCACAGAGTTGGACACGACTGAAGCGACTTAGCAGCAGCAGACATTATAATATTGTCTTGATTCCTCCCCTTAACAATTTTATATCTTTTAAGTCTGTAGTAGTCTAAAGGCTCACCCTTCATCTCTTTCATTGATCAGCTGTTTGTGTGTCACTGATTTCATACTAATAGGTGCAGTTCAAGATATTAAAGAACCTGAACTGTTTAACCTATAGATATCCCTCTAGTCTAAATGTTGTTGATTTTAACTCAATGTGCATCTAAGATGTAATTATGTTCACTTTTTTTTCCCCCTGTATATAGGCAGGTGGGTTCAGAGGCTTATTCAGATATAAATTCATCCTTTTTACAGACTAGAAATACTTCTATAAAGTAGCCCTTCCTTTAAAGTATTATTTTGGTTTTCCGGTGGTACAGTTCATTTAAAAAGGTAGGACATTCATGCTTGTTTTTCTCTTTTTATTTCCAAATGTCAAGATAATGAATGAATACCCTTTATTATTCTCCAGTGTAAAAACGCATTATTTTAAAAGTTTATCCATTGTAATGATTTTCCTTATTGCTTCTCAGATTCTTCCTTCTTTGATCAGTGTGTGTCTTTTAACGTTAGTCCTGAATTTTCTTTTGACGTGACTCTAACCATCTTTGGTTGCTTTCCTGCTATCAAAAAATATGACAAGATATTTCATGACAATTCTGTATATTTACTGCTCAATTCCTAGAAGCAACCATTTTTGTAATGAATGCTGATTTCTTTCAGAACGTAATGACATTTACAATCTGGGTGTTAGAAATACTCTTTGTTATTGAGTCACTAATTTCATCTAGGCCTTTCAGATAGACAGAGCTTGTGTGTGTGTGTGTGTGTGTGTGTGTGTGAATAAAATACTATGTAAGTAAACAATATCATTACCGAATTAAATTCAGGATTGCAGGGTTTACACTTAACCTCTTCCACATCTATATTTCTTTTGTTGCACCCAGAGAATACTCATTCACATGTGCACAGGAGACAGTGCAATTAGAAAGTTTCTTGATTATTCATGACAGTGCAATTAGAAAGTTTCTTGATTATTCATTTACTTTAGCCACAACACAGTCATTGTTACGTACTGAATGATATCCTCTCAAAATTCATATGTTGAAGTCCTGCCCCTATATTTGGTGATAGGACACATAAAGAGATGATAAGTGTTAAGCAAGGTTATAAGGGTGGGTCTTAATTTGATAGGACTGTTATCCTAAATAAGAAGAGGAAGACACACCAGAGATATCTCTCTGCATGCACACACAGAGAAGTCATAGGAGGGTATAGCAAGAAGGGACTTACTTTAAAGCCAGAAGGAGCATCACCAAAAAACATTTCTTGATCTTGAACTTGCAGCCTCCAGACTATGGGAAAATAAATATCTGTCATTTAAGCCAGCAGATCTTTGGTAATTTCTTATGGTAGCCTTAGCTGACTAATTACAAACATCTTAAATAAGCAATACTAATATTACTATTCCTTGTATGACTTAGAAATAATTTTTTTGCATAGGGTATCCTTGTTCTTTTTCCATAGCTCACAGTTGATTATACCTTATCAGAATGTAAAGCCATTAGTTGCTATTTCTTCCTTTTAATTTTCATTTGTTCTTAGTTTAATGAGTAACTATATATATTTAGTGCTCATTGCTAGTCTTTATATCAATATCCACTCAATTATATTGGCTGTCTGTACCTTGTTCTCTATTATTCTTCAGGAAAGTCCTATGAAAATAGGAATTCATATATTTTTGGCAATAAATGTTTAGTTCTACTCTTTGTACTTAAAAGTCAGTTTTTCTGGATACGAAAATCAATGGCTCACATTTTCCCTGTTAGGTATCTTAAATATGTTATGCCATTTATTTTATGCATATTGCAGTGCTTTTATGAAATCTGATGATAATAAACTACTCTTTCCTTTCTAAGTCACTTACTCTTTTCCCAGATCTTCAAAGAAATTTTAATGTTAAAGCTGAGTGATTTTACATAAACATGACTTGACTTGGGTTATTCCAAGTTGATACTATCAGTTATGTAGGGTGCTCTTTCAATATGTATTGCTCTTTTTTTTTTTTTTAAGTTCAGAAAGCTTCTGAGTATTTAGTATTTGTTCTCATATTTGGTTTTCTTCTTCATGGGCAGCATTTATAAATATCTTACAATAAACTGTGGAAAATTATGAAAGAGATGGGAATACCAGACCATCTGACCTGTCTCTTGAGAAACATGTATACAGGTCAGGAAGCAACAGTTAGAACTGGACATGGAACAACAGACTGGTTCCAGATAAGAGAAGGAGTGCGTCAAGGCTCTATATTGTCATCCTGCTTATTTAACTTCTATGCAGAGTACATCATGAGAAACACTGGGCTGGAAGAAGCACAAGCTGGAATCAAGATTGCTGTGAGAAATATCAATAACCTCAGATATGCAGACGACACCACCTTTATGGCAGAAAGTGAAGAGAAACTAAAAAGACTCTTGATAAAGTGGAAGAGGAGAGTGAAAAAGTTGGCGTAAAGCCCAACATTCAGAAAACTAAGATCATGGCATCTGGTCCCATCACTTCATGGGAAATAGATGGGGAAACAATAGAAACAATGTCAGACTTTATTTTTCTGGGTTCCAAAATCACTGTAGATGGTGATTGCAGTCATGAAATTAAAAGATGCTTACTCCTACACAATGGAATATTACTCAGCATTAAAAAAAAATTCATTTGAAGCAATTCTACTCAGATGGACGAAACTGGAGCCCATTATCCAGAGTGAAGTAAGCCAGAAGCAAAAACAACAATACAGTATATTAACGCATATATATGGAATTTAGAAAGACAGTAACGAGAACCCAACATGGGAGACAACAAAAGGAACGCAGATGTATAGAATAGACTCGTGGACTTTGTGGATGAGGGTAAGGGTGGGATGAGATGGGAGAAGGGCATTGAAGCATGTTAATTGTCATGTGTCTAATCAATCGCCAGCCCAGGATTGATGCTCGGGACTGGTGCAGCGAGATTTCCCGGGGGGGAGGGAGGAGGGAGGGAGGTTCCGGAGGGGAAGCATATGTAAACCCATGGTGATATCATGACATTGTATGGCAAAAACAAGTAAAAAAAATAAATAAATAAAGACTGTTAAAAAAAAAAAAAAAAGATGCTTACTCCTTGGAAGGAAAGTTATGAAAAACCTAGATAGCATATTGAAAAGCAGAGACATCACTTTGCCAACAAAGGTGTGTCTCATCAAGGCTATGGTTTCTCCAGTAGTCATGTATGGATGTGAGAGTTGGATGGTGAAGAAAGCTGAGCACTGAAGAATTGATGGTTTTGAACTGTGGTGTTGGAGAAGGCTCTTCAGAGTCCCTTGGACTGCAAGGAGATCCAACCAGTCCATCCTAAAGGAGATCAGTCCTGGGTGTTCATTGGAAGGACTGATGCTGAAGCTGAAACTCCAATACTTTGGCCACATCATGCGAAGAGTTGACTCATTGGAAAAGACCCTCATGCTGGGATGGACTGGGGGCAGGAGGAGAAGGGGACGACAGAGGATGAAAGGGCTGGATGGCATCACTGACTCGATGGGCATGGGTTTGTGTGGACTCTGGGAGTTGGTGATGGACAGGGAAGCCTGGCGTGCTGCAATTCATGGGGTCGCAAAGATTCAGACACCACAGAGTGACTGAACTGAACTGAACAGAACAGGTCTTCTTTGCCTAATGTAAACATTGTTATTTTCCCCCAATTATTCTTTTTTCCCCTCCTTTTGCTTTTAGGAAAATAAAGTCTTATTTTTCACTCTCTAGTTACCTTATTTTGGTTTTTATTTGCACTCTTAGTCTTTGTTTCTGAAAAGATTGGTTTATTTTATGTCTGTTTATTTCCAAAATTTTATTTTTAAGATGAAAAAAAACATATCAGTTACGGTTTTATTTTGATAATTTTGTGATTATGTCTTCCTAGTATCATGCTATTATTTATAGCAGTGCCATTTTGCAATTTTGCTCCATATTCTCTTTTTCCTTGGTCTAGATTGTGACTGAAATATTTTCTTACAGTCATTTAAAATGATAAATTATATTCTGTAAATTTTAGAAGAGATTAGGATACACAATATTCTTTTAAATTTGAGTCTCCTTTGCTATGGTTTCCAGTCTTCATAAATATGGCAAATTACACTCTGAAATTCACCAGTCTTATTATTTTTCCTACTTTTGTATTTGCCTCCTCTCTCCTTCATCTCTGTTATCTCTTTTTCTGTTCAGTTTTGAAACCGATCTTAGAATATTTCCCTTAGTGAGGAGGCTTTTGTGAAAGGAATGCCTGGTTGTTGAGTTTTGAAATTTTAGAGATTGTAATCTGCTTTAGCATCTTAAGACATGGCTGAGGGACTTTGTCATTATCTTCTATTGAATTCAATATTTACAAAAACTAAGATCCTGGCATCTGATTCCATCACTTAATGGCAAATAGGAGGGGAAAAGATAGAAGCAATAACAGATGTTCTTTTCTTGTGCTCTAAGATCATTGCATATAGTGACTGCAGACATGAAATTAGATGATTGTTACTTCTTAGAAGGAATGCTATGACAAACCTAGACAGTTTATTAAAAAGCAAAGATATCATTTTGCCAACAAAGTTGCATATAGTCAAACTATGGCTTATCCAGTAGTCATGCATGTACGGATGTGAGAGTTGGACCATAAAGATGTCTGAGTGTGGAAGAATTGATGCTGGAGAAGACTCTTGAGAGTCCTTGGACTGCAAGGAGATCAAACCAGTCAATCCTAAAGGAAATCAAGCCTGAATATTCATTGGAAGAACCGATGCTGAGGCTCCAATACTTTGGTCAGCTAATGTGAAGAGCTGAATCACAGGAAAAGACTGATGCTGGGAAAGATTGAAGGCAGAATAGGAGGGTGACAGAGGATGAGGCAGTTAGATGGCATCACTGATTCAATGAACATGACCTTGGGCAAACTCTGGGAGATGGTGAAGGACAGAGAAGCCCAGTGTGCTCTAGTCCATACGGTTGCAAAGAATTAGATGCAACTTGGCAACTCAACAACAATGGTACTGAATTGGGCAGGACCTCTCCCAGTTCCACCTGCTATGAATTCACATTGAATATTTTCATGTTCTCCTGTTTGTGGGTCTTCCAGAGGCTCTCCTCTGCCTCCTCTGGCTCTGGTACCACACAGGTCTTATGAGTGATAGTAATTTGTTTTCACCTGCATGTAATTGGGAGTTTCTGGTTATATCCTGCTTCCTAGATTTGTTATAACTATTGCCCATGAGTTTTTGGCTATGCTATTTATCTGTCTGGTTTAATGTGGGGATTTGGAGATAGTCAGACATTACCTAGCCACTACCACCAACTGGCACCCCCATGCTGCAAATTCTTGAAAACTTAGTAGTTACTCAGTAAGCTCTTAAGAAGCGACTGCTTTGATGCTTTAGGTTGATTTATTTATGAAAGATTCCTTAACCTTTCCTCACTCATCTCTTGCAGGGTTTGTGTGGGCCTCTAACTACTTGTAGTAAAACCTTCAGTGTATTTGAATGAATTCTGATGTAATTATAATTTGGAAAAAACAGTATATTACTATGAATTTGAAGAAAGATTTCCTTTCTAAAGAAAGTGCTTTAAGTGGTTTGCAGAAAAAATAATACCAGTTGTTTGATGCTATAATAAGAGGTAGAACTGAAATTCTAAATAACAGTAATAAAATTTTTATTGATAAGACCTATGAGTTGAAGTTGAAGTGATAAGTTAAAGTGCTAAGTTCTCGATTTCCTTACTTTCAGAAAAGTTAGAGGTACTGACTACGTTTAGAGTTGGTTATTTTTATATAAAAATAGTCTCAGCAACTTTGAAACAAAGAATAAAATAGCAGGGTTTATTTTGAGGATGGAATGTCTTATCTCATTTATAAGTATCCAAAGAGATTTTAAACTATTTCAATCTATGGCAAGTTACTAATTTAACATGTTTCTTGATGTCCTGTTTGATATTTAGTGAATGTAAATTAAAATTGTATACAAATAGAGTAGAATATTTCATAAAAATATATGGCCATTAAAACTCTCAATATTTATTTAAACATTAGAAATAATAAGAGCTATTAAAGAGACATAATTGCACATATTGTCTATATGTGAAGTTCCACTGCTTTATAAATTAAACTTTTAGCAAATAAAAACACAATTTGATCACTGAAATTTGAAGAGAGACCAAAAAAAAAAAGAAAATCTTATTCTTTTCATTTCCTTTCCATATTCTAAAACACTTAAAATAGAAGATAAAGAAGCCAGATAAAAATATTTCTTTGTTACTGAAGATGCTGATAACTGGGATATGTAGGCATATGACAGTAACAAGATGCCTAATACATGCGTGCCTAATCATTTAATCCTGTCCAATTCTTTGCAATGCTATGGACTGTAGGTCTCTAGGCTACTGTGTCCCTGGAATTTTCCAGGCAAGAATGCTGTAATTGTGTTGCCATTTCCTACTCCAAGGGATCTTCCTGACCCAGGGATCAAACTGGCATCTGCTGCATTGGCAGGAAGATTCTTTACCACTGAGCCATGTGGGAAGACCAAGATACCTAATACTTAATGTCAAATTTATACAGATTTTCACATTGCACACTTCTCTGTGGTCTGGTCTCTGCCCTGGGAAGGTTTATAGTGAGGAGGAACAAAAGAAAATGTATGTTTCCCATGGATTGTTTATTGAGTCCCAAGATTAAGGAAGAATTGGAGCCATAGCATACCAAGGTCATAATTTCAAACACATGAAGCAGATGACTTGTTCTACCTTCAGAGGAGATTAACAGATGAAGAAAGAGTGTTATACTAGTGATAAGTAACATATAGAAATAGAGATAGCAGTTTTATTTTGACCACATTGTAATATTTTACTTTAAAACAGTACAGTATTCATTCTGATCATTGATAATTTATTTTTGAAATTGAACTTATTAGTAGTTGAATTTAGAAGGACTGGGGAATTAACTGGATGGATGGTTTATTGTTTGCTTTGAGGAATTACTTAGTTTTTCTTTTGAAAAGGCATGAGAGGAAGTTTGAATGGATGTCTCTTTCCTCAGTATATTTTTTCTGTTGCCAACAAAAGTATTTCAAAACTATTTCATTGACCTTATATCAGCTTGCTGTGTTTGAAGAGGGAGCTTAGAGCTTGGTGTATGTTTGGTTTTCTGACAGTTTTGTTCTTTCTCCCACAGAAAAAGTATTTTTTAGAAAAGATAGACTGATTCTCAAATTTTTACCTCCACCCTCTGCCAACCCTTTCAGATTTTTCAAAGTCAACAAGACTTCAGATCTTGTAGGGCCATAGAGAAACAATATGTGACAGATACCAGAGCTCTTTACACATAAATGGACAATCAGACACACACACAAACAATTACTGTGTAGTTAAGGGGCTTTGAAAGACCTTCATCACATTCCTAATTGAATTCCAGAAACAGGCATAATGCTGCATCTTTCTGGACTTTGCACTATTACGTGGACCTAAGTCAGACAGTACAGATCTGTGACACTGAGAAGGAGCTTTCAAAAAGCAAATAAAGCTAGTTTATATACCATTGCTGTTTGTCCACAGAAAAATAAAAGTTCCAGTTAATTTCTTAGTATGTTGATGGTTTGAGTTAAATTTTGAATCATAAAGGTATTTGTGTTGTTATCTAAACAGAATCCCAGAAAGATGAAACTGCTATAGACTGTCTCATTTCCATGCAGACAGAGCTTTAGTCCAGTATGTGACTTGAACACAAAGTTCTAGGATACTACTAGACAGAATATGGAAGACACTTATTATTACTTCCATGGGCATATATGTGTGTGTATGTGGAAAATGAGTTTTTTCTATAAGCTAATATCAAAGCATTAAAACAAAACTATCTTCATGATTCTAGTAACTATTGTATGCCTTTGACCTGACTTTTCTTTATGCAGTTCCCCTCCACTTTCAAATATTGCATACTTCATTTTATCAAAAAATACTTGTCTTACTGCCATATTTAAAAATCTATGGATCATATTTTCATGTTAACCAGAATGCTCGCTTATATTAAACTTAGTCAAAAGTACAATTACATGGAAATATTTGGGTCAACTTATATGTTTTTCTTCACATTTATATGGAATTAAGAACCACACATGGATGAGTTCTTTGCAGATTCATTCATTCATTCAACTGATATTTATTGAGACTCTCGTATATGTCAAGCATTGTTTTGTCTCCAGAGATACAATAGTGAACAAAACTGTTAGAAATCTCCATCTTATTGAACTGCCTAATTTATGGAATGAAACATACAGAAAACTTTAATCAGCAAAATATATACTATATTAAATGATGAGAAACATTTTGAAGAAGAATAAGTGAATAGGAACAACTGGTAACCAGAAGCCTCACAAGAAACGTGATATTTGGGCCAGGATTTAGGAAGGAAACTGTCAAGCCTCACAAATACCTTGAGAAAAAACATTTTAGGCAGAAAGAAGAGCAAATACAAAGGTGGAAACCTGCCTGACAAGCTCAGAGAACAGCAAATGAAACACTGAATGCTGTGACTATAGCAGATTAATATGAGAGTGTGAGTACTGCAAATTGAGTCCAGAAAAGATAAAGTGCAGGGAACAGCAGATGTTATAGGGCTGAGTGGACACACACTGACACTTAAGCTTTTATGCTATGTGAGATCAGGGTTGGATAGTATGAGCATCACTGGAGGGTTTTCAGAAAAGAAGTGATGTGTTTTCACTAATGATTTGAAAGAACCATGTCATCCACTATATTGACATGAGATAAGAGGGCTATGGAGGAAGCCAAGAGTCCATTTCAAAGGCAATTTTAGTGGCAACAGTTTTCTGCATGTTACTTACAAATAAGGGCTTCCCAGGTGGCACTAGTGGTATGGAATCCACCTGCCAATGCAGGAGAGACAGGAGACTCAGGTTTGACCCTTGGGTCAGGAAGATCCCCTGGAGTCAGAAATGGCAACCTACTCCAGTATTCTTGCCTGGAGAATCCCATGAACGGAGGAGCCTGGAGGGCTACAGCCTGTGGAGTCACCTAGATAACTGAGCATGTATGCGTGTGTACTTATAAATAAATTGTTTTGGATTATAAGAAAAAATAATTATGATCCATACATAATTATCTGTAGTTGGTACATTGTAGTCCCCTTAAAGTTCCATTCACATTCGAATCCCTGGAACCTGTGATGATTGCTTTCACTGGAAAGAGGGTCTTTATAGAGTTAAATAAATTGAGGGTCTTGAGGTGAGGAGATCATCTTGTACTATCTAGGCAGGCCTTAAATTCAATGGCAGGTAACCTTATACGAACAAGGCACACAAATGATATATATAGGAGAAATTATGGAGCCACAAACCTAGGAATACTGGCTGTCACTAGTGGAAGCTGGACAAGACGGGAAACAGATGCTCCCGTAGAGCCTCTTCAGGAGAAGTGGCCTACAGTAGTTTCATACTCTGGCCTTAAGACTGAAAGAGAATAAACTTCATGTTGTGTCAAGCTACCCAGTTGTGGTAATTTATTATGGCAGCCTTAGAAGAGTAACAGAACATCCGAAATGCAGTTCTTAATGGGTAATTTTTTTAATTTTAAGAAATGCTATATATGTATGTACATAGCACATATCTTTAACATTTCAAATAGCCCCAGTCAGTAATGATTATTTCTGTTGGATGCACAGAAAATGGCCATGTTTCTATGAAATTTGCTTAGAAATCATCATTTTACTTCCCATCTCTGTGAATTTAATGATTCTAGTACTTTATGTAAATGGTATTGTATATTTGTCCTTTTGTGTCTGGCTTATGTCACATAGCATAAGGTTTTCAAGGTTTATCTGTACATTAGCATGTATCAGAATTTCCTTCCTCCTTAATTACTGATGAATCTTGTAACAAGATGCTGAATGAGACTTTCTTTGCAACCTGGAAATTTGGCTAAAGGCTTGTATCCAAATACAAATGGCACAAAGTAGTTTATATCCTAAAAAGAGCCCCAATACCACACCAGCTGACACATCCCTTCAGGATTTAGTAAGAGACTACAAAATTGGCCCTTAAATTACTGTGTCATCATTACCATGGCTTTTCATCCTGGTATACATTTTCATATTTAGAGTTCTGTATGTTTAATAACAGTGAGTTAGGATTCATTGGTTTACAAGGAAATTGTAACCAATGTAGCTTTTCTGTCTCTTCTGCATGCTTGCACTCTGCAACCCCAATCAATGCCAGGTAAGTAGGTTGCCAGAAAAATCCCTTGTGAATATCATAATAGCTGTGACATGGACCAGTTCAGTTCAGTCGCTTAGTTGTGTCTGACTCTGTGACCCCATGAACTGCAACATGCCAGGATTCCCTGTCCATCACCAATTCCCAGAGCTTGCTCAAACTCATGTCCATCAAGTCGGTGATGCCATCCATCCATCTCATCCTCTGTCGTCCCGTTCTCTTCCTGCCTTCAATCTTTCCCAGCATCAGGGTCTTTTCCACGGAGTCAGTTCTTCACATCAGGTGGCCAAAGTATTGGAGTTTCAGCTTCAGCATCAGTCCTTCCAAAGAATATTCAGGACTGATTTCCTTTAGGAGTGACTGGTTTGAGCTCCTTGTTGTCCAAGAGACTCTCATGACATGAATATGGACTCTCCTGACATGGATAGAACAATAATATATTCTCAAGTTGGATTTTGATAGCAAGCTTGTGATTTTCTCTGTGTATCCTTGAGTAGAAGAGGACTGCAGAAAAATGAGAGGTTGAGAAAGGGGATACAGTGTGAACCATTGTTCCTCCCATCATGTGCTGAGTCAAGGATAAATGAACTTAAGATGGCTGTCACAAAAATAAAGTTTGAAACATCTTGCAAGACCTGACCTAAGAGGGAAGGCTCACTGGGAGGGAGAACCCAGAATCAAGAGGCCATGGGGTAGATTTTTGTTGAGGGTAGTTGAAGTTACCCGGAGAAGACAAGCTAGATAACATTTCTCCTTCTGAGGAATATGTGGAAGGGAGACGTCTGCTATGTACCTCTTGTGTGCTCCATGCAGCAACTGACTATCTAGTCTGTCTCACAAAAGATATCGATAACCTGTAAGTGTGAGTAAAATAAAACCCAACACCTAGTTGATTAAAAAACAAGTTTTATCTTTTCCCTGATTCAACAGTGGCCTCAATACATATTTAAGGGAATTGGCTATATAGGAGGTGTATCTGTCTGTCTGAATATCACTAGAGAAACAGAACCAGTAGGAGGTATACATTAAGACATTTCATGGAAGAGATTAGTCTCCATAATTTTGAGGTCTGGCCAGGCAGTTTGGAAATCTGAAGGTCGACTTTTGGGAAAAGTAGACTGAAACTCTAAGGCACAAATTGAAGCTGAATCCACAAGTCAAATTTCTTCTTAAAAGAGGCCCCAGTTTTTCTTATAAGGCCTTTTAATTGATTGATTCAGGTCCATCCAAAATATACAGGTTAAATTTGCTTACTTAAATGGATTATGGACTTTCATCACATTCATGTAATACCGTCACAGCAATACCTAGTGTTTGATTAAATAACTGGTGACTGTAGTTTAACCAAGCTGACACACAAAATGGACCATGATTGCATCAAAAGGAAAAAATACCCAAGAATAAAAAAACAAACAACAACAAACAAAAAACTGAAAAACTGGCCATCACAGGAGGAGCAAGAAGTATATTAACATGTTCTAAAAGTCCCTCAGACTAAAGCATAGTAAATATGGGACATAAGTGAAAATATAAGATTAACATTTTGAATGGTACTAAGTTGGTTTAATCTTTTCTTTTACCTGAAAATGATTTGAAGAGTAAGGCATCTGCCAAACCTAGCCTTAAAAGACAAGGTACTGCATTTAAAGATTTATTGAACATGATTTAGATGGATCAAAGAATGAAACAAAGGCCCTTGTAATCATGGATATTACATTGTAATGGAAAAAGGTAAATAACAAATAGTAAACATAAAAATAAGTAAGTTGGGTCTTCCCTGATGACCCAGTGGTTTAAAATCTGTCTGCCAATGTAGAGGACATGGATTTGACTCCTGCTCTGCGAAGATTTGGGCTTCCCTGATAGCTCAGTTGGTAAAGAATCTGCCTGCAGTGGAGAAGGCCCTGATTTGATTCCTAGGTTGGGAAGATTTGCTGGAGAAGGGATAGGCTACCCACTCCAGTATTTTTGGGCTTCCCTTGTGGTTCAGCTGGTAAAGAATCCGGCTGCAATGCAGGAGACCTGGGCTTGATCCCTGGGTTTGGAAGATCCCCTTAAGAAGGGAAAGGCTAACCACTTAGTATTCTGGCCTGGAGAATTCTGTGGACTGTATAGTCCATAGAGTCACAAAGAGTGACATGACTGAGTGACTTTCACTCACTGGGAAGATGCTACTTCTGCTTCATTGACTACACTAAAGTCTTTGACCATCTAGATCACAACAAACTGTGGAAAATTCTTAAAGACAGGAATACCAGATCACCTTACCTGCCTCCTGAGAAACCTGTATGCAGGTTAAGAAGCAACAATTAGAACCGGACATGGAACAATAGACTGGTTCCAAATTGGGAAAGGAGTACGTCAAAGCTGTATATTGTTACCCTGCATATTTAACTTATATGCAGAATACATCATGGGAATTTCTGGGCTGGATGAAGCACAAGCTGGAATCAAGATTGCTGGGAGAAATATCAATAACTTCAGATGACACCACCCTTATGGCAGAAAGCAAAGAAGAGCTAAAGGGCCTCTTGATGAAGGTGAAACAGAGAGTGAAAAAGTTGGCTCTAAACTCCACATTCAAAAAACAAAATCATGACATTTGATCCCATCACTTCATGGAAAATTGATGGGGAAACAATGGAAACAGTGAGAGACTTGATTTTCTTGGGCTCCAAAATCACTGCAGATGATGACTGAAGCCATGAAATTAAAAGTTGCTTGCTCCTTGGAAGAAAAGTTATGACAAACCTAGACAGCATATTAAAAAAGCAGAGACATTACTTTGCCAACAAAGGTCTATATAGTCAAAGCTATGGTTTTTCCAGTAATCATGTATGGATGTGAGAGGGGGACAATAAAAAAAGGCTGAGCACCAAAGAATTGATGCCTTTGAACTGTGGTGGTAGAGAAGAATCTTGAGAGTCCCTTAGACAACAAGGAGATCCAACCAGTACATCCTAAAGGAAATCAGTCCTGAATATTCATTGGAAGGACTGATGCTGAAGCTGGAGATCCAGTATTTGGCTACTTGATGTGAAGTGCAGACTCATTGGAAAAGACCCTGATGATGGGAAAGATTGAGGGCAGGAGGAAGAGGGAGCAATGGAGTATAAGATGGTTGGATGACATCACCGACTCAATGGATGTGAGTTTGAGCAAACTGTGGGAGATGGTGAAGGACAAGGAACCCTGGTGTGCTATAGTCCATAGGGTCACAAAGAGTTGGACACAACTGAGCGACTGAACAACAGTAACTGGGAAGATTTCACATGCCTCAGAACAACTAAGCCCACAACTACTGAGCCTGGTTGTGGCAACTACTGAAGCCTGTGTGCCCTCCAGCCCATGCTCTGCAAGAGAAGCTTTTTCAATGAGAAGCCCATGCACTGCAAACTAGAAGGTAGCCCCAGTTTGCCACAACTAGAAAAAGCACATGTACCACAATGAAGATCCAGCACTGCCAAAAATAAACAAATAAATTTAAAAAATGAATCACAAATAATGAGTTGCAGTCATTTGAAAAAATAAGTAAGTTGCATTCTGTGTTAGAAGATGAAAAATGTTATGGCAAAAAAGAAAAAAAATATTGCAAGATGAGGGAAATCAGGTT
Organism: Antilocapra americana; assembly: GCA_007570785.1. NCBI lineage: Eukaryota > Metazoa > Chordata > Mammalia > Artiodactyla > Antilocapridae > Antilocapra > Antilocapra americana. Next base: position 21,518,919 of record ML663565.1, read on the forward strand.
TTTCATAAGGAGAATACCTTCATTTTTAAATATACTAATCAAAGTGGACTTCAAGGAGAGGATGAGGTTTAAACAAAGACTTAGAGGTCAAAGACTTAGAGTCAAACAACATTTCAGGAAGAGAAAGCAGCTATACAAAGTTCTATGAAAACAGCATGATTACTGTTTTTATGGGAGAACAAGAAAGTCAGGAAGACAGGAGAGGGAGAAGAGAGCAGATGTGTAAGGAGGGCAAGGAGGGAAAGTTTTAGATGATGTAGTCATTATAGACCCTGGTAAGAGTGTTGGCATTGGATCTATTACAGGGTTTTGAACAGAGTAATGACATTAGCATTATGTGGTTGAAAGCTATGATTGGGAAACATATAAAATATTTTGTGTTTATATCCCCCTCTCCCTCCTTTCCTTAAATCAGCCTATTCTGTAAAATGGTTGTATATACAAACTATAGTCAAAGAGCAAACCAGCATTTTTGCAGGAATTAAAGATCTTCTAGCTTCCAAATATTTCCAGTTTAATTTTCTTACAAGGTGAAACAATTGAGTATCTAAGAGACTTTAACTCTTTATCTATACTAGACACCAGTGTTCCTTATGTTAGCCGATAAGTGGTGTCCGACTCTTTTGTGACCCCATGGACTATAGCCCACCAGGCTCCTCTGTCCATGGGATTTCCCAGGCAAGAATACTGAAGTGGGTTGCGTTCCCTTCTCCAGGGGATCTCCCCAACCCAAGGATTGAACCCACATCTCCTGCGTTGGCAGGTGGATTCTTTACTGTTGAACCACCAGATAAAAACAACTCAGCTTTTAAACATGATTAGTAATTAAAAGGACACAGCTTTCATGTAAAAAGCCATTAAAGCTTATAACAACTATAATTCTAGCTGGAAAGAGTGAAAGTTACTGCAGAATTAAAGGATCCTGAGGAAAAGTGACATTTTTGGATTTTGGATTTGTGTAAAGCCCCTGAACAGTTTAGCGGCAAGAGGCGTTGCCCCCATCTACCCTTGGATTCATACCGCATCCCTAAATGTCAGCATGGTGGCGACAAGGCGGCTGCAGCCCAACTGACCTTTGGCCTTGAGAACACTCAGTATAGAACCAAACAGTGGCATCACAAGGTGGAAGCAGGACTTGGTGCTTTCACCCCTTGACTCTTGCTTTCAAGATGAACTCTGATTAAGATGTCAAGTTTGTATTTTCAGTAAGCCATCTCCAGTGTTGCAGCCAGAGCCTGGGGACACTTAATACGTTATTTGTAGAGTCAATTGATGATGTGTGCCCACCCATAAATAGAAAAGGGTATAGCATCCTCCCGACTTATAAGAGGGGTGGGTGAATTTCATACTAATAAAAATATTTTCTCAAATCATTTCTGTCTCTGCAAATCAAGAGCCTCCACATTAAATAGTTTAGAATTATGAACTAAATTAGAGTTTTTCCTGTGTGTTTAGAACTTAAAGACTGGGCAGACCTCTGTATAAGTGTTTATTTACCTGCTTCACAAAAAGTCTCCTTCCTGACAAACTTAATAGAATACCTCAAACATTTAAAACTTTTGAAGAAGGTCAACTTCTAAAAATACTAACCAGGAGAAGGTTTTTGTGAATTTTGTGTAACGGAGGGAAGGATCCATCTAAAATAATAAGCAAATGAAAAGCAAATCTTAACAGTTGAGCCCTGGTCCTCAGTACAGTTTTTCTCTGTTGAAACTCAGCACAGAATTTAATGGCAGCAGTGTTTGTGTGCTAAAGATGAAGCCTGTTTTACATGTGGAACCACTTGCTTAACTTTAAACTGTGAAACTCATATTATTTAGAAACTGTTGTGGTACATGTATGTGAACTTACATTGGGTTGCCCATTTACTCAAACAATAATATAAGTTTTCAGAGAAATTACCTTTTTGTCTTCTTAGGTGATAGTAATTTTACTTTGGATTACAGTCAGTCTTTAAAAAGACTGTTTTAAGCATTGATTTCTCCTTGATCTGAGAAGGAATAAGGAACACAGAGAATCATGAAAAGCATACCATTATAGCATCCAGCAGTTAGAAAAAAAGAGATTTAAAATAACTGCTACCATTTTTTTTTTCAGTGTGGCTCAAACTACTAGGGGAGAAAAAGGAATCATTAATGCATTATTGCCTGAGTGATGGTCCATATATAGTGCCCTCTGCTCTAGCCCAAGCAGGCATGATTACATGATGTTTGTTCTTTTAGTTGTATGGTACTTGAGAATGTCATAAACGTTATATAGATACTAAGCCTTCCATCCGTTTCCACTGCCTTTTTCCCCTGCAAAATGACATGCTAAGTTCTGTCACCTGGGGGTAGTTATAATAATCACAGCTGCTGATATTGCCAAAGGCAGGAACAGAACTGGATCAAGGAAAACGTGACCCCAAGTATGCGACTTTAGCTCCAGTTGTGACAGCTAATGGAATCACTGCCGGAGGAAAATGAGTCCCCTGACTAAACTCACCCTGATTTGTTATCTGATTAAAAAATGTCTAGTGGAGGGAAAAGGCAACACTTGTGGGCATGGTTGGCTGTTGCACATACATTTGATAATTGAGAATTGATAATGACCCTTGAGATGCTAAAGGCAATGGGATCTCACATAAACTTTAGAATATGGTACATGTTGATAACATGACTGTTAGCGCTGATTTTCATGGCAGAAATAAAGGCCAGAGATGCAGAATTGTGAAGACCGCCCCCAGACACTTTGCCATGATTAAGAAGGGCATATGATAAATATGCAGTGGCCACCACCATACCCTCATTTTGTGATTCAGATTACAGGCTTTTAAACTTACATCACCATATGTAAAATCGATAGCCAACTGGGAATTTGCTGTATGGCCCACAAAACTCAAACAAGGGCTCTGTATCAACCCAGAGGGTTGGGAAGGGGAGGGAGATTGGAGGGAAGTTCAAAAGGGAGGCGATATGTGTATACCTATACCTGATTCATGTTGAGGTTTGATAGAAAACAACAAAATTCTGTAAAGCAATTGTCCTTCAATAAAAAAATAAAAGGGAAAAAAATTAAATTTATACTTGAAGACAACCAGAGGGCTTTTCCAAGAGCCACCCTGTGATCAATAGACAAGGCTTTGTGATTCTCAGGTAGAGGAGACAGCTTGTGATACTCTTCATATAAAGGGAAGTGAATCTTGAGTTAGTAAAGGTCAGAAAGACTGTTAGAAACTTTAATAATGCACTTGAAAACAGTTATATTTGATGTGTAGGCTCAATTACTATGTTGAGACTTTTTCTTTCCACTGACAACATCCATGTATTACAGAGGAACTGATTTCCTCATTAATGTGTTGATAATTTTTTTCTAAAACCTGAGTTTTCACATCAAAAGAGTGCATTTTTATTTAAATCTGAACACTTCTTCAGTTATTACTTTATTATAGAAATTCTGCTGAAACATAAACTATTTATTTTTTGGAATTTAGAATAAGTGGCTGAGACTAGTGAATGACCAGATATATGAGAAAGCCCATCTGACTTTGTTGGGAAGCCTGTAATCTTATTCACAAGTCAATTAGGTTTTTCTTTTCCAGTAACATTTGAGCAAGGGTTGAGTCTTTGGAGAAAGGAAATGAGTTGATTGCTTTGAAGATCAATATTCATTTGGTTGAATACAGTCAGAAAAGTTTCATGTCAATATTCAAAATGTACTTGCTACCATACTGCGGGCTTAGACTGCTAGATTCTGAGTCAATGGTAATAAATAATAGTCTTCATAATGCTACTTACTGTTAATTATCTTTTTTAAAAAGTGAGAAATTTACAACCTACAATGTTGCAAAGTCTTTCCTGATGAAAGTTGCATATATATGTATTTCATTTATTCAACAAAGAGGTATTAAGAATAACTATTATGCAAGAAAATGTGTAATTGGTAAGCAGGTACCAAAATAGATGAAATGTTTCTTTATGATATAGAGATATATTTCCAGGAAGTTTATGATATAGAGACATATTCGTATTCCAATGATACAGATAGTACAAAAAAAATAAGGTTATAGACTTAAAACTTTAAATAGTACCTCATAATTTATTTGAAGAAGGCAATGGCACCTCACTCCAGTATGCTTGGCCTGGGAAATCCCATGGACAGAGGAGCCTGGTAGGCTGCAGTCCATGGGGTCGCTAAGAGTCAGACACAAATGACCGACTTCACTTTTACTTTTCACTTTCATGCATTGGAGAAGGAAATGGCAACCCACTCCAGTGTTCTTGCCTGGAGAATCCCAGGGATGGGGGAGCCTGGTGGGCTGCCGCCTGTGGGGTCACACAGAGTTGGACACAACTGAAGTGACTTAGCAGAAGCAGCAGCAGCATAATTTATTAAAATTGGCACATAAGAAGGATGAAGGGAGTACTCACACACCTATCTCTTAATCATGTTTCAAGTTTTCTATTATAAAAATAGAAAATCCATAAAATTCACCACCCAGGACTCTGTTTAAAAATTGTCTTGTGATATATAGGGATGGGGTGGGGGTGGGGTGAAAGACTGGTTAGATTTAGAAAAGGCTTATATTCCAGATATAAGATAAAGTGTCAGCTTCAAAATGTTTTCCCTAAAGAGTACTGTTTACATATTAATATATTTCAAAGCTACCACAGTGACATCCAATAAAGCATAAGATATGTATAAGGTTTTTGAAGATATAAATATTTATTTTTCTACTAAAGAGTTTGTGACTTTGATTGTTACAATGGCTGATTTCTTTATCAAGGGTAGTGTATTGTGAGTAGGGAAAGCTGAACTATCTGGATCCTGCCAAAGCTCATTTCCACCAGATATTCTTGCTATAACCTGTGCCTGGAATATTTTTTTCAGAAGTCCAATTGTACGTCTCCTTACTTCTTTCAGCTCTGAGCTTAAACAGGAAGCTCTTCCTGAAGTACTTCTGAAAACATTCTAGTCTGTCTCCCACCTCAACTCTATTCACTCTACTTTGTTTCATTTTTATCTTTGAATTCCTTAGATTCCAAAATTATATTGTCTACATGCTAAGTGAAGTCAGTCAGACAGAGGAAGACAAATACTGTATGATTTCAATTTTATAGGGAATGTAAAAAAAATGAAACAAATAAAACAGGAAGAGTTATAGACACAGAGAACAAATGGGTAATTGCCAGAGGGGAAAGAAGTGGTAGGAGGAGAGAAATATCTGAGGGAGATTATAATGAATATCAATTAAGTTCAGTTCCTTCGCTCAGTCCTGTCTGTCTCTTTGTGACCCCATGGACTGCAGCACGCCAGGCTTCCCTGTTCATCACCAACTCCCAGAGCTTGCTCAAACCCATGTCCATCAAGTTGGTGATTCATTCTTTAATTATAAAAGAAGAAATAATAAAGGTTTTAAGAAGACTTTCTTGAGTCTTTTGATGGAGCATGTGTCCTCAATATTACAAATGGGAAGTTTGTAATATTACAAATAAATTTTATTTAATATATTAAAAAGTACTGTATATTCATGTGGGATTTGTGTACTTGAGTTTGGAAACACTGTTGAGGCCCTTTAGAAGGACATTAATAGCAAAAGAAACACAAGTGATTTTATAAATACATCCCTACACCAGCACAAAATTTTTCTTTCAAACATGTAATGTGATAAACATTTTCTTTCAAACATGCAATATGTGGTGGAGAAGAATATAGAATTATGGGATATGGTGTTATATGTTTACTTTTGATTTTGATGCAAGCTTCTAAAATACCTTTCAACATGGAACTATCTTGAACATGTAGGCACATAAGTTATAGATTCATAATAAATGCAGACTATTGACTGTGTAGATCACAACAAACTGTGGAAAATTCTTCAAGAAATGGGAATACCAAACAACCCAATTAAAAAGTGGGCCAAAGAACTTAACAGACATTTCTCCAAAGAAGATATAAAAATGGCTAACAAACACATGAAAAGATGCTCAACATCACTCATTATTAGAGAAATGCAAATCAAAACTACAATGAGGTACCACTTTACACCAGTCAGAATGGCTGCCATCCAAAAGTCTACAAGCAATAAATGCTGGAGAGGATGTGGAGAAAAGGGAACCCTCTTACACTGTTGGTGGGAATGCAAACTAGTACAGCCACTATGGAAAACAGTGTGGAGGTTCCTTAAAAAGCTGCAAATAGACCTGCCATATGACCCGGCAATCCCACTGCTGGGCATATACACCGAGGAAACCAGAATTGAAAGAGCCACGTGCACCCCAATGTTCATCGCTGCATTGTTTACAATAGCCAGGACATGGAAGCAACCTAGATGCCCATCAACTGACGAATGGATAAGAAAGCTGTGGTATATATACACAATGGAATATTACTCAGCATTAAAAAAAAATTCATTTGAAGCAATTCTACTCAGATGGACGAAACTGGAGCCCATTATCCAGAGTGAAGTAAGCCAGAAGCAAAAACAACAAAACAATATATTAACACATATATATGGAATTTAGAAAGACAGTAATGAGAACCCAACATGGGAGACAACAAAAGGAACGCAGATGTATAGAATAGACTTGTGGACTTTGTGGATGAGGGTAAGGGTGGGATGAGATGGGAGAAGGGCATTGAAGCATGTTAATTGTCATGTGTCTAATCAATCGCCAGCCCAGGATTGATTCTCAGGACTGGTGCAGCGAGATTTCCTGGCGGGGAGGGAGGAGGGAGGGGGAACCCGGAGGGGAAGCATATGTAAACCCATGGTGATATCATGACAATGTATGGCAAAAACAATAATAAAAAAAAAAAAAGAAAGAAAGAAATGGGAATACCAGACCACCTTACTTGCCTCCTGAGAAATATATATTCAGGTCAAGAAGCAACAGTTAGAATTGAACATGGAACAACAGACTAGTTCCAAACTGGGAAAGGAGTACATCAAGGCTGTATATTGTCACCTGCTTATTTAATTTATATACAGAGTATATCATGCAAAATTCTGGGTTGGATGAAGGACAAGCTGGAATCACGATTGCTGGGAGAAATATCTACAACTGCAGATACATAGATGACACCACCCAATGGCAGATGGTGAAGAAGAGCTAAAAAGCATCTCTATGAAAGTGAAAATGTTGGCTTAAAACTGAAGTTCCAATACTTTGGCCACCTGATGTGAAGAACTGACTCATTTGAAAAGACCCTGATGCTGGGAAAAACTGAAGGCGGGACGAGAAGGGGGAGAACAGAGGATGAGATGGTTTGATGGCATCACCGATGCGATGTGCATGAGTTTGAGCAAGCTCTGGGAGTTGGTGATGGACAGGGAAGCCTGGCATGTTGCAGTTCATGGGGCCACAAAGAGTTGGACACGAATAAGTGACTGAACTGACTGAACAGACTGACGAATTTGTTTTACTTTTTTACATGAAATTAGAGGTGAATATGCTTTCTCCCATGGCATATTTCCACCTTAATTTGCAATCATATGTATATGCTATTTCTAAGTTTTAAACTTTTTTAAAAAAAATCACGAGACATGTAAAATTTTCTAATACAACTTTAAAACTCTCAGAGCCAGGAGACATAGTTGTGAAGAGAGAATAAATCTTTATATATATCTGCTCCAAATAGGATTAGAAGAAGATTTTCATTTATTCTTGAGTAGAGTTTGTGAAAAGGTATAGGTAAATCAGTTCATTGATTACTGGGTATTAGGCATTTGGCATTAGGCTAAAAAGAGGCTAATGGGAAAAGTTGTTTAGTCACAGTAATGGCCAAGTTCTCTAATCAGTATTTTCAATATCTTGTTCCTCATTTTCCCAGATATGCTTTGTGTTAGACACTGAATGTTTGTACCCTTCTAAAACTGATGTGCTGAAGTTCTAACCTCTAGTGTGTTATTGTTTGGAGGTGGGGACTTTGAAAGATAATTAGATTTGATTAAAGTGATGAGCATTAGGCTCTTCTGACAGCATTGTTGTTGTTCAGTAGCTCAGTCGTGTCCAGCTCTTTGTGACCCCATAGATTGCAACATGCCAGGCTTCCCTGTCCATCACCAACTCCTGGAGCTTGCTCAAACTCATTTCTACCAAGTTGGTGATGCCATCCAACTATCTCCTTCTCTGTCATTCCCTTCTTCTCCTGCCTTCAATCTTTCCCATCATCAGGGTCTTTTCTAAAAAGTCAGCTCTTCTTATCAGGTGGCCAAAGTATTGGAGCTTCATTTTCAGCATCAGTCCTTCCGGTGAATATTAGGGACTAATCTCTTTTAGGATGGACTGCTTGGATCTTCTTGCAGTCCAAGGGACTCTCAAGCGTCTTTTCCAATACCACAGTTCAAAAGCATCAATTCTTCAGCATTCGCATTTCTTTATAGTCCAACTCTCCCATCCATACATGACCAATGGAAAAACCATAGCTTTGACTAGATGTATCTTTGTCGGCAAGTAATGTCTCTGCTTTTTAATATCTGTCTAAGTTTGTCATTGCTTTTCTTCCAAGGAGCAAGTGTCTTTTAATTTCATGGTTTTGTAACTCCCCCAAATAGTTTATCACTGTTTCCATTGTTTCCCTATTTGCCATGAAGTAATGGGACCAGATGCCATGATCTTAGTTTTCTGAACATTGAGTTTTAAGCCAGCTTTTCACTCTCTTCTTTCACTTTCATCAAGAAGCTCTTTAGTTCTTCTTCCCTTTCTGCTATAAGGATGGTGTCATAACATGTCTGATGTTATTGCTATTTTTCCCAGCAATCTTGATTCCAGTTTGTGATTCATTCAGCTTGGCATTTCTGTGTGATGCACTCTGAATATAATTAAATAACCAGGTGATAATATGCAGCCTTAATGTACTCCTTTCTCAACTGGGAACCATTCTGTTATTCTATGTCCAATTTTAACTGTTGCTTCTTGACCCACATACAAATTTCTCAGGAGGCAGGTCAGGTAGTCTGGTATTCCCGTCTCTTTAAGAATTTTCCACAGTTTGTTGTGATCCAAAAAGTCAAAGGTTTTAGCATAGCATTAGTATTCCTATAAGAGGGAGAAATCAAAGCTCATTAGCTTTCTTCCTGGGAATGTAGAGTAAGAGTGTGGTGGTTTGCAAGCCAGGCAGAGGGTTCTCACACTGAACCTTACCTACTGGCACCTTGATCTTGGACTTCAGGCTCCAAAACTGTGAGAAATAAATTTAAATTTCTTGAGCCATCCAATCTACCATACATATTTTGTATGGCCATCCCAAGCTTACTAAAACATCTTGAAACCAAAATTAACCTGTGGTTCAATTCTCTATGCCCTCCAGTTCTAGCATTTCCTTGACCTTGCCGTCTCCTTAGTAACGTAATTAAATCTTTACAAACCCCCTCCCTTGTGCTTTTTGGAATAAGACTGATTTCTTCAAAACAAAACCAGAAAACCAAACAAAAATTTTTAAGACATGATATTAAGTTCTAGTTAAAGAGTTTTATTATAATTTAATGCCCACCAGATATGTTAGATGTCGTCTAGAGACTCAATTAGTGTGATTACAACCCAAACCCAAAACAAAACAGAATTTAAGAAAAAACTTTCCTTTTACATATGACACAATTTCCTTGCTCTAATTACCTAGGTTACTGCTTCTAATTTGTAGCAGACAAAGCCTCTTGTGTGTGTATGCTCAGTTGTTCAGTCCTGTCTGTCTCTTTGTGACCCCATGGACTGTAGCCCACCAGGCTACAGTAAAATCCATGATATTTTACAGGCAAGAATACTGGAATGAATTGCCATTTCCTCCTCTAGGGAATCTTCTTGACCTAGGGATTGAACCAGCATCTTCTGAGTCACCTCAACGTCAGGCAGATTCTTTACTGCTGTGCCACCTGGGAGGCCTAGACAAAGCCTTGCATGCATGCATGCTAGGTCTATTCAGTCCTATCTAAGTCTTTGTGACCCTATGCACTCTAGCCTGCCAAGCTCCTCTGTCCATGGGATTCTCTAGGCAAGAATACTGGAGTGGATTGCCATTTCCTCCTCCAAGGGTGCTTGCCAACCCAGGAATCGAACCTGCATCTCTTACATCTACATTGGCAGGCAGGTTCTTTTCCACTAGCACCACCTGGGAAGCCTAGTGATGCTGAAATAGTTTTACTAATTTGCACACACAAAAAATAAATTATATTCTGGGTTAACTTTTAAAAAAAATAGAAGGTCCAGGTGTCTTTAATCTTTTACCTTTATAAACATATCAGAATTAAAATATGCAGCTTGGTGAACTACTCACAGGTGTTTGGCAGAAGTGATAGCAATTTACTTACAAAGGTGAAGTACAAAGTACAAAACCAGGGACAGCAAAACCTGGCACATTTCCTGATGTACCAGAGCATGTCAAAACAATGAGAATGCCCTAATAGTCATGGTTTTATAAAATCTGTTTTTCAGAAATTTAAAAAATCTCTCTCAGCTCTGAATTAAAAATAAATGTCAAACAAATAGGATTTTTAAAACAAACTACATAAATGATAGAAAGAAAACAGAATTTGCTTATAATAGCAAAGTCCAACTTGCCAGCAAATTTGTAAAACTCATCAGTGGCCACAGGGCTGGAAAACGTCAGTTTTCAGTCCAGTCCCAAAGAAAGGCAATGCCAAAGAATGCTCAAACTACCACACAATTGTACTCATCTCACACGCTAGTAAAGCAATGCTTAAAATTCTCCAAGTCAGGCTTCAGCAATACATGAACCATGAGCTTCCAGATGTTCAAGCTGGTTATAGAAAAGGCAGGGGAACAGAGATCAAATTGCCAACTTCTGCTGGATCATTGATAAAGCAAGAAACTTCCAGAAAACCATCTATATCTCCTTTGTTGACTATGCCAAAGCCTTTGACTGTGTGGATCACAATAAACTGGGGAAAATTCTTCAAGAGATGGGACTACCAGATGATCTGACCTGCCTCTTGAGAAACCTGTAGGTAGGTCAGGAAGCAACAGTTAGAACAGGACATGGAACAACAGACTGGTTCCAAATAGGAAAAGGAGTATGTCAAGCTGTATATTGTCACCCTGCTTAACTTATATGCATAGTACATCACGAGAAATGCTGGGCTGGATGAAGCACAAGCTGTAATCAAGATTGCTGGGAGAAATATCAATAACCTCAGATATGCAGATGACACCACCCTTATGGCAGAGAGTGAAGAGGAACTAAAGAGCCTCTTGATGAAAGTGAAAGAGGAGTGTGAAAAAGTTGGCCTAAAGCTCAACCAGCATTTAGAAAACTAAGATCATGGCATCCAGTCCCAACACTTCATGGCAGATAGATGGGGAAACAGTGGAAACAGTGTCTGACTTTATTTTTCTGGGCCCCAAAATCACTGCAGATGGTGATTGCAGCCATGAAATTAGAATATGCGTACTCCTTGGAAGGAAAGTTATGACCCAGCTAGACAGCATATTAAAAAGCAGAGACATTACTTTGTCAACAAAGGTCCATCTAGTCAAGGCTATGGTTTTTCCAGTGGTCATGTATGAATGTGAGAGTTGGATGATAAAGAAAAGTGAATGCAGAAAAATTGATGCTTTTGAACTGTGGTGTTGGAGAAGAATCTTGAGAGTCCCTTGGACTGCAAGGAGATCCAATTAGTCCATCCTAAAGGAGATCAGTCCTGGGTGTTCATTGGAAGAACTGATGTTGAAGCTGAAACTCCAATACTTTGGCCACCTCTTGCCAAAGAGTTGACTCATTGGAAAAGACCCTGATGCTGAAAAGGATTGGGGGCAGGAGGAGAAGGGGACAACAGAGGATGAGATGGTTGGATGGCATCACCGACTCGATGGACATGGGTTTGGGTAGACTCCGGGAGTTGGTGATGGACAGGGAGGCCTGGTGTGCTGTGGTTCATGGGGTTTCAAAGAGTCACACACGACCTAGTGCCTAAACTGAACTGAACCTTCTTTTTTAGTGCACCTTAACATTTGCAAGTGCTTAAATGATTATAAGAAGGATGTGATAATGATTTTCATCTCTGAAATTTAAAACTCTTCCATGTCAGGCAACATTTGATAGGTCAGAGTTATTTATGCCATCCTTTCAGGTGCTATTAGGTTGATGCTTTCTCCTGTCTTCTCTGGAACTGCACTGATTCTCCCGAGCCCACTCTCTGATTTCTCTTATAATGGTTAACAATATGAATCATCCCTTCTCTCCATTACTAGACAGCTCTCAAGTCAGCATCCATGTTGATTCCTACCTAGAGCTTCCAGTGGCTCTTTAGACTCTAGCCCACACTATGGGCACTGTGAGTAGTTGCCCATTGTCTGATGAGTGTAATTTTCTGCTAGCTAAATTCTCTACTCAATCTCACTGTAAGAATCATGAGTATGTTAATCAGATGGCATACAATCAGCTCTGATAACCTGTATATAAAATGAGTGTTTTCTGACCCTCAGTTTAAATGTATATAAACTATATCTTGTTATATAGCCGTAACAACTGGAACAGAACATGTTGGGGGAGAAAGAAGGAAAATCACTAACTTCCTTATTAAAATTAAATGCTTGATTGAAGTACCTTAGTATATGGATATTTAAAGGGAATTTTCACAATGTCAGAGATAGCTATTATTGTCAGTCTGTTTTCTCTGAAGTATTTAAGTAAGTGTTAGTCACTCAGTTGTGTCTGACTGTGACTCCATGGACTGTCGTCTACTAGGCTCCTCTGTCCATGGAATTCTCTAGGCAAGAATACTGGAGTGGGTTGTCATTTCTTTCTCCATTTTTTTTCACTGAATATAAATTAAAACTTTCTTTTTGAGAATGATACAAAAATTCTTAAAACTAATTGCATAATTATGTATATCAACAATAGCTGTAAGACCTCTTGATGATTAATATGTCAATGGACTATTACCTTCACTGCTGTACCATTAATTAAAGTGAAAAAATGGGATAGGCTACTAGTGAAGAAGTTGGTATATAAATTGTTTGAAAGTAACACTTCGTGTTTTATACACACACATACACATACATATGTAGATTGTGTGTGTGTGTGTGTATTCCAGATTGCTTAATGGCTTATGATTGTATATGACTCAAGGTTACTTGGCAAAATGCAATCTCATTACAATGAGAGAGTTCAAGAGATCTGGTGAAAGCCCAGATGCTGTAAAATATAATGTGAAAATTCTTGAGCTTTGAGCTAATGTTAAATGACAAATGTCCTAGAATTTATGCATTCTCACAAGAGTACTAGCATAACCTAATTCATCCTGACACATCATGAACCACCCAAAACGTGCCAAACAGAAAGAGTTACAAGAAAACTAATGTACGACATAGTGCTTATTGTCGTGAGCACTTATCCCATTATTTAATGTGAAGAGAATCTTTGTAGTATATAAGAACTGCTGTGGCTATGTTTCCTCTGAATTCTGTACTTTATTAAATTGATTTTAAAATATAATTATTTTTACATAAAATTTGACTGATCTGTCATAAAACCATATGAAAATTGGACCATACTTATTTCATAGATTAGCTTCATATAAAATTTGTCTTCATAAACCTCACCTGCTCAAGGCATAGATGTTTATTTTAAAGTGTTTATAAAATAAAATATAATATATCAATATTAAAACTCCATTAATATATTTAGAAGTTGTTAAATGATATTGGAAGTGTAATAATATTGGTGCAAATTACTACAAAATTCTGGGTACAATTGAAAACTAATATTCTTTATTACCCTTTTAAACTTCATGTAATGGAATAAATTTGTTATTCTCTTTCAAATCAAAGGGAAAAATCATTCTGCTTTTAGCTTTTCAAATTATTTCTTAAAGCCAAAGCTTCATCTTTATATTATTTATCAAATCTTCTGGGGTATTTTTCTAATTACTAGTTTATAGGTAAGTAATTTTTGGCACTAATATTACTAATATTTTGATATCTTTGAAAATATAATATGACACTGTAAGTTATATACAGTTTTTGATGTTAGTTTAGTGATTTAATACAGTTGGATCAGTTATGTGAATCTTAAATGTCAGCTGAAGTTGCCCTATTCCTCCACACAGACACAGGTACACCCACGCATAAACACTGGCACACAATTAGATTGTAGCATCCTAAACTAAATTCCATGGACTTCCATGGTGGCTCAGTTGTAAAGAATCTGCCTGCAATACAGGAAATTCAGGACACATGGGTTTGATCCCTAGGTTGGAAAGATCCCCGGAGGAGGGCATGGCAACCCACTCCAGTATTCTTGCCTGGAGAATCCCACAGATAGAGGAATTTGGCAGGCTACAGTTCATGGGATCACAAAGAGTTGGATATGACTGAAGCGACAGAGCATGCCTGCAAACCAAATCCCTGTCCAATGACCTTCAATAGATTTTAGTGAATTCTCTGGGGCCTAAAATTTCATGGCACATTGGGCTTCCAAGTTTTTGATGCTACTGAAAATCCCTTGTGTCTCATCTCCTGGGGCTGTCCTTGTCTGTTTTCCCTGCCTTAACTTGAAACTCAGTCCTATTTCCCTTGTTTGCACAAAAGTAACATAAAACAAAAGCATTCTAGAGACATTTATATTTTAAGATAGTCTTAAACTGAGATTAACAAAGGGGTTTACTTCACAGCAATGCTAACATGTTAGAATTAAAGGCAGAAGTTGCCATCTATAAACCTTTGCTTAAATTCATCAACATGTATTGTGAGACACTTTTACCCATAGGCTCTTATCTGATGGCAGTTGGCCTGGTCTTTCTCTTCTTTCATCCCTCTCATCTTCTCTTTTCTCTGCATTACCCACATGCCTCCACTCAGCTCCTAAGTTCTTAGTTTTTTTTTCATGCCATAAAAAAATATGCACTTAATGCAGATCAATTCACTTCTTCCTCAAACACAGACCTAAATGCAGAAACCATCCATGCAATTATTGGTGGCTTTATTATAGTGTCAGAAGCTTCCAAATTCTTTTTCAAGAGTATGTTACAGAAGATCAAGTTGTATGAACATAGGCAATACATAACAGAGAAGGCAATGACACCCCACTCCGGTAGTCTTGCCTGGAAAATCCCAGGGACAGAGGAGCCTGGTGGGCTACAGTCCATGGGGTCGCTAAGAGTCGGACACGACAGAGACTTCACTTTCACTTTTCACTTTCATGCACTGGAGTAGGAAATGGCAACCGGCTCCAGTGTTCTTGCCTGGAGAATCCCAGGGATGGGGGAGCCTGGTGGGCTGCTGTCTCTGGGGTCGCACAGAGTCGGACACAACTGAAGTGACTTAGCAGCAGCAGGAGTAGCCGGCAATATAAAGATTTATTGCCCCTCGTAAATCAACCCTGATGAACAGGGTTTGGGTGCAGTGTATTTATTTCTTTTATATGTTTATTCAGCAAATAATTAATGGATTAATCCTTGTTCAGTCACAAAGATGGGTTCTGGTATTCAAAGGTAATGAATTATAGCCCTGTCTCCCAGGGCTTCCCAGGTGGCTCAGATGGTAAAGCGTCTGCCCACAATGTGGAAGACCCAGGTTCAATCCCTGGGTCAGGAATATCCCCTGGAGAAGGAAATGGATACCTGCTCCAGTACTCTTGCCTAGAAAATTCCATGATCAGGAAGATCCCCTGGAGAAGGAAATGGCAACCCACTCCAGGACTCTTACCTGAAAATTCCATGGTCGGAGGAGCCTGGTAGGCTACATTCCATGGGATTGCAAAGAGTCGGACACGACTGAGTGACTTCACATTCTTTTCTTTCTTTTCTTTTCTGTCCCCAAAGAATTCAGGGATTCATATGAGGAAATGAGAAAACAGAGTAAAGAGTAATTACAGCTAACATCCCGTGGTGAGGAGGGATAGATTCAGAGTAATGCATAGCAGAAAGAGACAGGAATTTAAATAAACATGTTGGGCAGAATATAACTACACAGGCTACAGAGAGAGTAAAGTGGGGAGAGGGTATCTTCAGGCAGACCATGTAGAAAAAAGTTGTAACTAGGTGATACATAAAGAATGAGCTAAAATCATTAAGGCAAAGGAATGGCAGGTAGAGGATTCCAGGCTTAGGAAGCAAAATGAACAAATTTGTGGAGAAAAGGCTTGAGTGTAGGATAGAAAAGACTTGGAGAAGAAAAAAAAAGAAAAGGCTTGGCCAGAGAATGGGGTAAAGGGCTAGGTGAGAGGCTGTCATAAAAACTGTGTTTTCTACTTTAAGTATTTTATAGTAAAGTTAATAAAATTTGTTGATAATCCTGAAGCAAGTTAATGATTCAGTAGTCATTTTTTCTCAATATATACCTTTGTTAGAAATTAATACATCATTTTAAGAGAAAACAAAAATAAAATATATCTTGTTTTTGAATCAACTGTGCTTCAAAACATGTTACAAATATTATTTTAAGGAATTTTTTATTATTTTAAGGAAATTTTTTAGTTATAAAATCTAACTTTTATGGCCAAACATGACTGTCCCTTATATATGAATATAGTGATTGCATTTAGAAATCCCCTTTGAAATAACTCAATTCTCTGAATAAGCCAAGTATCTTTGTGAGCTTCCTTTAGCTCATTCTGGAGTGAGTTTTTAAATGTGGAGTCACCTTGAGCTATGAAAACTCAAAACTTAGGAAAAAAATCTACAAAGCCAGCATTTGGATAAGAGGTAATAAAAAAAAATCTATGCAGTAACTTTCTGCCTCAACATATTCTTTCTAAATTTTTGTTATTTTTTAAAAAATACTTAATTTACCCAAATTATTTTCAACATTCTACCATAAATTCCTTTGAAACTATTTTATTTTGAACAAATCACCCATAAATTACTTTATGTGATTTTTTTTAAAAATTAAGCTTTCAGTTAGCTTTAGAATTGGTAGAACCAATGCTGTTCTGATAGGATAGTCTTCACTCTCCATTCCATTGTAGTAAAACTGAAACTAGTCTGCCTCTCAAGAACAACTACCACAGCAACCAAGGATTCAAGTGTAGATTTATCAAACTGTAGCTAAAAAGACTTAAGTGCCAAGAGGCAAGTATATTCCAGTGGAAGAGGTTAGTTTTGTCTCAGATATCTTTTCTCTAGTCTCCTAGTGCTTCATCTCTCTTCCCAGCCTAGCACCTGTTAAAAAGATGAGCCAAAGCGTTGGTATTGGAGTACACCAAAATGTGTTTCATGGCCAAAACCTTGCATTGTATTGCAGCAGCTGGTGGTAGAGTCAGTAATCTGAAAGTCATTTGGAGTCTTGAAATCTGCTTTCATAGAGAAAATGTTCAGTCAGGACAATGAACTGACTAAATGTTCTCTCATCAGGCCAAATTTCATGTTGGGACTGAATGAGATGGATTTATTGCCATTCCATTGGAATTAAGTGAATGGAATTTGAGGGAAAGTATTTCTTATTCCATGCTTATACCTTGATGAGTTTTATTCCTTTCCTTTATCTGAGTTTTATTCCCAGATAAAACCTAGATATTATTAGGAGCTCTGAGTTTCTCTTTTATGTTACAAGCAATGTGACATAACTAATATTCTTATTTCAGTGTCATGGATGTTGTAATTAGAAGAATTGACTCCTGAAGTGTGACAACTGTCTAGGTACCTCTAACTCTTACATTTGGTGGGTGTGGGTTTTCCTTTGAAAGCTTCAACTATTTATTAGTGGGTAAGTAAAAGAAGCTTATTGAAAAGATCATTAGCTAGACATGATTTTAAATGGAAAATTGTTTTATTCCTCTTTACATGACCAACACATAAGGTGTGGGGAAAGCTTCTCCCTCTTCCCCATTCCCTCAGTGGTTATAGAGTCTTGCTCTCAGTCTAAAACTGGAGAGCACCGAGCTGAGAACTGTTTCCTTTTCCCCCTTATATCCAGCAAGTAGAGAAAGGAATTAAATGGATCATCTCCTGTGCTATGTAGTTTCTAGCTCTGTAGATAATTTTATGTGTGAATTATACGTTGCAGAATGTAAAACATGTTTGGCCAAGGACTGCTCAAGAAAAAATACAGTCTTGCAAACACATTGTTCTCAGCATTCTTATGTCTTTCATCCTTTAATAAAATTATTAAAGGACAGTAACTGCAAATCAAAAGATAAAATGAATCACTTCCAATTTCCTATGACAATACTGCCAATTCAGATCTATATTCTCTCTTGATAGAGATTGATAGAATAGATGGCTCTTCATCAACTTATGATAGGGTTATGTCCCAATAACCCATCATCAATTGAAAATATTCTAAGTTGAAAGTGCATTTAATACACCTAATCTACTGAACATTAGAATTTAGGCTAGCTCATCCTAAAGATGCTCAGAACACTTAACCTACAGTTGGACAAAGCTATCTGACAGGAAAGCCTGCTTGATAATAAAGTATTTAATATCTCATGTAATTCATTGAATATCTTTCTGATAGTGAAAAATGTTTTTATGGGTACAGAATGATTATAAGTATATTGATTGTTTACCCTCATGATCACATAGCTGACTGGGAGCTGTTGCTTGCTACTGCTGCCCAAAATCAGGGGAGAATACTGTTGTGCATACTGCTAATGTGGGAAAAAAAATCAAAATTCAAAATAATCTTCTCACTAAATGCATACTACTTTTGCTCTTTGCAACATCATAAAGTCAGAAAATCTTAAACCATAATAAGTCAGGGAGCTGTTTGCATGTGTGTTGATGATATTATATTAATATATTATGATATGTAATTACCATTTTATATATTTTGTCTCTCTCTATATATGAGAGAGTCAGTTCCTACATAGGTTGATAAGAAGTCCAGGGCCCCCCAGGGGTGAGAGAGGGGTCTGGGGTTCTCAAGGAGAACAGGACAAACTTTTTTTCTACATTGCTTTGTCTTAGTCAATATAGCTATGTATCTTGCTTGAGGGCATGTTTCTCCTTAACAATAACCTTCTGACTAATCCCATCATCTTAAAATGTATATTATAGGAGGGAGTCTGGTAAGATCTTTCTGTTGTTCTAATCCTGTTATCTTAAAATGTATATTGTGGGAGTGAGTGTGGTAAGACCTTTACAGCCTTGAAACTTTCTTTTGATTTACTGTAATAACCAACTCAAAAAGTATATAACTCCCTTGCTAAGGCTAGCCAGAGGGCCACTCTGTCCCTTTTCTGATGTCTATGTCAGAAGCTTTGAGTGATCTAGCCTGGTCCCTGGTCCTGAAGCTAAATCTTCTTCTTCAGAGATCACGAATCTGACATTGTTCACTGTAAGCTATATATATCATATATGTATGTGTGTATTTATGTCCATATAAAGAACTGAAAGTATGATCCATGATTCTGGCCCACACAGAAAACAGTAACCTAGAGTAGAATTGTTATTTATTTGCCTAACTGACATTCATCCTGTGTCTTCAAAAGAAGCAGAAAAGGCAGGATTACGAATTAGCATCATTCTTTCTTCCTTAGGACTTAGGAAATTCCCCATGTTTGATCTCTACATATTATAAGCACAGACATACAAATTTACTGCTTACTAGCAGCAACTGATGTAATTTAAACAGTTTTAATAGGAGCAAAGATAATCACTGCACACACACACACAAACCCACTTAAAGTAGCTAGAATGTCTACCTGACTTTCCTCACGGTCATTTTGGCTTTTTAAAAAGTTACCTTCTGTTATTTCAAAGTGTTTGAGCTTTGAGGTGTTCTCTTTAATCAACAATGATAGGTGAAAAGAGCGTTGACACCCAGGTTACCGACTTACAAAATGAGCCGTTGTGTGATTCATACAGGACACGTCAGACATGAACATAGCCGTCACTAGGGTTCTCCAGGTACTTCTAACGCAGTAATCTAAGTGCTAGGAAACTGGGCAGTAATTTCTATAACAAAGAGCCATGCTTGTATGTGGCCTTCAATATCCATGAACTGATGCATCTGGATCATGGCACGCATTTCTCAAAATGTGTTCAGATACCACCTGCATTGGAGTTATCTAAGAGGGCTGTTAAAATATAATTTCTAGTATGCATCAGAGACTAAAATTTTCACCAGCAGCCAGGTGATTTTCAGACTTAGGATTCACTGAAATTGGGATGGCTTTATATCAGTTATTCATGTGAGTCATAATCACTTGGGTCTCTCTCTTCGCATTTTAACTTTTGAATAATTGTAGCATTTTCAACCAATAAGATTTTTTGGTCTTGGCTATGTATCTTAAAACATAGTGTGAAACAAATAGTTAAATGGTATTTTTAAGAAGTGCTATGTAGCTTTCTTAGTTAGGCTAGCATTCTTATATTATACAGTAGTCTCAGATTCAGGGGATGAGTGATATCAGATAAATTCTTAAGCATATGAAAATACCTTTTATCACTATGTCCTGCCCTCTACTCCTCAGGGATGTGAGAGGCAACTTTTGACTTTGACTAGACCTCACCAACACTGTGTTCCATTTGCTAGCATAGAGATAACCAAGGAAGTGATTATCTAAGAATGTTTTTAGCTGGCTTTATCTGGTCTGTCTTGATTGCTTATTATAAACACACCTGGAGTTATGGACCCAGAGAATGCAGTTGGTTGAAGAACAAAAGTTAGTCCTGTGGGCTCTCAGTCTGAATGAGTAATAAAGTATAAATAGCAAGAAGCCCAAATCTGAGAAGCCTTCTTGTCTTTAAATCGTACTGCACACATCATTAGATCGCATCTGTTACTTTGAGATGACAGAAATGTCTCAAGGCAGAAGAAGGGAATGTTTTATTTTAAGCTGTGTTTGATGGTTCAGATCCCTTCAAGAAACCAGTCCTTTGATGCCTCATCTTGGCCTGCTGTTTGTTTGTATCCTCTTCTAATCATTAGTGAATTTTTGTTCTGGTTAAGATCACGCCTGTGTGTTTGCTTTGACCATTCAGTGCCTTCTGCATGCAGGTTTCCAGCATAAGTCAGAAAGGAGGACAAGCCTATCATTCAGTTAAGAGAATTTATATGATTACTTTGCTATTTATGAGACATAACCTTAAAAAACTGTAAGCCCCCTAATCTGACTCACACAGGAAAAAAGCCTGTCAAAGCAAATGCTTGTCACAGAGTACCGCGTTGAGCTCCCTGTTTTACACGGCAACTTGCCATTAGCTCTCATTTTACATTTGGTACTATATTTGTTTCAATGCTACTCTTTCAATTTGTCCCACCTTCTCCCTTTCCTCCTCCACCCCTGCTGTGTCCAAAGGCTGTTCTCTATGTGGGCATCTTTATTACCGCCCTACAGGCAGATCCTTGTTGTATGGCAGAAGCCACAATGGTGTTGTAAAGAAATTATCCTCCAATTAAAAAATAAATTTATATAAAAAAGCACATGCTTACTCTAAAAATGTTTAAAATGGTAATTTTATGTGTCTTTTACCACAGTTAAAATAATACCAAAACAAACAAACAAAAAGCTAATAGCAAATAGTTAGTGATAAAGCTGATAGTTCTAACTGGCTAAGTGTGTTGTGTGTGCATCATGTGGCCTCTTACTGAATGGATGTGTGTCTGTACTACGGAACTGTTGATGGTGGTAGGCTAGCCTTGTTGGTGGATGCTGTCTTCTTTTGTTGTTGTTTTTGTTCAGTTGCTCAGTCCTGTCTGACTCCCCATGAACTGCAGCGCACCAGGCTTCCCTATCCTTTAGTATCTCCTAGAGTTTGCTCAAACTCATGTCCATTGAGTTGATGATACCATATAACCATCTCATCCTCTGTTGCCCCCTTCTTCTCCTGCCCTCAATCTTTCCCACCATCAGGGTCTTCTCCAAGGAGTTGGCTCTTCACATCTGGTGTTCAAAGTATTAGAGCTTCAGCATCAGTCCTTCCAATGAATATTCAGGGTTGATTTCTTTAGGACCGACTGGTTTGATCTCTTTGCAGTCCAAGGGACTCTGAAGAGTCTTTTCCAACACCACAGTTCAAGAACATCAATTCTTCAGTGCTCAGCCTTCTTTATGGTCTAACTTGCACATCTATACATGACTACTGGAAAAACCATAGGTTTGACTATATTGACTTTGTCACAAAATGATGTCTCTGGTTTGTAATATGCTGTCTAGGTTTGTTATAGGTTTTCTTCCAAGGAGAAGGTATCTTTTAATTTCATGCCTGAAGTCAACATCTACAGTGATTTTGGAATTCAAGAAAATAAAGTCTGTAACTGTTTCCATTGTTTCCCCATCTATTTGCCATGAAGTGATGTGATCTTCATTTTCTGAATGTTGAGTTTTAAGCCAGCTTTCTCACTTTCCTCTCTCACTTTCATCAAGAGGTCCTCTTCTCTTTCTGCCATTAAGTTGGTGTTATCTGCATATCTGAGGTTATTGATATTTCTCCTGGCAATCTTGATTCTAGCTTGTGTTTCATCCAGGGCATCATTTCACATGATGTACTCTTCGTGTAAATTAAATAAACAGGGTGACGGTATACAGCCTTGATGTACTTCTTTCCAAATTATGAATTAGTTCATTGTTCCATGTCTGGTTCTCACTGCTGCTTCTTGACCTGCGTACAGGTTTCTCATGAGGCAGGTAAGATGGTCTAATATTTCTATCTCTTTAAGAATTATCCACAGTTTGTTGTGATTCACACAGTCAAAGGCTTTAGCATAGTCAATGAAGCAGAAGCAAATGTTTTTTGAAATGTCCTTGCTTTTTCTGTGATTCAGTGGATGTTGGCAACTTGATCTCTGCCTTTTATAAATCCAGCTTGTACATCTGGAGGTTCTCAGTTCATGTACTATTGAAATGCCTAGCTTCTTGTTTATCTAGAAGCTAAACAAACAAGAGCCTTTGATCTATTTACCCTTCACTTGAAGTGAGCTCACACACTCTCCTGTTCAACAGGTACACAAATATCTATCAGATCCTTAAACTGCAATAAGAAGAAAATGAAAGCAGTTTTGTGTTTTGCATGTTTTTTTCCTACAACCAAGAGTTAATCTCCTACCTATACATATATATAAAAAACACAAACCTTGAAAATATGCTTTCCAGATGCCTAAATTATTTTTCTCTCTGTCCCACAGTTAAGGATTTGAAAATACATGTTAGGCTTCAGAACTTTGAGGTGAATTCAAAAACTTGATTTCCAGGCTATGTTTTTTGTTACTAGGAACAAGGAACTTTTCCTTGGACTTACATATGTAGATAGATTTGTTCTTGTTCAGTCTCAGACATGTCTGACTTTTTGGGACCTCATAGACTGCAGCACACCAGGCTTCCCTGTCCTTCATCATCTCTAGGAGTTTGCTCAAACTCATGGCCATTGATTCAGTGATGCCATCCAACCATCTTGTCCTCTGTCACTCCCTTCTCCTCCTGTCTTCACTCTTTCCCAGCATCAGGGTCTTTTCCAGTAAGTCAGTTCTTCGCATCAGGTGGCCAACGTATTAGAGCTTCAGCATCAGTCCCCCCAATGAATATTCAGGGTTGATTTCCTTTAGGAGTGACTGGTTTGATCTCCTTGTAGACAGATAACAGACCTTATTTGTCTTTCACTGAGGTGAGCATGATAGTAATATCAACTAAAATCTGGTAGTAATATCATAAATAAAATGGTAAATATCAACTAAAGTTGGATCCTGGGAATTGGAGAGATGGTGAAACTGGAAATAAGAACATAAGAACCATTCAGTGCTGAAAATAAAGATGAAAGCAGGCCTAGACAACAGAAAGCTAAGTTTAAATCAAAAACTTATTCAATTAGCTAGACCAAATAAATAGCACATATTTAAGAACTACATTCAAATGATCTTTTGATGAATTTGTAGGGGAGAAAGTGGTCTCCCCAGGCTATTCCTCAGCCATCTTGAAAAGGCAGAGGAACCAGAGATCAAATTGGCAATATCCGTTGGATCATCAAAAAAGCAAGAGAGTTCCAGAAAAACATCTATTTTTACTTTATTGACTACACCAAAGCCTTTGACTGTGTGGATCACAGCAAAGTGTGGAAATTTCTTAAAGAGATGGGAATACTAGACCACCTGACCTGCCTCTTGAGAAATCTATATGCAGGTCAAGAAGTAACAATTAGAACTGGACATGGATCAACAGACTGGTTCCAAATCAGTAAAGGAGTACATCAAGGAAGTATATTGTCACCTGCTTATTTAACTTATATGCAGAGTACATCATGAGAAATGCTGGGCTGAATGAAGCTCAAGCTGGACTCAAGATTGCTGGGAGAAATATCAATAACCCCAGATATGCAGATGACACTACCCTTATGATAGAAAGTGAAGAGAAACTAAAGAGCCTCTTGATGAAAGTGAAAGAGGAGAGTGAAAAAACTGGCTTTAAACTCAACATTCAGAAAACTAAGATCATGGCATCTGGTTCCATCTCTTCATGGCAAATAGATGGGACAACAATGGAAACAGTGGCAGACTATTTGGGGGGAGGAGGGGCTCCAAAATCACTGCAAATGGTGACTGCAGCCGTGCAATTAAAAGATTCTTTCTCCTGGAAGAAAAGCAATGACAAACCTAGACAGATATTAAAAATCAGAGACATTACTTGCCAACAAAGTTCTGTCTAGTCAAAGCTATAGTTTTTCTAGTAGTCATGTATAGATGTGAGAGTTAGACCATAAAGAAAGCTGAGCACTAAAGAAATGATGCTTTTGAATTGTGGTGTTGGAGAAGACTCTTGAGAGTCCCTTCAACTGCAAGGAGATCCAACCAATTCATCCTAAACAAAATCAGTCCTGAATATTCATTGGAAGGACTGATGGTGAAACTGAAACTCCAATACTTTGGCCACCTGATATGAAGAACCAACTCATTGGAAATGACTCTGATGCTGGGGAAGATTGAAGGCCAGAGGAGAAGGGGACAGCAGAGGATGAGATGTTTGGATGGCATCACTGACGCTATGGACCTGAGACTGAGCAAGCTCTGGGAGTTGGTTATGGACAGGGAAGCCTGGCATGCTGCAGTCCCTGGGGAGGCAAAGAGTCAGACACAACTGGGTGACTGAACTGAACTGAAGAGCTGCATGAATATAACCCACTTACTTTCTCTAGATTTTATAATTGGTGATCCAAATAAGAAAATTCAGATAGTCCACAGGAGAGGACATAAGAACATTTTAAAGTACAAATGACTACTAGAGTGAACTAGTGTGCATAATATAACCTAAAATGTATTATGATATTTCAGATGATCTTAGAATAAATTCCCTTTTACATTGTAAATGGAAAGGAAAAACCTGGTCACATATTTTTAAAATGAGAGCATTATCATTGTTAAATTCTTGATATCATATAACAGATTTCTATAGCTTTTGTATGTTGTTTTTGTGGTTCAGTTGCTCAGTCATGTCTGACTCTTCCTGACCCCATGGACTGCAGAACATCAGGTTTCCCTGTCCTTCACTGTCTCCTGGATTTTGCTCAGACTCATGTCTGTTGAGTCATTGATGCCATATAAGCATCTCATCTTCAATCAGCCCCTTCTCCTCCTGGCCTTAATTTTTGTCAGCATCAGGGTCTTTTCCAATGACTCAGTTCTTCACATCAGGTGGCCCAAGTATTGGAGCTTCAGCTTTAGCATCAGTGCATCCAGTGAACATTCAGAGTTGATTTCTTTTAGAATTGACTGGTTGGATCTCCTTGCAGTCCAAGGGACTCTCAAGAGTCTTCTCCAGCACCATAGTTCAAAAGCATGAATTCTTTTGTGCTCAACTTTCTTTATGGTCCAACTCTCACATCCATTCATAACTAATGGAAAAGCCATAGATTAGACTATGTGGACCTTTGCCACAGAGTGATGTCTCTGCTTTGTAATATGCTGTCTATGTTTGCCATAGGGTTTCTTCCATGGAAAAAGCATTTTTTAATTTCATGGCTGAAGTCACAGTCTGGAATGATTTTGCATATGGAGGTTCAAAATTATATTGTATAAAATATTTACAGTATTTTTCATAGCTAGAAACAGGAGGTACTTTGCCCCTCTCAATTATCACAACTACTTTCAAATCACAGTATTAGGTCCAGAAAGGTTTGTATTACCACTTATACATTGATTTCACTGTGGTTATTCCTCTGATACTTGATTATATGTACCTATGTTACCTGCTTTGTGTATGACTGATCATCTCATGATGGCTGTGTCTGGGATGTACTGTATCATTGTTCTGATATGGTTTCTTTTACCTATAAGCATTTCTATTGCTCTAATATTGAGCACTGTGGCAACATTGAGGCTATTTTAAATTGTACTCTAGAGTAACAATTTGTTTCTGTGAACACATTCCTAAAGATATTATCTGGTAAGAGAAATATTGTAAAGCCAAAAATGTGAGGGATTATAAAGCAAGAAGATTAGTATATAATTCAGTTACAAAGTCAATCAACCATAAGTCATAAATCCTTAAGAAAAACAAGCTTAATTAGTTTGAGTGCATGCCTTGTGAAACAACTTGTCAAGGAATTTAATTAATTTTATTTAAAAAAAACCTTGAAGCTTAGATTCGAGACAATAAAAATTCCCCGTGTCATTTTGCCATTAATATTCATTTTGTTGATCTGTATGACCTAGAATATTACATTTTAGGATTACATATTACTAACCCATAGATAATATTGCAAAATCTCTTTGTCTTTCTTCTGTTCAGCTATCTTATCACATGGAATGCAATTTTAACTCAGTGAGTAAAATTCTTCTTTGAAACTTATTTTTTCAAATACAGTTGATAATTTAAGGTCATAAACTACACTTTAACCAAGCTCTCTTGAGGGAACATATAATTTTGGAGTATATTTCTCTTTACTAAGTTGAAGTCAGGCTATAATTCTTTTCTATAATTTTGTCTGTGTTACTAATTTTGTGCTAATGTGTCTGTAGTCTTCATAATTTATTCCACTATAGATTTTATTCTTGAGAAAATAAAAATTAGTTAAAGAGAAAGGACAAATGAATATAATTTTTAATGTCTATGAACAGTTTTCTCATGCACCATTTTCTTCTGAAATGGTCAATTTGTATGATTTTTATATTACTCCATTTATTTTAGTAATTCTTATCCAATAATTAAAACTCAAATAGTATTTTTTTTTACTAACCATTGAGATATGGGAGGAAGGTGTATTTATCACATTTTATAAGTGCCAATGAAGGTATAAATGTAAAAATTCAGTGTAAGCTAAACCAAACCTAGAAATAGAAGATCTCACAAAAGTATTTCTGTTCATCATTTTGGGGGGACAGTACTATCCCACAAAATTGGGCAAAGACTTACCCAATTATAAAATGCATCTTACACTTAAATTCTTATATTTCTCACCAAAATTTAGTAATCATAGGCTCAAAGAGTAAACAAAGTAAAACAGTCACTTAAATTCTGAAAATTTATTAACAGTTAACTATATAACTCAAGATAGTTATATAGGTGCAGATACAAGGATATGAAGGATCTACTTTACCACAGTAAAGAAGAATAATTGTCAGAATATTTGGGGAAAATACTTGAAATCAGAAAAAACTATATATATAAAAGCATCTCTGTTTTTTAGTATTATAGAATAATTACTAAGCATATGGAATTACATCTTTTTGCAAACCCAAATATCTTGGATAGTAGACATTTTCAGTGGTTTGATTTAAGAACTGGTACTGTAATTTATTTATCAAAAGATAGTCTGTTTACCAATCGTGCATGCATGCTCATTTGTGCCTGACTCTTAGCACCACCATGGACTATAGCCCACCAGGCTCCTCTGTCCGTGCAGTTTTCCAGACAAGACTATCATGCTGTCTCCTTCTTTCTTTCTTTCACTCAGAGATTTTTCGCTATTTATTTTTTCTACCTAGAATGTCCTTTCTTCACAATATAAAGATAGATTACATCCTTAATTCCTCTAGGACTCTGCTCATCATGAGGGC
Organism: Antilocapra americana; assembly: GCA_007570785.1. NCBI lineage: Eukaryota > Metazoa > Chordata > Mammalia > Artiodactyla > Antilocapridae > Antilocapra > Antilocapra americana. Next base: position 21,546,782 of record ML663565.1, read on the forward strand.
AAGTATTTCTCTCAATATTGAGAGACAGTGATATTGAGTAACACACTCACAACCATTCAGTTTATTACCTCTATTGCCACTTAGATTTTTTTCCTCTATTACCTCTATCTCCATCTAACATAATACATGTTTACTCATTTATTCTGTAACTGGATGTCTTCCCCACTAGAATGTAAGCTCTAAAGGCGAGGCTTTGTTTTTATCCACTTCTGTTTGTCAAAGATCCAAACATGTAGTTGACACTTAATAAGTAACTGAAGAAGTGACTACTCTGAGTGATGGAAGTCTCTTCTCTAGGGGAGATACTGGAGATTAAATTCTTGAACAAAGATGTAAGAATTCAGATGCTAAAGCTTTTTCCTAAAATCTTTCAAATTTGAATTTATTCTGTCACTAACTTATCCTGCTAATCCAAACAAGTTGCTCTCAGTAAAAAGAAATGAATTTGAGGAAATTAATATAAAGACTTTGCATCTTTAAATTCTTAACTGACAATAATTTGGCTTATATTGGTAGTATCTGGGCTTGGAAAATGAACAATGATGGTATTTTGTGGTATCCTGAAAGAAAAAAAAAAAGAATATTGTGTTGAGAGCAAAGGACTGGCACCAATGCACAGTCAAGAAGGCCAAAAGAGAGTAAACGGAAATAATTAAAAAGCAAAAGTTTTCACTATGCTATTTCCTCTAGAGGTATTTATTCACTCAACTAATATTTCACTGCCTGTCTCCTGTTAGGTACAACTCTGTGTTATGCAGTTTGGATAAGTCAGAATTCTTGCTCAAAGTTCTAATTGCAATAGAAAAATAAACTAGTGAATAAATTAAAAAAAATTAGATTGTGATAGGAAGAAACTAACTAGTTATCTAGTTATTAACTAGACTTCTATAGAATAGGTTGGATAGATTCCTGAATGCTTGAAATAAACAATCATGATAAAACCTGGGGGATGATTGCCAGGCAGAGGGAACAAGATAAGCAAAGACATTAAGACTGGAAGTACCTTGGTGTGTACAAGAGCAAAATGCAGACTGACAGGGTTGAGTCACAGGCTGCTGGACGTACGAAAAGAAGAGACTCACCATGAGGAGACTGAATAGATAAACAAGATGTGGCCTATATAAGTCCCTTGCTGGTCATAGGAAGAAAGTTTGCTTTATGTCAAGTGTCATTAGAAGATTTTAAACAGATGACTGGCATGATGTCTTTTTTAGATGACATCTGAACTGCTGTGAGGGGATTGTTATGTTTTAGCCAGATTTATTTAAGTTATTTTTTTCAGTAATAAAATATTTCATATATATTAATACTTTTGGATGATGCCTTTAGAATGGAAATAAATTCCTGAATACTGATGCAATTTTATATTATACTTTCTTGAATTGCTTCATACAGTTTTGTTTTCCATTCAGATTTTTTAACTGCTTGTCTTTACCTTTCAAAATTCTCTGCATTCACTTGTGTATCTCTCTCTTCTCCCTCATTCAATTATTCTAGTTATTTGAAAATTGGCTAAAGTAAGATATGAAATAAACATAATTGGAAAGCCTTAATTCTTAAGACTGGTTAGAAAACCCAAATTTCTCTTATATCACTACCAATCTAAAGATATTTTTTTCCTGACTTACCTGTCTATTTCTTTCATCATTCTGTATGTACCAGTGTCCTGTAGCTGCTATAAAAAATGATATATTAAAAAAAAATAATTTGCTCACAGTTCTAAAGGCCAGAATTTTATTACTGGGCTGGAATGAATGTGTCAGCAGGTACACACTCTCTCCCAAGGTTCTAGGAAAGAATTCAACTTAAATCTTCCAGATTTTGGTGGCTGCCAGCTTTCCTTGAATTCTAGCCACATTTTTCCAATCACTAAGGACAGCATCTTCAAGTCTCTCTCTGCTTCATCCTCATTTCACCTTCTTCTCTGAGTGTATTCAATATTCTTCTCTCATAAGGATATATTTAATTGCATTGGGGCCCAACCAGAAAACCTAGGGTAATCTACTCATCTCAAGATCTTTAACTACATTTGCAAGGTCCCCCCCCTATTTTTTTTGACGTGTAATATCCACAGGTTCCCAGTTTTAAGACTTGGGTATCTTTGAGAGAGAATTTTTTTTGCTTATCAGACTGTATTTAGTAATTCAGTATGTATGCTTCTAACTCCTTGTCCTATATATGTATTTTGTTTGTTTTCATTTAAAAATATTTTTCCTATAATTTTAATATCTCAAGTATCATTGAAAGAAAATTTTGAAAGATGAGTGGATTTTTAAAAAAAAGTGTGATTTCATTTACATGAAAAAATGTGGGGCTGTGAAAGACAATTCATTTAATAAATTTGACAGTCATAAGAAATTAATTCTTTTTGTTGAAATTTGGTAAAATGTTTTCTTTTTTACCCTCTGGCATTGTGCCCCTTGATATCCCGGATGTTAGCAACTCCTAGTATATTCCAGATTCACAGTTCTTTCCTGAAAGCTGATTCTGATGTTACTGCTAACTGACTTTGGGTTGGAAGTTAAAACACACCAACTGCTGTAGAGCCCACTTACTCTTTGCAGCCACCTCTCACTTCTAGTCCCCGCACCTCCCCGGTGTGGACCACTGTTGGTGTTGATTCCATTCTTCTGCAGTAGTGGCCTTCTATGAGTATCCTGGGCTACAATTCCAATGTATTCCTTTAGGTAGGTAGCACCTACTTGTTCTGTTTAGTGAGTCCAAAAATTGAATTTATTAAGATTGTGATTGCATTTATTTTTTAACATGCAACTTTTCCTGATTTGCTATAAGAAAGGGAATGAATATTTCCAGCCCACCATGTTTCACAAAAGTGAATTATGATCTTACTATATACAAAGCACAGTCACATTACAGGACTTTCTTTAACACGATTTTACTGCATATAACTTCGCAACATCATTAATGTGATAGAAAAGGGAGGAAACTAAAATATTAGGAGTTTATAGAAGAGTTCATGCTGGAGGAAACATTTGAGATGGATCTTGAAAAATGAGAAGGCAGAGAATGTGAGAAAAGGTTTTACAGGAATAGCTAAGAGCATGTGTCAAGACAAAAAGAAATGTGTGAAATGGCTGTGTAGTCTGTGAAAGGTGAGATGTTTAATGTCATTGGAACACAGAGTGAGGTTAAGTGGCAGAAGTTGAAGTTGAGCAAATGAAATAGGATGATTTTTAAACTTAACTTTTGTCTATAATTCGGTTAAAAAAAATCTATCAAATGCATGTTATAAAGCAGACATTTCTTTCACACTGCTTGCTGCCCTCACAGATTTATATTGAGATGTCAAGGACTTTGAAATTTATATAAAAAAGGGAGAGAACCAAAATATATTCTTAATAACAGAAATAAAAAAAAAAATCAAATTCGGTTTGTAGCAAGCTGAATTTAATGACAGACTAAAAAGTGGTTTAAGAAGAGGCTGGTGCTATAAATAGGGAGAAGTAGGTGCAGTCTGACCAGAGTTGTTAAGGTCTGAACTGGCACTCTGTCAGTAGGGATAAAAGTAAAGATTCTCTAGAGGTTACTAAAACCTTCTTGTATGTCGTGGTGTAGAGATTGGACAAACCTGAACTATCCAACTTGGATATATGGATGAATAGGAACCTCATTTACTTTGGATATATAAGACTATGTTTATTTTATTTTAGGAGAAACTTTAGGTCTGTGCTAAGCAGAATCTAAGATGGCTTCCAAGATTTCCCATCCCTATTATACATACCCTGCATATTCCAAGGTGCAGTGAATAGGATGAATTTTATTCCTGTAATTAGGTTACAGTATATGGCACAGTTGACTTTGATATAGAGGGATTATCCAGGTGAGTCTAATCTAAGTATATGAGTCCTTTAAAAGCAGAGAACTTTTTCTGGTTGGTCACAGCAGAGGAAGTGAGAGATTCAATGCAGGAGAAAGATTCAATGAGCCATTGTTGGCTTCTAGATGGAGATGCTTTGTGACAAAGTTCTAGATGGCCTCCAGAAGGTATAGGTGGCCCCTGTAAACAGCAAGGGAAAGGGGAATTCAGTCACATAACTGCAAGCAACTGAAATTTCCTAATAATAAGAATGTGCTTGGAAACAAATTTTTTCCCCAGAGCCTTCAGAGAAATCAGCCCATCTAATATCTTAATACCAGCTTTGTGATACTCTTTGTGATACATAGTAGAGAACCTTGTTATATCATGCTAGACTTCTGACCTACAACAACTGAATTAATAAATCAATGTGGTTTTAAACTGTAAAATTTGTGGGATTTTGATGCACAATAAGAGAAAATAAATAGAAGATTAAAACACTACATATATAAATCAATATAAAATGATATACTACATAAAGCAAAACTTTCAAGATAATAGAAAATACTAAGCTGTTACATAATAATTTCGAATTTAATTAAGTTGAATGATTTTCCTCAAAAACTATATAAAGCAGTGTCATATGGAAAACATGAACAGAATAGTCCAGTAACTATAGAAGAAATTGATCACATTGCCAAAGTGCTATTCTTACCAAATACAGAATGAACTGACTTTAGATTAAATTTTAAAGCTTATAAAAACTTCCTATCTTTTGTATATTGATTATCTATAAAGAAAAACAGTATTTCTCAATCCATTCCCTGAGGCATGTATGAAAAAGGGGATAAACTTTCTTAAAATCAATCACACATATATTTCCATTATTAAAAATACAATCATATATGTTTACATTTTATATGTGAACTAAATATATTATTAATTACATTATTAATGTATTAAATGATACACATTACTATTTGAAATATATTTATAATTGCATTAAATATTTGAAAGCATCTTAAGCACAATTTTAAGAAATGTATGATAGGACAGTATGTAAAGAGTCAAGAAGACATAGAAGATAAAAGAGAGACGCACAACAAGGAGAGTATCAGATGAAACTCCAATTTACTTGGAGCAAGTTGATGAGGTGAGGGTAGGTAGCAGTGGGTTCTGAATACGAAGAGTGAGGTTGCAAGCACATTGAGTTTACAGGCAGTACCTAGAAGTTCAGGATTTATCCTTTGTCTTAGGTAGAGAGTACACGAGTTTTCTAATCTGCAGAGTGACGTGAGGTATATTTCTCAGAAAGATAAGTATGCTAACATTATGAAGAATGGACTAAAGGTAGAAGGCAGTATCAGGGTGAAGCATGTGTGCTCAGACGTGCCAACTCCTCGAGACCCCCTAGACTGTCAGGATCCTCTGTCCATGGGATTTCCCAGACGAGAATACTGGAATGGGGGACATTTTATTCTCCAGGGGATCTTCCCAACCCAGGGATGGAACCCATGTCTCCTGCAAGTCTTCTGCATTTCAGGGGGATGCTTTACCACTGAGCCACCAAGGAACCATCAGGATGAGTTAAGGTCCAAAAGAAAATAATGAATATAGTTGTTGACATACTGTGGCAGTGTATGGCAGTGGTAATGAGGATTAAGGGTTGAAATCATATTTATGAGAAATTTCTGATCAGAATTGACTACACTTGGAAGGCAGATGGACATTTTTTTGGATAGTCGAATTTATTTAGAAGATTTTAATGTATGGGCATGGACAAATGGTCACTCCATTTGCTTACACAAAAGGCCATACTCATATAGGGTTTATTAGTTTTAAACTAATTATTTGATTAGTTTTAGACTCATTGAACTTCAGATAACTTTGTCCAGGAAGAATAAAGACATATGGGTCTTTATGAAATATGGAGCAAGTTAATATATGTCAACTTATATCTGAAATAATCAGTGGAAAAATTAGGCCATAAAGTTCTACTGATATTTTTGATGACTGTAATGCAAAATCTATCATATTTGATTATATGAGAAGACATTAAAAATGATAACTATTTGTCATTTTCTGGTGACAAGATTTTAGATGTAAATTATAAAAGTTTTGAATGTCTTGTCATTCAGTAGTACCTAGTATTACTATACATAAAATAGATAGCCAGTGAAAATTTTCTGTATGATTCAGGGAGCTCAGCCAGTGCTCTGTGACAGCCTCAAGGGCTAGTATTGAGTGGGAGGTGGGAGGAAGGTTTAAGAGGAAGGGGATATATGTATACCGATGGCTGATTCATGTTGATGTATGGCAGAAACCAACACAACATTGTAAAGCAATTATCTTCCAAATAAAAATAAATTTTTAAAAACAGAAAAAATTAGGATAACATCATTAGTTAAAAAATTATTGAAGAAATATGTTTTTAAAGTTAATTGTGGGATTCACCAAGAACATGCATGTCTACTTTCATATATTTGAGTAAGATGGAAATGAACAAAATACATTTTGAATTGACTTATTGGAGATATCAAACTCTTTAGACTGACTAGAAAGAAATTTTGGTCAATTACATAGTAAGTTTAAGTATTTTGGTTCTTTTTTCTAACATATTTAAACTAACTGATTTTTAACTAGTTACTAAGACCTGCTATTTTTCCATGAGTATATTTTTGGTGGCTATTGTTAAATTTTGACAAATGTCAAATATAGACTATTAAATTGTATTAGTAGTATAGTACAACTCTAATAATTCACAATGTTCCCAGCCTAAGTGCTAATAATATGGGTAGCTCCTAAATATTATTTTATAGTTGACAATAAAGCATAAATAGTAATATTTGCATCACAAGCCCCAAAGTTTTTCATGACCTACATAATGCTAAAACCTTAATTGGAGGAAATAGAAGTCAGAAATGCCAGGATTTAGGAAATTCTAAAAACTAATAACTTCTGTTAAAAAAAATGATATAGTATGATGAAAGAAGAGCAAAATCACCCTTGTGATGTTTTCTTCACCCAAATTCACAACCCCAGTCATATCACGAGAAAAACATTAGACAGATCAAATTTGATGGACATTTTTTAAAACCCTGGCCATTATTATTCAGGTGTCAAGTTTATGAAAGAAAGGGAAGTCCAAAATGTTACAGATGAAAAAAACTAAAGATGACATATGACCTCCAAATGCAATGAATTTCGATCCTGGATTGGATCCCGAAAGAGAAAAAGAATGCTGGTAGAAAAACTGGGGAACCTGAATAAAATTTATAGTTTAGTTTAGGACTCTGCAGTCTATCGCCCATGGACTAGATCAGTTGAGTTGCTTATTGTTAAAAGTTTTAGTGAGGTTCAACCATATCTATTTCTCTATGTGATGTTTTCATAAAGGCCGCTTTCACTCTTTAAGGGCAGAATTGATGACTTGGGGCAAAGACCATAGGGCCTACAAGCCTAAAATAAAGACTAAGTGTCTGGTTACAGCAATGTTTACTTAACTTCTGGTTTAATTAATAGTATTATATCAATATTAATTTCTTTAATTTGTGTAATGATTATATAAGATGTTATCATTGGACGAATCTGGGTAAAGGGTATACAGGAATATTTGGTATTCTTTGAAACTCTGGTATGAATCTAAAATTATTTAAAAATAAGTAACTTTTAAAAAGATGTAATAGCTTAGAGTTCTAGCTTTGAGGTCAGACAGAACTAGATTTAAATTGCAGCCTTGCAACCTAATTGCTATGTGATTTTCATCTCTAAAATTTGGGTAATAATAGTACCTATTTGCTTAAGGCACTTGCCAATATTAAATGTAATGATGTGCTTACGGCCACTGCATGTGATAAGCTCAATTCATGATAATTTAAATGTAATAATGGTAGTTTTTCACAATATTATAAGTATAATAATGACCTGGGAAAATACTATGTTTGCTCTAAAAAAAAAATCAATTCTCACAAGTCACTTATTTTCTATTTTACTCTACAAAAAGGATTGTCTCAAAACTACTGGGATTGGTAGATATTTATGGAGGAAGAAAGCCATAATTTTCTGATGGAATCAAGAGATAGCATATCCGTTTTCATTTTGATGAAAGTTTCTGAACAACTGTGCTGCCCAGAATTAATAAATCATTCACTGAGGTTTAAACTAATTCCAGGAAAATAAATAAATAAAAGGAAGTAGATATTCAGAACATTTATATTTATCAGTGCTCAGAAGTGAATGATTTATTGGCCTTAATTATAAAATTCTTTAAGGTTCATATAAAACAAAATTAACTGCTTAAAATAATACAATTTTAGAACTAGTCAGGGTCTTACAAATCAATTAATTTAACTACCTAAGTCTCCTCATTTTTCAATATAGCACTTATTAAAAATCATGCAAATAGTGTCAATCTAGAATTTATCTCACTGCACCCAAGCATATATGACTATATTTTTTAAATTACATCTCAATCCTATGATTATGTCCCAGCATTTAAAATAAAAATATGTGAAAATCTACTCTAAAATATTGTCGTTTATAGTATATTAATATTCTCATTGTCTCATTTTATTCAGAAGAAGTTTGGAGAAGAATTTAACTTGTGTATATGTTTAATGATAAATAGCTGTCCCTCAGAAATATTGTTATAATTTGCTCTCCCAAACATATTGAATGATCAAAAGATAATTTTATGGACATTGTGGAGAACTCCTGTGACTTTTATGACTGATAAAGAGTTGAATTAATTATATGTCCTCTTTGAGGTTTGTAAACCTCTAGTATTATTGCCTACAATCTTCAGCGTTACTATCTAAATGCAATAGTCACTTTTTGTGGCAGTTAGACTAAATCATTTCATGTCTCTTTAGATCTAGGTATAATTAAATGTGAAATACTGCTTTAGCATAGTTTATGATGTTAAATATTAAAAGTTATAAGGGATTCCATATCTTTTTCACAGTGAATTTGAATCTACTTTATGAGATCCTCTGCTCTTTACAGCTTTATTTCTCATTTTTTCCAGTTTCTTTATGCATTATGTTATTCACATATTTTGGAAGCTTAGGTTCTAGATTGCCATGCTAAGATTTCTGAAAAAATTAAACCAGTGCCCTCCAAAAGAGAGAACCAATTAGAGGTCACACCATGAAAGGTCTACCTCAAAATGGCACTCTCTGTGTTTTGGGAAAAGTACGAGTTCTTTAACAAGCCATTCTTCCACAAAGAAGTCAAAATTAACCTCCATGCCTTCCCTACACAGAGACTCAGAAAACCATTGCTATTAAAGCGACCATAAGTTGTGATAATTCTGCTATTTCTGTTTTTGAACTATTTTTCATATAATTATAATACAAATTCAGCTTCTTTGGAGGTAAGCCTGAAGACAGTGATATACTGCCTGTAGGATTTTGCAACTATAAACACCATTGCAACTCAGCATATTAAAAAATAAATATTCTGAGTCCAGTGTTAAGTGAACACTAGGACAATAAGGATAAACAGATGCCCTACCTCACTTACAGTTCACAGCACTGTATATGGATTTAACATGTCTTATTTTGTCCTCGAAAAACTTTTTCAGCTATAGATCATATCCCTATTTCACAGATGAGGACATTTAGGCATTTGTTTAAGATCGCTATTTTAAGTTACTTAGCTAAGATTTGCAATGTCTGAATGATTTTGAAGCTCATATTTAGAATTCACTGAAAACTTTTCTTGCAATTATTTAATAAACATCCTCTCAGTCCATGCAATACCAACTTACCATACTCTCACTCCAGCAAAAATATAATATTCTGTGGTAACACAGAGGTCTTACTGTAATACTGTGAGATATAGCTAATTTGGTTCCTAAAGAATGAGTGGAACTATTCCAAACCCTGGTAGAAAGTAATGAGTAAATCCAGTCATACATTAATATATGTATTCATCTATCAAATATTATGTGTTGTCTACAATATGCCAGAGGATATTCTACACCCTAGGGATTCAAGAACAGTAGAACCCATATCACCTATAAAGATATTTTATTTTTTAATGAAAGAAAGCTTAAAATAGGTATAGCTTAAGCTAAAGGGACTCTAACAATGAAATCAAACCTTTAATTGGTGGTCATAACTTTTAAAGGAATATGTGTGTGTGCGTGTGTGTATATGTATTAGTGTCCTGTGCGTGTATATATACATATATATATATATGTACATATATCATGTTTGGACTTGATTCTAAAAGATAAAAAGCCAACTCAATATTTTAATTAAGTCAGTGGAGAATTAATTTATATAATATTCCAGTTTTATAACCATTACTGAAAAATTTTGAGAAGCTAGACAAACAGGTAAAAATGGTTATTCCATCATTTTATCATTTTAGGTTAGAGTGATAATTGTCAGTGCACTCCTGCTATAAGAGGAAAGATTTATTGAAAATGATCTACAGTTTTAAGAAAGCACACTTTTTGAGACATTATGAATTTTAGTCATATGTTTAAACAATGGAGTCTATGTATGTGTTAGTTTACTATTAAAGTTTAAATACAGCTAATAATAATCTCTAAATCTTTTATCCATTTCAGCTCTGACCCTTTTCTCTTTATCAATTAAGTTCAGTCACTCAGTCGTGTCCGACTCTTTGCGACCCCATTGGACTGCAGCATGCCAGGCCTCCCTGTCCATCACCAACTCTCAGAATTTACCCAAACTCATGTCCATCGAGTCTGTGATGCCATCCAGCCATTTCATCCGCTGTCATCCCCTTCTCCTCCTGCCCCCAATCCTTCCCAGCATCAGGGTCTTTTCCAATGAGTCAACTCTTCACATGAGGTGGCCAAAATATTGGAGTTTCAGCTTCAACATCAGTCCTTGCAATGAATATCCAAGACTGATCTCCTTTAGGATGGACTGGTTGGATCTCTTTGCAGTCCAAGGGACTCTCAAGAGCTAGGATCTTTAAAAAAAAAAAGCCTATTAATCACTGTCTACACATTCTCCCCTCCAAATCTTTACATGTTTCTTGAGGAGACCTTTCAGCAGCATCTGGCCCAGTGTTCCTTCTTGAACATGCTACTGGAATTGCCTCTTCTTTCACTGTATACAGTGAAATGCAGTTTACTTCATGCCCAGTTTGTTGTGTTCCTTCTTCATCTCCTTTGATGGTTTCTCCCCATCTTCATTATCTGGAGAGTGAAGGGATCCTTTGCCTCTCATTTCTCAACCCCCTTCCTGTACTTTCATTGGTTCGTTTGTATTTTCTGTTCTTTTTTTCTCATCCTTGAGGGGGATGGGGGATAACACCTGTTCATCTGTTCATTCATTATTTCAACAAATGTACACTGAGCACTTTTTCTGTGTGATGATATTTCTACAAATGAACAATGTCCTGCGCTTCTTGAATTTATACTATGTATAAGAAATGTATTTAATAGATTATTAAATAAACAACTAAAACATATAGAATAGAATATCATATGAAAAATAGTGCTATGAAAAATTGAAGTTGGAAGAGGAAATGCTGTGAAGGAGATGTGGTAATTTTATTTGGGTAACAAAGGAAAGTTTCATGGCGACAAGTACATGTTAGCAAAGACCTGAAAAAGAAATGAGAGAGACTTCAGGCAGAAACAGCAGTAAGTTTGGGGAATTTATGCTGTATAAAGAGGGCAATAAGGTATGTGAGAGTTGGGTAGGATGGTGAAGAGATGGTAAGATGAATATATCATGTCTTGATTGGGTTAAAATTGTAGTGGTTGAGTCAATAGTATTGTGTAAAAAATATAGATCAGAGATAGAGATGCTTAAAATTGAGATTATGGAAGTGTCAGAGTGATCAACAATGATAAAATCTAGAGTATGATAGAAATATATCATTATCATCCTAGAGGATGATAATAGAAAAGCAACTGAGTCAGAGTGGAGGAAAAGATCATTGGTGGAGAAAAGATCAAGACATGGGGATGCCAGAATAGTAACCAAATCATTTATGAAGATAAATCTCTGAGGATTATGACAAAATTAATGTTGAAAGAAATGACCAGTCAGATACTACATTCTTCAAAGACTGAGGAAAAGACTGATGCTGGGAAAGATTGAGGGCAAAAGGAGAAAGGGGCTGCCAAGGATGAGATGGTGAGATAGCATCACCGACCCAATGGACATGAATATGAGCAAATTCCTGGAGATAGTGGAGGCCAGAGGAGCCTGGTATGCTGCAGTCCATGGAGTCACAAAGAGTCCAACATGACTTAGTGACTGAACAACAGCAGTGATGTGAGAGTTTATAACAGAGTAAGATGGGCTGAACTAGGGTAAGACTGATGAGACACTCACCTCAAGTACCAAATTTAAAGGGGTACCAAAAGCCCAGTTAACATGGTGAATAATACTTTCTTGCTATTCAGGTGACCCTTGAACAACACGGGTTGTAACTGCATGGGTCTGCTTATATTCAATTGTTTTCAGTAAATATGTACTTCAGTACTATGCATTCTGAGACTGGTTGTCTCTGGATATGGAGGACAGATTGTAAAGTTATAGGTGGATTTTTGACTGTGAGAAGGGTTGGCATATATAACCCCTAAGTTATTCAATGGTCAACTGCATTTTATTTTATACTTTTTGCATGTTAAAATATCAAAATCATTGCAGAGAATTCCATGGCATAAAAAATGTCAAAATTTTAAATGAAGACAGGATCATAGTAGGTAAGACATTCTTCCCATTTTGAGATTCAAAGATCATGTCTCTAAAAGTCACTTCTATTTGAGATTTCTGTTTTAGACCTCTGTTAGAGATTTCTTTCCTGAATTACTCAAATGTGCATTCGCTTTTCCATTTACACATTGGCTAATTAAAGGAAATGAACCCTGAATATTCACTGGAAAGACTGATGCTGAAGCTGGAACTCCAATACTTTGGCCGCTTGCTGCAAAGAGCTGACTCACTGGAAGAGACCCTGATGCTGGGAAAGATTGAGGGCAGGAAGAGAAGGGTCAACAGAGAGGATGAGATGGTTAGATGGCATCACCAAATCAATGGACATGGGTTTGAGCAAACTCCAGGAGATAGTGAAGGATGGGGAGCCTGGCATGCTGCAGTCCATGGAGTCACAAAAAATCAGACACTACTCAGTGACTGAACAACAACAAGCATCTCCAACTTTTAGTGAACGAAACGTAGCTTCAGAGTACTCCTTCTCTCTTTCCTGATCCTTTTCCAGTCTTCCTCAACTTGATGACAGGAAATTTTGTTTTTCCTATTGCTCAGAAAAGAGAAGTTGTAAGTTCAGTATTAAACTCCCTTTCCCTCAGAACTTCCTCACGTCCTTCAGCAAATTCTATAATCTCTTCCCTACACATCTAGTTAGACTTCTCCCCACTTTGCACCATCACCCTAGTTTCTGCAAATAATACTTCTCAGTGGATTGTTGCAACAACTTCCGACTGGCCCCCTTTTTTTCACCTGAGGCATCTTATCAGGTATTTTCTACACAGAGGTAGAGCTATCACTTTGTTATGAAGTCAGATCAGGTTATAGGTCTGCCAAGACTTTCTATAGCGCTTCCATATTGCTCAGAGTAAAAGCTAAAACTCCTATATAGTCCCAAGCATTCAGCCCAGCCCTCTTTGCAATATTGTCTCCAACAAAATTTTCCCCCAGTCAGTGTGCATGATGGAACTGGCCTCCTTAGCGTTTTTGTAACACATCATACAGAGTCTTTGTACTTGCTGTTTCTTCAACCTCCATGTGGCTCTTTGCCTCACCTGCACTAGATTTCTCCCTAAGCATGACTTTATTAGACCATAATCAGGCTTAACCAGTTCACCTAGATGGGTAAAAACCAGCATTGCCTCATCACTTCCTGCTCCCCATCAAAATCAAACATGTGCTCAGTCGTCTGTGACTCTTTGCAGCCCATATCCCTCTTCATTTATTTGTATTGTTCTTACAACCCAACAAAGCATGTACATATTGGATTATTGTCTCATAAGTACATGAGAACATGTTATATGTCTGTTTCACATACTGCTATACTCCTTGACAAGAACAGTGTCTGGCAATAGTATTTGCTCAGTAAATATTGTGAATAAATTAGCATGTTAAAGGAATTAGTCAATCTTTAAATATTTACCAAATATCATTAGATTGAATTTTAGACATATTTGGAATCTGACTTTTTAACATCAGGTTTTCCTACTTTCAAGTTTAAATCAGTTGACTGAAATATTTTATTCTGAAAACAATTTTTTTACACCAAGAATATATCACTATTTAAGATAAAGAGTAATAAAGTTAAAAGTTGTCTAAAAGTAGAGTTAAAATATCTTATTTATGCATTTCTTTTATACATTTTTCTACTATGATTATCATCTGATTTCTTTTCAAAAGTACCTTAAAATCAGTCAATTCGATTATCCTGAAATGCTGTCCAGAAGGGTCCAATTATTTTATAGCAAACTCTACACTATATTTCAAGTAAGTAAATTCAGTGTTGTCTCTGAAAACTTATAAGCTGAAATTACCATACAGTACTGATCAGACATTTTTTACCTCAATCAAAAAGGCTCCAGGGTTCATAATCAGAATAATTTATTTTCTTATTTATGTAACCTAGATTGCTTTATTTCACTTTATAAATGGAGAAAAACAGCCTTCCAAGGCAAATGTCATAATGTAATTTCAGAAAAAAATCGTGATTTAGTAGACTTCTTCACTTTGTATACAGGTATAAGATGTTCCTATTGAATATTTCATTTAGCATTTTAAAACTGAATAGCTTTAATTTATTCTTTCTTTGACCTTTGTATTGAAATCTCTTTGTACTCTGAGATTTCTATCTAATCGTAACATGGTGAGATTTTTATCATCAAGTCTTGTTAAATTCGTAGACAGGGAGCACAAATGAGCAAAAAGAATAACCACTTGTGGAGAAATTCTAGCATATCTTTTGTCAAATAACACACTGTAAGACTCTCTCAAATTCTTTGTGTAACATAGCAGGCCAGAGTCAACTGATTTCTCTATAAATCAGAAACAAAGGAAAACAAAATAATGGTACTTAAGGGGGAAAAAAGTGACAAGAAAAAAGGGGAAAAGCAATATTTTTACAGGCCTATATAAACACCGTTATCTTGCATGAGAAAAGAAACTATTATAAGATTTTTTAATAATCTTATAATCTGTATTTTCCTCTTTTCTTCTCATTCTCTTCCTCAGTTTTCCTTTTCTTCTCCCTTTCCTTCTCCTCCTCCTTTTAACTTAGAATCTACGTTACCTAGTACACCTAGGATGAATAAATGGATTGAATGTATATACATCTTAGGAGAAAATGGTTGAGGAGCTGTGTACATTTGTCAAAACACTCTATTTTAATACAGATGCATTTGTCTCACTTCAGAGATCCTGCTTAATTTTAAACTCGAGTAAATTAAGTAGCAGCTTACTCAAAAGATTAAACATTTCTCTATCCAAATGGTAAAGCTGTTTTACTATTTATATATTATATGTTGATTTTTTCTCTTCGATTTTATATGCATTAGTAGCTAAGCGATTTTGTAGCCTGTGGTTTGGAGTTGCCATGACAAACTCTCAGGTTTTGTGTTCCCTAAAGGGGTCTGATATCTGGAGTGGTAGTGAATTCTGCTTTTCCTGTGGATAGTTTATCTTCACCCCAAAACAGCTTAAAGTTTAGAATATTCTATGGAACTTTCATCATTATTCTAGAATTTGACTGGTACACAAATCAGGTGTAATACTCTTCCTCATCACACAACGAAAATTTTTGAAAATAAATTATTCTTTACCGACTTCTTTATTTCTCCCATACCTGTATACATAAGGAAAACTCACAAAGATCTTTAGATATTAGGTTAAGTAACAGAGACCAAAAGATGGTTTCTAGAGATCTATGTTCAGAGAGGGAAATAGCATAAATTGAAGATGCATTCTGATAGGTATTATTCTAGCTGTTTTACATATGTTATAGTACTGAGTCAGTAAGATATGTCTATGATAAAGCAATTATTTTCTATTATCCCTATTATTGCTAATAGATATTCTGTTTGTTTTACATATGATCAAGCAGTTATTGTTTTTGTTATCTTAATTGTTTTAAATAAAGAAATAAAATGTTAAAATGGGTTGAAACAAATTTTGTTGGACTAAATCCTGGCATATCACAGAATCAAGTTGATTGCCTTCAGAATACCTAGATCATTGCAATCATTTGGCCCTTTGCTCTTCCAGCAAATATTTTACATCTTTCATTTCCTAAGATATTGAGAATTCAGAGAGGAAGACTTCAAGGACACATTGAGTTTAATCATGACAAGCATACAAAATACCATAATACAAAGCAAAGCTACTTGGCACCATAAAATAGGTATAAAAGTTGAGCCAGGATAAATGGACTTCACACCAATCAGCGTTTTCCTGCACAAATTCATACTGAATATGAGTCCTAAATTATTTTTCTAAGCGTGTCATGTTTCTGCTCCAAAAAAGCTTCAATGGTTCAACACTTCTTACTGTTCTATGCTTGGACTGCATTGAGTTTTTCAGCTCTACTACTTATCAGTTTAACAGATATTTTAAAGTTATTTAAATTTATTATATTGAAGTATAGTTGATTTACAATGTTGTGTTATTTTCTACTGTACAGCAAAGTGATTCATGTTCTTTTCCATGTTCTTTTCCACTATGGTTTATCATAGAATATCTAATACAGTTCCCTGTGCTATACAGTAAGACCTTGTATTTATGCATTCTGTATATGAAAGTTTGCAGCTATTAATATCAAACTCCCAATCCATGTCTCCCTCTCTCCCCCTCCCCCATGGCAATCACAGGTGTGTCCTCTATGTCTGTGAGTCTGTTTCTGTTTCATATGTAAGTTCATTTGTGTCATATTTTAGATTGCAAATGTAAGTGATATATGGTGTTGCCTTTCTCTTCCTGACTTGCTTCACTTAACGTGATGATCTCCAAGTCCATCCATGTTTTTTGCAAATGGCATTATTTTATTTTTCATACCTGAGTAATATTCCATTATGTATATATGTTTCACATCTTCTTTATCCATTCATCTGTTGATGGTCATTTAGTTTGTTTCCATGTCTTGACTGTTGTAAATAGTGCTTCTATGAACATTGGGGTATATGTATCTTTTTGAATTAGAATTTTCTATGACTATATGTGCAGGAATGAGATTGAAGAGTCATATAGCAGCTCTAGTTTTAGTTTTTTAGGAAACTCAATACTGTTTTCCATAGTGGCTGTACCAGCTTACAACTTATATTCCAACAAAGTAGGAGGGTTCCCTTTGTCTGTTTAGGTCTTTTGCTCATTTTTCAATTGGATTTTTTTTTATGCTATTAAGTTGTATGAGTTGTTTATATATTTTGTAAATTAAGTACTTGTCTGTTATATCATTTGCAAGTATATTCTCCCAGTCCATAGGTTGTCTTTTCATTAGTTTATGGTTTCCTTTGCTGTACAGAAGCTTGTAAGTTGGATTAGGTCCCAACTGTTTCTTTTTGCTTTTACCTGTATTGCTTTGAGAGACTGACCTAAGAAAATATTATACAATTTATGGCAGAGAATGTTTCGCTCATGTTCTTTTCAAAGGTTTTTATGGTGTCATATAATATTTAAGTATTTAAACCATTTTGAATTTATTTTTGTGTATGGTGTGAGGATGTGTTTTAACTTCATTGATTCATCTCATTCAATAAATATTTTAGACTAACAGTCTTTAAAATGCTTATTAGGCACTCTTAACAAAAGAAAAACATAGCCCCTTACTCTCCAATATGTGTATGTTTCTATATACTATTGAATATGTACTGCAATCATTAGTTAATAATTTTGCTCACAATATATTCTTTGAATGAAGTTAAGCATAGTTGACATAATCTGCATTTCAAATAGTCATAGATAATTTTGATTATTTTGCTGTCATGTTTAAGCATTGTAGAACAGTTTTTAAAATATTTTCTTTATTTCACTTTTAAGTTTACAAAGTTTCCAGAACAGTGACAGTGTCTTATTTTATTTAAAATGCAAAATAATGTAAAGGAATAATCCTATATGTACATATTAAACTTTATCTCAATTTGACCAATTAATTTTTCCCTTAACAATAGAAAATAATTATCTAATTGTGACTCACTTTTATATTTTGTAAGTTTATTCTGAAAACTGCATTCTTATAATAAAAGAGTGATCTAAAAATATATATACATATATATATATATAACATAATATAAGTTTATGTTCATTTTAGAAAAAAAAAAAGTGTGACAAAGCCATTAATAAAATGTTAAAGTAGAAGGAAAGGAACAAAACAGAGCTGTAGTAAAATTAAACAGACAATAAGAAAAGAAAAAAAAAAGAATAGTATTAAAGTCTTCCCTTAGGAATCATTTTCATCCATGGAGAAGGCAATGGCATCCCACTCCAGTACCCTTGGCTGGAAAATCCCATGGACAGAGGAACCAGGTATGCTACAGTCCATTGGGTCGCAAAGAGTCGGACACAACTGAGTGACTTCTCTCACTCACTCAAGTTTTCTAAGGTCTGACACACCTGAGAATCATCAGCTAGTCCAACATTTCTGTTTTATGGTTGAGGAAATTTGTTTTCTTTGGGGGCAAATTATGCTCAGAGAATGAAATTATTTTTGCCAATATTTTATTTAAAACAGGTTCGCAGCAGGAATCATAGTAATTTTATAAGACAATAGGGTACCGAATAATGTCTCTTAATAAGCTAATAGAAAATAACATACTTCAAACCAATTGATAGATCAGTTACCCTGTTGTTCAAGGAAAGGGCAAATAAAAGGAATAAAGTCCAAATGTAGTTGCGGTGTATGGCTTTATCAGTTGGTTCTTGGGAGAGTCAGCTTAGCCAATCAAGAGCTGACAGTCTGATTGCTGGAGCAAAGGAGAAAATTCCTTCTTGCCAGAGCGTGTTGCTAGGAGACAAAGACACTAGTGTTGACCAATAAAATGATCTTTTGGGGTTACTGCATGGATTTTTACCATTGCATAGCAGGAACTATTGCCCCGGAGTCTCTGTAGAGCTATTAGGAAAGAGTCACCTTGCTCAGATCCAGCACTCCAGGAGTCTTCACAAATGGATGTTATAGTCTAAGAGTGTTCTCCCCATAGCTGCTGCTCCTTCTGCACCTCTCCGCCTCCTAGCTACTGAATGCTTTTCAGCGATCACGTCAGTGTCGACATCGTGATACAACAATTTCACTTTTATATCAAAACAACTTTACCTATTAAAAACAAGTTTATTTGTGTCATAACCAAGCGGATTCGGGATCATATCAAATCAGTACCCAGCACAATGCAGGAATAAGCTGGATGCATGCATTGTCCAAGGTCAGATTTCCCAGGTCAGGTATAGAAACCCAAATCTAGATGTCCTGAGAGCCATTTCTATGTTCTCCACCATACCAGCAGCCCTGCATTGCAGTGCAAAGCCCAAGAAGGAAAAATTCAGGGAAGAGCACAAAGTAAAATAGGACAAAAGCCAAATAAACCAGGAAACAGATAAGAATACAAATGGAAATGATGGTAAATCAGTGGTTCTCAACCAGGGGTGATTTTTCCCCCAGGGGTACTTGGTGATTCCTGAAGGCCTGATTTTTATAGTCACAATTTGAAGAGAAGGGAAAGGACACAATTCTAGTGAGTATATTTTAGGGATATTCCTAAATACCCTAAAATATCCAAGACAACCTTCACAGCAAAAAAATTATCTGCAACAGAATGCCAGTAATACATCAGTGAAGAAACTTTAAATGTTAAAAATGCTAATAATTACAGAGCGACTGAGATAATGAGAATGAGAGAGAGAGAGTAGGAATTAAAGCTAAGACTAACAGAGTGAAAACAACATGGAGACACAAATATAAGTGTCAGAAGTAGAAAATGATGCATAACAAGATGCTACCCAATTTTAGTTATGTATATGAATAATTCCCTAGGGAAAACAAATGTCTTCACCTATTTCCAAGTAAACTCATTTTTCTGATACAGGATGAAGAATATTTTATCTAGATAAATAATGCTTTCTTCATTGGATAGCTGTGAGCAAAAATGTATTAAATGATTTTACTAGAGGAAAAGTGAAACTCTAAAACGATACCTTTCATGTCAGACTTTGCCTTATAGAGAGGATTTTCACAGAAATACGGTGTGTTCTTCTGAACTCTGATTTATATAGGAAATGTTGTCATGCCTTAAACATCAGGGTTCTTTGCTGTTCAGAGATAAGAAGTTTCTATTTTTCATTTTTTGTGTGGTGTTTGTATCTATGTTTTGAATAATTTATTTTATTTCTTTGAGGAGAAGTAAACATGTTTTCAAGTTGAGCTTCACATCAGCTATAACTGCATACATTTCAAACAAGTTCTTAAATTTTCCTTAAAACTCTAAAAATCAGAAGCAAAGAGATATATTTAATAGTTATAATTTATGTGGCACTTATTAAGGGATGATGAGTTCCAGGAGCCGGTCTGAGTGTTTTACATGTTTTATAATTCTCATATATGAGATAGATAACATTAGCATTATATCTGTTGGATATATGAGACAACAGCAGCACACTGAGGTTAAATAACTGGATCACAGTCTCTCTGAACTGTGATGCAGGTTAGAACTTGAATTCAGATTCAGTCATCTGGTCCCTGAGGTTCTATTCCTAATCACTGTGATGTATTTTCTGTGCAAAATTTTATCTGGTTCCTGAGCAATTTTTTTTTTTTATGTGAAGCTTCAGGAGATTTCCATGCTTCTTTATAAAATATGTGGTAGGAATTCCGTATCAATTCACAAATGAAGAGTAGAGCCAGTAAACGGATGCTTGCAGATATAGCTGCCTAATACCTATCTCCCCATTATTATTTAATGAAATAATAC
Organism: Antilocapra americana; assembly: GCA_007570785.1. Classification (NCBI taxonomy): domain Eukaryota; kingdom Metazoa; phylum Chordata; class Mammalia; order Artiodactyla; family Antilocapridae; genus Antilocapra; species Antilocapra americana. The sequence goes on from ML663565.1 coordinate 21,567,532, forward strand.
AAATTTAATGTTAGTGAGTCTTAAAAAAAGGGCAGTCAGCAAGTAGAGGCTCCTAGTGCCTATACCCATTGCTCCTATCTTCTGCCTGGAAAGTCAGCTTTATATCTGGACAATAAGGTAACAATGCAAAGACCATCACTTACTAAAAATGATAAAAGTACCAAAAAATGCCTGAACCCCGCTGATTGTGGGTTAGCTGTACCAACCCTACACTTTGTTTACATGAGAGAAAAATATTTCACCTTCTTATGTAAACTATTACTATTGTGAGGTTCTGCTACTGAAAGATGAATCCAAGTCCTGATACAGATGCTATGCTCAGATGACTTTTTACTCTGTATTTTCAACATTGATTTTTTTTATTAAAGGGAAGAGAAAAGTATGATTTACTGAGCACATATGTTTAAAGATATATATAAATATATAGATATATGTTAAAGATATATCTATCTCTCTCTATATATATATAGAGAGATATATGTTAAAGATCTCTCTCTCTCTCTATATATATATATATATATATATATAGAGAGAGAGAGAGAGAGAACTGTACTGAAAGCAAGAAAGAAAGTTATGAATGGAGCAGACATTTGTTTGGAATTTCAGGAAGAAAACAAGTAGACTGAATATAATTGACTGAGAAATTGGACAAGTAAAATGACAACCCCAAACATTCATGAGAAAGCTGTTGCAGAGGTGGCAGTAGCTTTCCCCAGGGAGCCCCTAAAGGAACTGTGAACTCGAGATCGGCTACAGAAAAGGGGCCATTGTACAATCTTTAGGGCTACCAGAACCTTAATCCAGAGTTGTCACTTACTAGACATCTAATCTTTCAGTAAAACTTGCTGCTCTAGCTGACAGTTACGTGAAAGCTACAATCAACTGTCACCACATTTACTGTTGCTATCATCATCTCATCTGAGTCACTACACAGATATCCTTCTGAGAAATTGTGGGCTCCATTCCAGACCACCACAATAAAAACAATATTGCAATAAATCAAATCACAATTTTCTTTGGTTTCCCAGAGCATATAAAAGTTATGTTATACTATCTGTAATCTATTAGCATGCAATAGCACTGTGCCTTAAAAAAACTTCAAACATTCATTTAAAAATATTTGAAAAAAAGAAGGTGGGGGGCTTCCCGGGTGGCTCAGAGGTAACAAACATGCTTGCCAATGCAGGAGATGTAGGTTCAATCCCTGAGTCAAGAAGATCCCCTGAAGAAAGAAATGGTAACCCACTCCAGTATTCTTTCCTGGGAAATCCCATTTGACAGTGGGGCCTGGCAGGCTACAGTCTATGGGGCTGCAAAAGAGTCAGACATGACTTAGCGACTAAACAACAACAGCAATAGTCTGAGCTTTCAGGGAGTTGTAATAGTAACACCAAAGATCACTTATCACAGATCACCATAACAAATAAGTCGTAGCGAACAAGTTTGAAGTATTGGCAGAACTACCAGGGTAACACATAAATACCAAGTGAACAGATGCTGTTGGAAAAATGGCACTGATAGAGTTGTCTGATGCTGGGTTGTCACAAACCTTCAATTTGTAAAAAATACAATATCTGCCAGGTACAATAGGAGGAGATATGCCTGTCTGTCATCTGCTCAAAATACTTCAATGGCTTTGCACCTTATTTTCAGGATGAAAACCAGTGTTCTCCCAGGGGCCCCCCAGGCTTTAGTGATTTTAACTTTCCATTCTGCCTCTAACATTGTTTCCTACTACTTTCCCCGAGCCACTGCACCGCACCCACGCAGCCTCCCGACTCGTACCTGCATAAGCCGTGACACTCCCGAACTGAGCCTGCGCAGTGACAGCCCTTTACATGCCTGGAATGCTTATCCTGCCGGAAGCCACAGGGTTTCTTCTCTCACTTCGTTTCAGTGTGTCCTGGAAGGTCCCTTTCTCTGTAGGGCCTTTCTTCACTGCTTTAACACTCTCCCCCAACTCTCCCGGTCCCCTTGCGCTAATTATTGCTTTAATGTTTACCACCGTTTGACATGCTAGGTGTTTATCTTACTTGTTTAGTTCCTGTGTCTTCTCACTAGAATGTACTATTTCTGAAGGGAGAGATTGTTACACTGAATTATATTTTTATATTTACTGATATATCATGATCCTTTGAAATAAAACCTGACCCATGGTAAGGAACCACTAAGTTATTTTGATGAATGAAGAACCAATAAGTTATTTTTATGAATGAAGAATTTATTTTTATGACTAAAGAATGAATACTTTAAGAGTTTGAGGTTAGTTGAAACCTCTCATTCCTTCGCTTATGCCAAGTCATCAGAAGTAATATTTTTTTCTGCAGAGTAAGCTTAAAAGATACTTTTTAAAAATGTGAATAAACTGCTTAGTAGGGATCTTGGTTGGGCTTTGGGGCTCAAACAAAACAAAAAAGAATACCAGTTTTCAATAATAGACATTCAGAAAAGTAGAAAATACAGTTGTATTATAAGCTGAAGTAAAGTTCTTCATCCCAAGAGGGGATTCACTTTCACTCCAAACTTACATAAAAGGAGCGTTTTTAAAATAATGAAACCAGACTCCCAGCCTGATGACCCCAGAAGAGACAGAAACCCAATGCTAATTTCAATACAATACAAATGTAAGACCCACTCTGGGAAGTGGAGACTGAGTCATAATACAATGGAGAAAAAGTGAGAGAAAATACCGTGGCTACAAATATAAGAGAGAGCCAGCAAAGGACATTTCAAATGTGTAAGGAGCTCATTCTGAGTTTTAAAACTTTATTCCTTATAACTGAAATGGCAGTAACTGCGCTGGGACCAGGGATTTTCTTAAACTTGATTTCTTACTGAAAAGCAGAGAGCATAGAGGTGAATGAGGAACTACACAGATATATAACATATATGAAATGGATACTTCGCCAGTCGGTTTACCCACAACCAATAATCTTAGAGCAGAAAATTAAAGCTGAAGAATTGCTCAAGTTCAGCAACTTTATATTCTTTCAATTTTTTGGTGATTTCTGTAAACTTGGAAAAGAACTTGTATTAGTTTTTATTTACCTGTATATTTGAATGAGTTTAACATCTTGTGGAAAAATCCAAATGAACCTTTAGCCAATCCAATATCTAAATTTAGTCAGTGGTTCATAAAACATCCCACTATTCTGCTGAATCCAAATGAAAATAGCATCAGAAATAACAAAGGTGAGAGGCAAAAGACTGATCTGAACCATAGATGTGGAAGTGGAGGGACCGGTCAGAACCATCCAAGTGTGATGACAAAAGAACTTTTTATCTCAAGGACCAAGCTGATGTATAGGGCTTCCTCAGTAGCTCAGTGGTTAAAAGAAAAAAATCCACCTGCAATGCAGGAGATATAGGAGACACGGGTTCGATACCTTGGTCAGGAAGATCCCTTGGAGAAGGAAGTGGTAACCCACTCCAGTATTCTTGCTTGGAGAATTCCATGGACAGAGGAACCTGGCAGGCTGTGTTCCTTGGGGTCACAAAGAGTCAGACACAACTAAAGTGACTGAGCACACACAGGTTGATGAAAGAAACAGATTTGACATCATGGTGTCAATAAGTGAGAATTCCCAAAAGCCAGAGGCTTTTTGGTTACTGATTGTCTGGAAAGTAGAGACTTTGCCAAGTCCTCACCCCCAACCCTGTATCCCATAGACCCTGCATGCATGCATGCTAAGTCGCGTCAGTCATGTCTGACTCTGTGCAACCCCATAGACGGCAGCCCACCAGGCTCCTCTGTCCCCGGGATTCTCTGGGCAAGAATACTGAAGTGGGTTGCCATTTCCTTCTCCCCATAGACGCTGAGCCATGGTCTTTCTAACCTCCCTCTCCCAAACGGGAGGTGCTGGGTCTTATGTTGAAATGGTAACTTGATAGAAAGTCTTAATTCCTGCAATTCATCTTTAGGATATAACTTTGTATAATTTATTGGCATGATTACTGTCACAGAACTGTACTTTGAATTTTTTTTAGGTTACTGATATCTTAATTTTAGGGGATTTGACTAGATACCAGTTTCTGTCCTCCAGTGATTCCCCAGGACAAGGGTATTATTCAGAGAGGCTGACCAAAGATACCTTCTCAGCTGGAACAAGCCATTTCTAGGCTGTTTTCTTGAGAAGCATATCTTATTCATTTCCTATTTTCTCCTCATTCCTGGGGTAAATGGAATAAGAACACATTTCTTATTTTGTTCTGCCTTTCTAAATTTTCAAATAATATATAATTTCTCTGGCATTAATATACAAATCTCAGTGAGAAACCAAAGCATGGAATTGACCCTCTGAATGTAAAAATTTTCTTAAAAGTTCTAAACAATGTATGGGGAAGTTTCAGTTAAAAGGTAGAAAGTTGCTGTTATGTTGGAGGAATAAGTCTAGAGAGCAAATGTACAGCATGGTGACTATAGTTATTAATAACTATATTAATATAATTTTAATACCATATAGTTATTGATAACTATATTAATATAGTTTTAAATACCATATAGTTATTAATATTGATAGTATTAAGTACTGGAACCTTACAGAAAGCAGATTTTAGGTGCTCTCATCACACACACACAAAATAAATAAATAAACTGGTAACTATGTGAAGAGATATGGTAATTAGCTTAACTACAGAAATCATTTCACTATGTATGTGTGTATTAAATCATCATGTTATACACCTTAGATATATACAATTTTCATGTTAAAAAACATAAAAATTTTAACATATTTAAAACAATTTAAATATATTTTAAACAATTCTAAACAATAGAATTGTGAAATACTTGGACACAGATTTCTTGGTAAATGTACTCTAACTTAGGTGGAAATATGAATTTTAAGATTATAAAATGATATGAAAATTAGTGAATTATTTTTATGACAAGGGAAAAGAGTGACCACTAGTATCATAGAAAACTGTATCTTTAAAAGTGAAAACAATCACCTTCTCTCAAGTATGGAGTATAGTATATAACCTTAAGACATGCATTTAGTCTCTGCTTATTTGAAAATAGCAGTTATGAGTTAATATTCATATAGTTTCAAAAACTGTGTCTTATAAACCTTAGTATCATTAGTAATCATCTTTTAATACTGGAGACATATGAGAAATGAGGGTATTATTAAAACACAGATGCCTGAGGAGGATATCTCAGCAGAAAGGAATCTAGGAAAGTGGAGGATTATAGTTTGTCAATTCTTTTTAACCCCTTTGTAACTTCCTGAATATATACTTTGTATACAGTTGAATATGAACATATAAACATAAATGTCGATGAGAATTATTTTTTTTTTCCTTTAGCCTTTTGCATGAAACAAACCTCTGAAAACAGACCTGCCTCAAGCTTCTGTGCACCTTTGACCTTCGGTTTTCAAACTTTTCTTTCCTAAGGAGATAATTTTCTACTCTGACGGTGTGTTTTTGCCCCTCTGTGATAGCTCTTGCTAGTTCTTGAGATTTTTATTTTGGTTTTCTCTGTCAAAGTAAAGTGTTTACTGTTAGAAAGATTCTCAGGTTTTCCCCTTAGATTTTGCCTTTACCTCAAGGTTACTCATTCATAGCTATCTTGGTTGACCTCTACACCTTATGTCAAGTCAACAACACTCACCCCGAAAAACAAGGTCAGAACCAGAAGTCAAGAGAAGTCAACAGATCTTTCAGGGATATTACACTTAATTTATCTTAAGCGACGAGGTGAAAAATGTAGCTAAACACAATGAAAGACCAGAAATTATTAGCCATTTAAATGAAAGTAATGAAAGTTCACTTTCTTTGTCCACAAATGACTTAAAATAGGGATTTGTTTTCAGATGAAAAGAGTAAGTAGTTGATTTAAGAAAGTACTAGGATGTCAGGTAAGTTGGGAGGATGGAGACATGAAGTGAGAAGGGCACACAGAAGGAATCCAGCTCATAACCAGTGCTCCATGCAGAGAAAGACAATTTATAAATACAGAGTTATAATACTTAATAAGACTTTAGCTCTGCTTGATGCAGCATAATACCCTCTATTGTTTCCACATTTTCAGTAGTGATCTTTTACACAAAGTTGCCTTGAATTTGTACTGTTTTTGAAACCACTAAAGGGAGACGTTTTCCTTACCTGAGTAATGAGAGGCATGAAAACAAGATTTGTACAAGACTGAGAGTTCCCAGCAGTAGCATGATAGATGAAAAATTGAATAGTGAGAATATCAGTAGTTTGGGAATGAAAAATTATTTCCAACTCTCTGTGCTTGAGTCACTATGTAAGGTTTTAGAGAGTAAACTATGAAGGTCCTGGGAATATTATGTTACCAAGTTTTTAGCATAATTCTTCTTTTAATACAATTTGTGCATCTGGAGTTTGGCAACAAGAATTAGTTTTGTTTTTAATAATAAAAGAGAGTGTTGGAAAGTTGGACTCAAATTTGCAAAATATGCCCATGAATGTATTTTACCTAATTTCCTGAATACCTAGAAGTGATAGAAAAGATGATAAAAATAAAGAAGGAAGAAAGAAGAAAACAAGGAGAAAAAAATACTGAAACTTTGTCCCCCCAAAGTGATATCAGGAGCAAAATATCTGGGGATCTCTCCCATGAAAGAAAGAAGCTTAAAATAAGGAAGAAAAGGTTGTAGAAGAGGAATTGCTGCTAAAGATTGGAGTGCTTTTGTGAGGACCAAAAATCAGAAAAATGGAAACCAGAAGCGGTTAAGAGCCTGCATGTGAGTGACTGGTTGAGAAATTGCATTGGAAGTGGTGAGGCTGGGTCTTAACCTATTCCCATCCCCATTCTCTCTCTTCAATAGGTAAGGGAGTCATTTGTCCCAAGAAGAAAGCAGTAAGGGTGATGTAAAATATGATAGCATCCTGAGAGTGATGTTGACCCCCTCCCTTCCTCAGTGAGAAGGTGGACTAATGACACATAGGGGACAGACATGAAATTCTGATGTCTGATTTTGCAGATACTGAAAAGCTGATTCTAAAGTTTATATAAAGAAGCAAAAGATCTAGAATGGCCAACAAAATGTTGAAGGAGACAGAGTTGCAAGGCTGACACTACCTGACTTCAAGGCTTACTATAAACTACCTTATAACAAGACAGTGTGGTATTGGCAACGTAAGAGACAAATAGGTCAATGGAACAAAACAGAGAAACCAGATATAGATCCCCATAAATACAGTCAACTGATCTTTGACAAAGGAGTAAAAGGCAATACAATGGAGCGAAGGTAGTCTTTTAATAAATAGTGCTAAAATAGACATCTACTTCCAAAGGGGAAAAAAGAATCTAGACACAGACCTTAAACACTGGCACGCAAAATAATGCAAAATAGATCATAACTCTAAAACGCAAAACTATAAAACTCCTAGAAGGTGAAATAGTTTAGGGGCAGATAGTACACGGGGAATATTTATCTTCCCCTCAATTTTACTGTGAACCTAAAAGTGCTCTATAAAATTATTTTAACTGAAGAAGAATAGAAAGATTTTGGTTTCCTGTCAGATGAATGTATAAAGAGGTAAGTTGGAAATAAGCATCAAATCCCTGGCTTGTATTTTTTTTAGAAAATTGGCCTATGAAATAGAGGGAAAAGAGTCAGAAATAGTGGGCTTTGTTTAGAGGTACTGAATTCAGAATTCTATGTGTCATCCAGGTGTGACTACTACAACTATGAAGTGAGATATTTATTTTGAGATTGTCTCATACATACAGATTTCGATTTTAGAGTTTTAGATATCTTAATATAGTGGAATTTACCACAGAAAATAGCCAAATTGGGTAGAGGAAAAGAGAATTCTTACTTGAGAGTTTTGATTTGAATGGTTTAACTCAACTATAATATTGGTATATTATTACAACTAAAAATGATAGTTTATGTATTAAGTTGCTTAGAATTTGTTTTATCTCATTATTAAAATTGGGGTGGGAGTTTTGAAAGTAAAGACTGCAATCCTATGAGAAACAATTATTTTGCAAGAGCAGTTTCTCTACTTAGCAAAAGTTTGTATGGTTTAGTATTTCAGTTGATCTTTTTTCAGTCTACGGAAGAAAAGCGCATAGGTAGACAGCTGGGAAACTTAGATCTTCTCTGTTTCTTAGAGTTTCTCTATACCAAGCTGACTAAGTGGAGCTGTGTGTTTGTATTTGAGATGTGGATTATTCTTCACTAGAGGTTAGTGCTTAAATTCTGGACTTGAAAAGGTCAGAACTTTCATCTATTAAGCCATCAAGTTTTTTTCTGTAATAAGAGTTGATGAAAGGTTTTAACTTGAATCACAAATGTAAAGTTCAGTGGATTGATCATATCTCAAATTTTAAGAACAAAGGGAAATAGCTTTGTCATTCTGTGCATTGGAATCCAGTGGTCTAAATGTCAGTACAGAATGGCAGAGTATAAAATCTTGGATCACATCACCAAAAGACAGAAAACAGGGCAATTTTCAGGTTTCTGAGTCCAAATTGTATTTATAAATAGAATGTATAGTTTTAGCGTATTTATTTATCTGCTCCTAGCATGAGTTTAGACTTTATAAGAGCATGCTTATCTCTAACTATCTGCTAGTAACTTTGATTCTCCATGTAAAACTCAGCTATTGCTACAACAATGCTACAATATGTCACACACAGGAAGCTAAAGCAGGTATGAAACCTACTACTTAAGCAGAGTATAGCTGCATGTTTAGTACGATGAAACAAAGACAGAGTAGGTTTCATTTTCTTATGAAATATTATTGTATAACATACTTATAGTTTGCATTGACATATTTATATTTTTTATTAAATTGTAACATCCATATATTTTCTAAAACATTACCAAGCTATTGTGTTTGTAATTTTCTTCCTGAGTGACAAACACTGCCATCCTTTTATCGTATTTCTTCTTTTTTAATACTCTTTTATTAACGTTAATATATTTATACAAGAGGAGGAAAAATGACACTAGAAAGTTTTTCTGAAACACTATCTCCTATTGTAGAGAACAAAGGGAGGGCTTTCCTAGTGTTCTGACTTGGGGAAATAGTGATTTATCATGAATCATAGCAAATAAAACAACAAAACTGAACAAAGAAACCCTTATTACTCTTGTCTAAGGAAATGATCTGGGAAATAAAATAGACACATTCTCTGCCATTACATTCAGCATACTTGAAGGCATATTCAACACTGTGCATATGGTTTACCTTTGGTGCTGATTTTTGAAAAGATGTACATAATGGTTTGGTATCTCATATAGTTTGGATTGTGTTCCACACAAAGGTATTTTCAAGACCTAATGTATGTACCTATGAATGTGACCTTATTTGGAAATAGGATCTTTGCATGTGTAATCAAGATAAGATCAATAAGTGTGTGTGCTTGTTTGTAGCTCTGTTGTGTTTGACTCTTTGCAACCCCTGCCAGGTTCCTCAGGCAAGAATACAAGAGTGGGTGGCCATGCCCTTCTCCAGTGGATCTTCCTGACCCAGGGATTGAATCTGGGTCTCCTGCAATGCAGGCAGATTCTTTACTGTCTGAGCCACCAGGAAACTGGTCATGTCTTAAGCTCCTAATCATAGTTACTTAGTAGAAAAACCAAATATCCACTTCTCCAAACCTAGGCCAACAGTCTTGGTGTCAGACTTGCTTCTTTTCTCTCTCACAATCTATGTGTGATTTAATCAACTAGACTTATGAGTTTTCCAAGTATAACCAAAATAAGCCACTTTTTATAACCCTCCTTGCCTATGGCCTCCTTGTCACTTAGTTGAAGTCTTAGAATATATTACCTGAACACCTGTTCTTCTAACTGATATCTTTGCTACTACTTGCCCTTTCAGAACAGTCAGAGTGGTTTTTAACAACATAAATTATGACCCTTTCCTGAGCTAAAATTTGTGCATGCTTTTTATCCCATAGAGAATAAAATCCCAAATTCCTACATGACTATGAAAATCAAAATAATCTGTTACATAACAACACTTTATACAATTGTGTCACATATGAGTTATGGTTTGTTTAGCTAAGTAAAGCAATCTTGATTACTGTGTTTGAGGATATTATTAAGCTCTATCACAAACAACATATAGTCACTTATTTCAAATTTCAAATATTCACATTCATAGAGATTATATTAAAAACAGTTTTATATGTGAGTTCTTAGACTCCACGTCCAGAAATTCTGAAGAAAAAAAAATCAGGTTTTAGCCAAGAATTCAGCATATCCTAGTGATTGTGATAAAAATGACCCTCAAATACAGCTAGACTAGTACATATAGTATATGTCTAAGATATACTTTTGTATTCCATCAGCTAATTGTGTTTCTGAAATTTGCAATTAATTTTGAAAACACATAAATCAGTGAGCATGTGCCTGTGCATGGGAATGTGTTAGTCACTCAGTTGTGTCCGACTCTTTGTGACTCCACGAACTGTAGTTGGCCAGATTCCTTGTCCATGAGATTCTCTGAGCAAGAATACTGAAGTGGGTTGTCATGCCCTCTTCCAGGGGATATTCCAAACCCAAGGATCAAACTCAGGTCTCCTGCATTGTAGGCAGATTCTTTATCATCTGAACCACCAGGGAAGTCCAGTCAGATGCCTAATGATTTGCAAAATGCATTTGAACTATTAATAGATCTATTTGCTAGGAAATGATATTTTCTGGATTTTTCATCTTTAGTTGTGTTTTTTTATTTGAGATTTTGAGTTTCTCTCATGTTACATAATATTCTAGAGCTGTGCTGTCCAACATTGTAGGTATTGGGCACTTGAAATGTAATTGATCCAAATAGAGATGTGCTATATGGGTAAATAAATATGTATATTGTATTTTAAATGACATTTTTTTAAAAAGTAAAATGTAAGTATTTTTAACATGGGTTAAGTGGTCAAATACCATTTGGAATATCTTGGATAAAAAATGTTTTATACAATTAATTGTGTCTGTTTATTTTACTTTTATGATATAGCTACTAGAAAACTTAATTATCAATAAATATGGACTTACATCATATTTCAGTGAACACCAGAAATGTTTTAATTGCTTTAATATTTAGTTCAGGTAGTCAGCAATTTTTTCTTCAACAATTTTAAGGTGCTTTTGTGATCCTAATAATCCTTAGCTCTTTGGACAATCTTGAAATTTTAAATTATGATTCTCTGCAATTATTTTCATTGAGATTTACCTTGGACATTGCTCTTTGAGTATCCGTGGAGTGCCAGATTTTAAGAAACAAATGCATTGTTAACCATAACAATTTAACATTCTCTTTCTCATTCCAGATTTAATGTGTGTGTATATTTTTCATGAATGTTTTCCTTATTTGGGAAAAATAATGTATATAAACAAACAGGCTTCCATAATAGCACTAATGGTAACATACAGAAAAGTAAACAAATTGTTGAGGAAGAGAAAAGCTACATATGTTTGAGGTATGTAAAGTCCTTGTGACCCTTCAATTATGAGAAACAAATTAGAATCATATATCAGAGCTGGTCCATGGACAGTAAAAATGAGGGAAATGAAAATACAGTTAGACCAGTCACCAGCTGCACTGGCTTGTCTTATGAGAGCGATTAGCTTTGATGAAATAATATTGAGTGGGAGGAAAAGCTATAAAATTATTTTATGAAATAAATACATACTCTTCAATTATTTAAAAATAATCCTTTGTATAGGAAAATGGGGAGTTGTATTTCTTATACTCTTTGAAAATTTAGATTCTTTTGTATACAACTGATTTTCTTTTCACTTTTGTTTGTTTGCTATATTGCTTCATACTATGTGGAAATGTTCTTATCCTTTAAATATAAGTAAGTTTTTCAATTTTATTTTCTTAAACCATTCAAAATGTCATTTCAATTGAATACCAAAAATGGGTCACTGTGAAATTATCTAATACTGAATTCTAATTTAAAGAATAAAGTAAAAAACAGAATAACTTATGATAAGAAGTCTACTTTCAGTGCCCATTTTAAGTTAGATAAAACTCATTTTTAAGGAGGAGTCTAAAATTATTGAATTTTAAACTTAAAATTATTTTTAAGGCAAATAAATAAAAATTGCCTTCCACCATTATAATAACTAAAGAAGAAACAGAAATATCACAATGATATCCTCCAAATATTAATAAAATTGATTTTCCAGAATTTTCTTAGAAAAAAGCAAGCAAGCATATTGGTTTGTGCTCAATTTACTCTGTGTTTTAATATGATTAGACATTAAGTCTAATCATAAAAAATCAGTATTGGCATAAAGTATAATGTGTCATTTAAATGAATTAGTCATTACTTCATTATGCAATTAATTTAGGCTGACTGTTTAATAGGATATTCCATAAACTTAAATGGAACTTATGATCTCCTTATAATCATTATTTATTTGTCTCCCCTACCCTTGCACCCCACCCCATCTAGGCTACCACCTGGACACAGTATATGATACAGAGTACAGTCTCAACATATTGTTCATAAATAGGTAAATAAATGCAAGCTTAAGTGGGTAAATGAGTGTCCTTGATAGCTTAGAGATATTCATGTTTTGGAGTCAAAGTAGAAGTGGTTTAGATAACTTCTTGTTTGGGTATTTTTTGCTTATCCCAATGCTTCTAATAATTCTCTCTTCTTGATGATTTTCCCTTAAATGGATATATGATGTTTTGGCTTGTTGAGCAATTACTTCCTTCTGTTTTCAGAGACACTTTTTCTCCTATGAGAAACCCATTACATACATTTTAATGAGGTTTAACCTACCCCAACCCTGGGCAGCTATTTGTTGTTGTTCAGTGGTTAAGTCATGTCCAACTCTTTGTGACCCCATGTCCTTCGCTGTCTCCCAGAGTTTGCTCAAACTCATGTCCATCAAGTCAGTGATGCCATCTAACCATCTCATCCTCTGTCGTCCCCTTCTCCTCCTACCTTCAGTCTTTCCCAGGATCAGGGTCTTTTCCAATGAGTCAGCTCTTCGCATCAGGTGGCCAAAGTATTGGAGTTTCAGCTTCAGCACCAGTCCTTCCAATATTCAGGGTTGATTTGCTTTAGGATGGACTGGTTTGATTTCCTTGCTGTGCAAGAGACTCTCAAGAGTCTTCACCAACACCACAGTTCAAAAGCATTAATTCTTCGGCGCTCAGCCTTCTTTATAGTCCAACTTTCACATCAGTGCATGACTACTGGAAAAAACATAGCTTTGACTATGTGAACATTTTTGTCAGCAAAATGCTATCTCTGGGTGGCTATGGAAATAGATAAATATCCTTGGGAGGTTAATCAGAGGAAGATTAAGCTGATTATTGGAGTTCTAATCAGGATTTTTCATTCAGAGCTGAGAAAGTAATTTCTCATCTACTTGCTATGCTTTAAGTAAATTCTGCTTTGTCCTTGAACACCCCAGTTATATGAACTAACATATATCTTTCTGTTTAGGCTAACTTGAAATATGTTTCTGTCACTTTTAGCTATGACCCTCTCATTCTTTGATCACACACACTTTGTGGGCTTATGTAGTGCTTCATTCATTTATTCATTACACTTTTTTTTTTTTTTGCTGAGAATTTAATGTCTGGTTTTTTATGAGGTGCTAAATACACTAAAACAAATTGTATTGAATCCCTGTCTTTGAAGAGTGAATATTGGAGGCGTGCAGGGAGAAGGTTAGGGCTAGAATGGAAAAAGGTGCTATGCAAAATGGGATGGGATCACAAAAAGAAAATAGGGACTAATATGACCTGAGAAAGTCTCTAAGAGAAATTAGCATCTAAAATCCTTTTCTTTTTTTTTTAAAGTGTGGCATTCATGAAAGGATAAAGCAGTTTTTCATGGCTATCCTTTTAGTAAAGTTGCATATATTTTAATAAGCATTCAGTGATACAAGCTCATGCTGCTGCTGCTAAGTCGCTTCAGTTGTGTCTGACTCTTTGTGACCCCGCAGACGGCAGCCCACCAGGCTCCTCTGTCCCTGGGATTCTCTAGGCAAGAATACTGTCATCCATAAAAGAAAGGCCAGCTATTCACAAGGACATTGCACATCCTGCAGCCAATATTTTTCCTCTTTAATCTCAGAAATAACTCAGAAAGCAGTCATGTCACTATTTGAATGGTGATCTAGAAGCCGATTTAATTTCAAAGCCTAGAGAGAAAGCAGGTTATTGTACTGCATAGCCAATAATTGTAATTGCTTTGCATTGTATCTCAGTCAAATGCATAGCAAAGCCATCTAGACCTTTGTTCTATATATTGATCCCCTATATCTTAGAATGTCTGGGAAAAGGGCCTTCTCTGTGGAAGAGGGACAGCAGAAATAGAGTTGTTCTCTACTACCATGGCATAAGACAAGGTTTAGTTGAAATCAATTAAAGGAAAACATCATCCATTAGGAGAGCATCATTTAGGTGATGATAAATTTAAGCAACACTAAACTATATTTTAATCTAAAGGGATGTTATTATTTTTGACGCTAAGTACATTTTCTCACTCTGGATTTTAGTACACATACACACATGAATGCACTTTCTTATGCACCCACACTCACTTAAATGTGGTCTCACATATCCCATTTATGGGGCACAATATTAGTCCCTAAAATTAATGTATTTAATTTTATGTGTCCTCATATGTAATTTTAGTGCACAAATGGGAGTTCTGTAAACAATCAACATTTAGTATTATTTTGGAGGGAATGGGGTTTACATATTAAATAATGGCATTTTATTTAATCAGATTCAAATGTTCTTTAGATAAGACATATTGGAAAATCTCTGAACCTCAGAAAATATAAGCACCATGGTCTCAAGGTACACTGATTTTACATGATGCAGATAGGAGTCACATCCTGCTTTGTCTGATGCTGTAGTCAACACTCTATTATGTTCCACGATGGGTAAGAAAATGCAATCTAATCCAAAGAATGAACAATGAATGTGATTCTTATTCAGAATTTTAATTTATGGATGAAAATAATTTACAATCATCAAGCTAATTAGTTGTAGTTAGTGAGTGGTAACTATCAAAGGTATTTAAATTATTATCCTAAGTATTTTATAACTGTCAAGTCACACTGCTGCTGCTGCTGCTGCTAAGTCACATCAGTCCTGTCTGACTCTGTGTGACCCCACAGACGGCAGCCCACCAGGCTCCCCCGGCCCTGGGATTCTCCAGGCAAGAGCACTGGAGTGGGTTGCCATTTCCTTCTCCAATGCAAGAAAGTGAAAAGTGAAAGTGAAGTTGCTCAGTCGTGTCCTACGCTTTGCAACCCCATGGACTGCAGCCCACCAGGCTCCTCCATCCATGGGGTTGTCCAGGCAAGAGTACTGGAGTGGGTTGCCATCGTCTTCTCCAAGTCAGGTCACACTAACACAATTATTTTACACTTTAAGCTTTTTCAAGTGGAGTGTTTCAAAGTTTACCTTTTGCCTTGTAACTTAGTTAATTTTGTGGTATTTTACATTAGCAGCTAAAAAACTTTGCATTGTTTGAGAAGCCCAAAGTGGCCATAGTCATCTGGGTAGTATATGAATTCTCAAGTAGTGATTTAAAAAAAATAATAATAATTCTTACTAAACTTTTGTTCTCCATGGATTTTGTATTGTCAACATGTCACAAAACACAAAACATCCAACTTTATTTTTTAAATTTTATCTTTATTATTCCTGTATATATTTAATGTAAACAGGAAAATTTTTTACAAATTAATATATTTATCATTAGAAACATTTGACACTTCTTAAACAATATAAAATGTAGCTGAATATTTAAGAATGCAAAGAATGCATTGACTTCTAGGTAACTGAAAATAAGAGAGAGAGATTATAAAGTCTAAAAGTTGATGAGAACTGGCTTTTGAGTACTATATGATATTGAAACTGTTTACCTCAAATTGGGACTTGAACCCATGTGGCTAGATCTCAAATCTGGTCAAAACTCAATTTGGGACTCTAACCCATGTGGCTGAGACTCGAACCCAGCCAAAACTCACAATAATTAGTTTCAGGACCTAATGAGGCTCAGGTTATTGATTTTTCATCATAGGAAGAATTCAGTGAGAAACAGAGTGATAAGTAAGAAGTGGATTTATTTAGAGAGAAACACACTCTGTGTGTGTTTCTGCAATGACCCAGACAGAGTGTGGTTCATTGCAGTGGCCTTGAAATGAGTTTGATTAGCTTTTATCAATTCAATTCAGTCACTCAGTTGTGTCCAACTCTTTGTGACCCCATGGATTGCAGCATGCCAGGCTTCCCTGTCCATCACCTACTCCCCGAGCTTGCTCAAACTCATGTCCATCGAGTCAGTGATGCCATTCAACCATCTCATCCTCTGTCATCCCATTCTCCTCCTGCCTTCAATCTTTCCCATCATCAGGGACCTTTCCAATGAATCAGTTCTTCACATCAGACTTGGTAATTTCATATGCTAATGGGTAGGAGGATTATTCCAAGCATTTTTGGAAAGGGTTGGAGATTTCCAGGAAATGGTCTTTTGACAGTAGACCTTGGAATTGTCATGGTGCCTCTGAGTGTGTCATTTAGCTTGCTTATTGAGGATCAAGGTTTAGTCGAAGCTGACTTGTCTGCCATCTTGTACCTTTCTGATTCAAATCAGTTTATATTGTGTCCTTGGACTGGACTATGTCATTCTTTCAAAAGTTGTGCCCTGTCCTCTTCCCTCCTGTTTCAGTATCTCTCTGGATGATTTATTGTTTAAAACCATGCTATATCCTTGTCTATAACTACAACACTAAGATCTTGCATAGCCTGGTAAATGCATGTCAGATTTACTTAAAACTTTCATAGAACTACATGATCTGCAGTCACTTTGTCACAGACTTGTAATTCTTCATATTTAATATTGTATTAGCTATTATTAGCCTTAGTAGATCTATCTGCATTTTTAATAAATTAAGTAAATTAACTTGTTAATTATTATGCCAGCATGCATTTAAATGACTACTTCAGGCCAGGGCCTGAGGATGTGGGAGTTTTACAGAGATAAGGAAACATCACCCAAGAAGGGGAGACAATCTTTTGACAAAATAATTAAAATATGGCAAGATTAGAATATTATAGACACCTAAGACATATTAGTGAGGTGATGTCAGGCAAGCTTCACAGCAGATGTTTAAACTTAGACTTTCAGATAATAAATATGTGTACTTTGGGTAGAGAAAGTGAAGGTGGGCAATCCAGGTAAAGAGAATGGAATGTGAATGCACTGAGACTTCCCAGCATTGTGGAGTATATATGGCATGTAAGAGATGACCTTCTGGACCTGTACTCTAGACAATAGGGATAAGGGATGAAAGGTATTATTAAGAGAATAAAATACTCATAGTTTTATTTAGATGAATAACTGGAAGCACTCTAATGATGAATTGAAGAACTAAAAACTAGAGGCAAGAACACTATACAAACAGTATGGAAGCAGGATGAGGGGTCTCTGAATTAAAGTGATAGTCTAGCAGATGGAGACAGTATATTAAAAAGCAGAGACATTGCTTTGCCAACAAAGGTCTGTCTAGTCAAAGCTATGATTTTTCCAGTAGTCATGTATGGGTGTGAGAGTTGAACTATAAAGAAAGTTGAGCACTGAAGAATTAATGCATTTGAACTGTGGTGTTGGAAAAGACTCTTGAGAGTCCCTTGGACTGCAAGGAGATCCAACCAGTCCATCCTAAAGGAAATCAGTCCTGAATATTCTTTGGAAGGACTGATGCTGAAGCTGAAACTCCAATACTTTGTCCACCTGATGTGAAGAGTTGACTCATTTGAAAAGACCCTGATGCTGGGAAAGATTGAAGATGGGAGGAGAAGGAGACAACAGAGGATGAGATGGTTGGATGGCATCACCAACTCAATGGACATGGGTTTGAGTAACTTTGCGAGTTGGTGATGGACAGGGAGGCCTGATGTGCTGCAGTCCATGGGATCACAAAGAGTCGGATACGACTGAGCGACTGAACTGAGCAGATGGAGAAGGGAGATTGAAATTTACCAGATACATAGAAAAAACTGCAAACCTGAGTTACTGATTCGATGTTTGAGTTTTGGAAGATGAAGAGAGGCTAGCCTTGGGCTCTGGTGACTGACTAGCTTAATTTTCACATCCATTTGTTCACTAAATATTTAAGTAATATCTTGGGAAAGAGCTACATAAAATTTAATTTCCTCATGGCTTGTAGAGAAGAATTGACACATAAATATTATAAAGAAGAGGGATGCTTAAAATGTAACAGAATTCATACATAACTAACTATTCAGCATGTTTAAACTTAGAGATGATTTTAATCCCCGAAATAATGTCTCATCTTATCCCTTTGTAACTCTGCTTTTTCTTGGATGTTCTTATTCCTCAGATTTTATGTTTCTTCTTGTAACTTACAGTGACCACCATCACCATCCTGGAGGTCTCTTCATTTGCAGCACACATTTACTCTATTAAATGACTAGTGCTGTGGTAACAGATTACCATAAACTAGGTAGCTTAAAACAATAGGGATGTGTTCTCTTACAGTTTGGGAGCTAGAAATCTGATAACAGTTTGTGGCAGGGAAGTTCATATTGGAAGCTAACCAAGAGATTATCTTCCTGCCTTTTGGCCCCTAAGAGCTTCCCTGGTGGCTCAGACAGGAAAGAGTCTGCCTGCAATGTGGAAGACCTGGGTTCAATCCCTGGCTCGGGAAGATCCCCTGGAGAAGTAAATGGCTACCTACTCCAGTATTCTTGTTTGGGAAATCCCATGGATGGAGAAGCCTGGTGGGCCACAGTCCATGGGGCTATAATGAGTTGGAAACGACTGAGTAAGTAACATTTTTGGCCTATAGCTTCCTTTTTCTTGATAGCTCGTTGGTAAAGAATCTGCCTGCGATGCAGGAGATCCTGATTCTATTCCTGAGTCATGAAGATTTGCTGGAGAAGGGCTAGGCTACCCACTCCAATATTCCTGGGCTTCCCTTGTGGCTCAGCTGGTAAAGAATCCACCTATGGTGCAGGAGATCTAGGTTCAATCACTGGGTTTGGAAGATCCCCTGGAGAAGGGAAAGGCTACCCACTCCAGTATTCTGGCCTGGAGAATTCCATGGACTATAGTCCATGGGGTAACAAAGAGCTGGCCACTACTTGAGTGACTTGCACTTTCACTTTTCCTTTTACTTAGAGCATTCATTTTTAAGGACTTATGAATTCTTTCTTTACCTCTTTGATATACATATTTTTTTAAAAGCTTCTTGTAAATTTTACAACCCAGTAATGTCTTTCTCAAGGACCACCCTTTCAAAATGTTCTGATCAAGAAAGTTAGCACCCTTATCTCCCAGTTCCTGTTAGAGGGTAGGAACCTAATTCTGATCAGAATAACCATCTGTCATTCATTAGAAATCCACCCTAAATCAGCTTGACCTCATATTAAGTTGATCACATCTACAAGGCCCTATTTCCAAACAAGGTTATATTCATGGGGACCAGGAGATAGGACTTCAGCATATATTTTTGAAGGGATACAATTTAACCCACAAAATGTAAAAAGAACTTAAATATGTTCCTGGGAAAATTACTCATACTTGAACCTTCTTTTTAGGATCTAGTTTAATAATTATACACACCTTCTTAAAATTCTTGGTGTGAGGGGCTGGTACCAGCACATGTTCGAAACTATTTATGTGAAAAGATAGCAGCTACTCTTTTACCCCAGATTTTCAAAGTCAGTTTTCCCTTCTGACCCAGTGTGTGCTCTCTAGGGTAAGTTGTTCTCATAATCCTCTCCCTGTTCTCACTCCTTAACAGGGTAAGATTTGGTAGGTATTGGGTCACATAGCCGTGGTCAGTCTTCTCTGTCTCTAGGAATGTTTTCAAGGTTCTTGGGCTGGCTCACGTCCCAGCTGATTTAGGAAGGGTCAGAAAGCAGCAGACTGGGCTCCTGTAGGCCTAAATTTTGCAATGAATTTGCCAGTGTAGAAAATTTGAGGCTGCCGTTTCTGGTAAGCTCATTGAATACACTATCCTTTTCTTTCCCTAAAATCTCCCCCTACTCCTGAATCATTTTTCAGGGATTAGCATTTGCTGTTATTGAAACCATGCACTCAGAATGGGACTTGAACCCACTATCATTTCATTGAGATCACACGTATGGTCTCAGGACTTAATGAAAATCAGGTTCTGAACATGCCACACACACACACACACACACACACACACGCACACACACACACACACACACACACACACAAACACACACACACACACTCAATGAGAGACACAGTGATACGTAAGAAGTAGATTTATTTAGAGAGAAACATTCTCCATAGAATGTGGGACATCTTGGAAGGCAACAGAGGCATCAGGCTATGAGTTGTCAGATTTTATAGAGGTGGGTAATTTAATAGTCTAATGAATGGAAGGATTGTTCTCACCAATTTAAGGAAGGAATGGGAATTACCAATAAATTGGCCACTGCTGTTTTTGAACTATCAGTGTTGACCTTATGACTGTCATGGTGCCTGTGGGTGTGTCATTTACTATGCTGATGTATTACAGTGAACATTACTGATGCTCAAGGTCTAGTGGAAGTCAACTTATCTGCCATCTTGGATTTGTTGTTGTTTAGTTGCTAAGTGGTGTCCGCCTCTTTGCAACCCCATGAACTGCAGCATGTCAGGCTTTCTGGTCCATCACCATCTCCCAGAGTTTCCTCAAACTCATGTCCATTGAATCAGTAATGCCATCCAACCATTTTATCTTCTGTCATCCCCTTCTCCTCTTGCCCTCAATCTTCCCCAGCATCAGAGTGTTTTCCAGTGAGTTGGCTTTTCACATCAGGTGGCCCAAAATACTGACAGTTTAGCTTCAGCATCTGTCCTTTCAGTGAATATTCAGGATTGATTTCCTTTAGATTTGACTAGTTTGATCGCCTTACTGTCAAAGGACTCTCAAGAGCCTTCTCCAGCATGACAGTTCAAAATCTTGGACCTAGTTGGTTCTAATCATTTTATGTTGTATCCTGAGGCTGTGTTATTCTTTTAAACGTTATGCTCTGCCAATTCCTATCTCAGTATGTACCTGAGTGTTAAAGGAACTTCCTCTATTCTTTTTTTTTTTTTTTTTCTGGAAGAGACAGCTGCATCAAGTAATTCACATATTTTCTCAAACTGAGAGTTGGGGGGGGAGTAGTATATCAATTTCTCCTCAAAATTACTTCTCAGTTACTTGAGATGCCCTCAACTTCTGCTTGACAGAGACAAAGGTGAAGAAATAAAAAAGGAACAGTTCACCAGCCCTTCCTACTTGCATTACCTGTACAAGATCTGTCTTTTCCCTTTTTAATCTCCTTATCTTTTTATTTTGAACCTTTGAGGAGGAGCTCCTCAAGTCCCAGATGAGCCCCAAATTTGTTATCAAAATCTTACCACTCTGTGCCCCAGTGCCAACCAGAAATATGGAGACAGAGTTTCAGAGGAAAAGAAAAAAGTGGCTTTATTACTTTGATAGGAAAATGGGAGTAGGGAGAATTTATACAGTTGGCCGGACTGGATGAAGCACAAGCTGGAATCAAGATTGCTGGGAGAAATATCAGTAACCTCAGATATGCAGATGACACCACCCTTATGGCAGAAAATGATGAAGAACTAGAGAGCCTCTTAATGAAAATAAAAGAGGAGAGTGAAAAAGCTGGTTTAAACTCAACATTCAGAAAACTAAGATCATGGCATCCGGTCCTATCACTTCATGGCAAATAGATGAGGAAACAATGTAAATAGTGACAGACTATTTTGGGGGGCTCCAAAGTTATTGAAAATGGTGACTGCAGCTATTAAATTAAAAGAGGCTTGCTTCTTGAAAGAAAAGCTATGACTAACCTAGACAGCATATTAAAAAGCAGAGACATTACTTTGCCAACAAAGGTCCATCTAGTTAAAGCTCTGTTTTTTCCAGTAGTCATGCATGGATGTGAGAGTTGGACTATAAAGAAAGCTGAGCACTGAAGAATTGATGCTTTTGAACTGTGGTGTTGGAGAAGACTCTTGAGAGTCCCTTGGACTGCATGGAGATCCAACCAGTCCATCCTAAAGGAGATCAGTCCTGGGTGTTCATTGGAAGGACTGATGGTTAAGCTGAAACTCCAATAGTTTGGCTACCTTATGCGAAGAACTTACTCATTTGAAAAGACCCTGATGCTGGGAAAGATTTAAGGTTGGAGGAAAAGGGGACAGCAGAGGATGAGATGGTTGGATGGTGTCACTGACTCAATCAAAAGGAATTTGAGTAAGCTCCGGGAGTTGGTGATGGAGCCAGGCATGCTGCAGTCCATGGGGTCTTAAAGAGTTGGGCAGAACTGAGTAACTGAACTAAACTGAACTACCACATGTCAGGCTTCCCTGTCTTTTAATATCTCCCACAGTTTGTTCAGACTCATGTCCATTGAGTCCATCCAACCATCTCATCCTCTGTTGCCCACTTCTCTTCCTGCCCTCAGTCTTTCCCAGCATCAGGGTCTTTGGACTATGGATTGTCTTTTATCTTTTCTCTTTTTAACATCAGCCTCTTCCTTTATATTTGCTCCTTTCAGAACCTTTTAATACCCTTGAATTACTCACATTGTCAAAACAAAACAGTCTCCTTGGGATAACTCCATCACACCTCTTTACATTCTTATAACCATCCTCTTTGAAAAATAGAACTCTTGACAGAATATGTTACTTTTACTTTCTCCATTTTTCACTTCACTGTGATCTTTCACTTAACTCAATGTGCTAAATCACTTTTTGTAATTGTAACTAGATGTTAAATTTGAAGTATCTCAAAACACCAAGATATGATGCATATGATAGCCTGAAGTGAGGTACTAACCAAGTATTAACATTTGAGAATCAAGCGTTAAAGAAGAGCTTAGATGACTCTTAAAAGTCCTCGAACACATGGAAATTATGAGAACGTCTGGAGTTGAAGATTAGAGAGGATTTGAAGTAGGAGATTTATTTTGAGAGAGTTGCCAGACTTCTGTGATTTCTAGTTTTACAGTTCAGTTCAGTTCAGTCACTCAGTTGTGTCTGACTGTTTGCAATCACATGAACTGCAGAATGCCAGGCTTCTCTGTATATCACCAACTCCCAGTGCCTGTTCAAACTCCTGTCCATTGAGTCAGGGATGGCATCCAACCATCTCATCTTTCTCTTTCCTGTCCCCACCCAAAAGAGACAGGTAAATTTCTTCCTTCTTTATCTCATAGTAATAAATAACAGCAAAAAAGACTGCTAAAGAATTCAATGGGAAACTCTAGTAGCTCGGATAGTAAAGAATCTGCCTGCAATGCAGGAGAGTTGGGTTCAGTAGCTGGGTTGGTAAGTTCCTCTGGCGAAGGAAATGGCTTGGAAGCTAGAGCTTCCCTGGTGGTTCAGAGGGTAAAGTGTCTGCTTGCAATGTGGGAGACCTGGGTTCAATCCCTGGGTCGGGAAGATCCCCTGGAGAAGGAAATGGCAACCCACTCCAGTACTCTTGCCTAGAAAATTCCATGGACAGAGAAGCCTGGTAGGCTACAATCCATGAGTCACAAAGAGCCAGACACGACAGAGCGACTTCACTTCACTTCATTTCTGGAGAAGGAAATGGCTATCCACTCTAGTATTATGGCCTCGGAAATCCCACTGCTGGGAGAAATGCCAACAACCTCAGATATGCAAACGATATAACCCTTATGGCAGAAAGCAAAGAGGAACTAAAGAGCCTCTTGATGAAGGTGAAAGAGGAGAGTGAAAAGTTGGCTTAAAACTCAACATTGAAGAAACAAAGATGGAGGCATCATGTCCCATCACTTCATGGCAAATAGATGGGGAAGCAATGGAATCAAGTGATAGACTGGATTTTCTTTGGCTCCAAAATCACTGCAGATGGTGACTACAGCCATGAAATTAAAAGAGGTTTGCTCCTTGTAAGAAAAGCTATGACCAACCTAGATAGCATATTAAAAATCAGAGGCATTACTTGCTGACAAAGGTCCATCTATTCAAAGCTGTGGTTTTCCCAATGGTCATGTATGGATGTGAGAGTTGAACCATTAAGAAAGCTGAGTGATGAAGAATTGATGCTTTTGAACTGTGGTGTTGGAGAAGACTCTTGAGAGTCCCTTGGACTGCAAGGAGATCATACCTGCCAATCTTAAAGGAAATCAGTCCTGGATATTCATGAGAATGACTGATCCTGAAACTGAAGCTCCAGTACCTTGGCCTCCTGATGTGAAGATCCAACTCATTGGAAAAAACCCTGATGGCAGGAAAGATTGAGGGCAGGAGGAGAAGGGGACAGCAGAGGATAAGATGGTTGGATGGCATCTCCAACTCAATGGAAAAGAGTTTGAGCAAGCTCCAGGAGATGGTGAAGGACAGGGAAACCTGGTGTGCTGCGGGCTATGGAATCATCAGGAGTCAGACATGATTGAGTGACTGAACAACAACAACAAAAGAGTTCAATTTGTGTCTCAGTGCTTGAGGCACAATGAGGCCAAAGAAACTGAAATGTCAGAGTTTTTAGTAGAGAGGGATTTATTGCAGGGCCAAGGAAGGAGAGCAGTGGATTATGCTGAAAACCTCTCAAATCCCTGTGGTTTTCAGGGAGAAGATTTTATAAGCAAAATTTGAGGCTGCAGGGTCTATGATTTTCTTCTGATTGGTTGGTTGTGAAATAAGGAGACCATGTTCTTGGATTCTTATGTCAGCCTGAAGTTACTGTCTGTCTTCTACCTGGGTAGGGTCTTAGTTACTGCAAAAGAATGCAAAAATATTGTTATGTATATTCCTTGAGGAATCCTGCTTTAATAGCTGTACTGTTGTTTCTTGGTTTTCTTTGTTTCTGCATCCATCACTTTCTGGATTGCGTCCCTGAACAGTTGCACTTTAGCAGTGTTGAACTTTTTGGGGTCCTATGAACTGTTGCCTGTCAGGTTCCTCTCTCCATGAGATTCTCCAGGAAAGAATACTGGAGTGGGTTGCCATTTCCTTCTCCAGGGAATCTTACAGACCCAGGAATCAAACCCAAGTTACCTGCATTGCAGGTGAGTTCTTTACCACTAGTACCATTTAGGAGCTAAAACTTTCTCAATTACCAACTATTAAAATATGCCGTTTGATACTCAAGGGAAGGTGTAGGAGGCTGAAGCCTTTTTTTCCCCTAAAAACAAGAAATGGGGTTACAGGAAGGATTTGTATCTGGGAAGGCCCCAAAGGGTCCTGCTTGGTTTCACATAGTGGTTGGAATGCATTTGATTTCCTCTTAGTAAATCTAAAGAGGCAGAGAATGACTTTTAGCTAATGGATCAGCCCAACAATTCCTGCACTCTTAAAGATTGTGAGAGGTAAAGGACACATGTTTGTAATCAATCAGTGATAAAATACACAAGAGCATTGTAGGGGAGCAGAATTTGCCACCCCAAAATACACCTCTTTGGCATCTTTTTAAAAGATGTTTATTTAAGAAACATCAGACATGGGAAAATTCTGCAAACCATGTAGGAGTTACACTTTTGTAAAATACATTTACATTTATAAGGGAGATTTCCATTTGCATGTGTGTCTTCCTCCTGTACCTGGAAGAGGAAAATGATCAGACCTCTAGAAATTTGTATCAGTGGAGAAGACAGTGACTTAAATCTGCATAATGACCTTGTTTGATGTACTTTTCCTGGTGATATCCATTGCTGACATTCCCCACCCTCAACAACCGCTTCTGCTTTTAGCTGAGGATGGAATTTAAGTTGAGGGCTTCAGTTATTTCATTTTGGCAAGTTACTTAGTTTTTCTCCCTCTCATGTATATATGTTACTGGATTTTTGTTCAATTTTCTCCTGTTAATCTGTCTCATGTCAGTAGAATTCTTAGTTTCCAGAAAAAGCTAGAAGGGTAAATAAAGGTAAACGTTTTCCTTCTCAACAGCGAAAAGAGAGAAAAAGAGAAGAGTAGGGAGAGAGAGAGAGAGACTCTATCCAATAGAATCCAATAGAGGAGAAAACACATATTAGTATAGAGAGCTAAGGATATTAAAGATATCACTGAATTTTTTTGTAAACTAGAATATCATAAGATTAGATGAACACAAATTAATTGAAGTGAGGGCATCTATTTGAGACATGGGCTTTAATATCCTGGCAAGTACCCCACAGGGCTGAGAAAATTGGGGGCTGGGATAGCTCAGAGAAGAATACAGAAAGTG
The DNA here is from genome assembly GCA_007570785.1 of Antilocapra americana. Taxonomy (NCBI): domain Eukaryota; kingdom Metazoa; phylum Chordata; class Mammalia; order Artiodactyla; family Antilocapridae; genus Antilocapra; species Antilocapra americana. The sequence continues at coordinate 21,593,688 of ML663565.1, forward strand.
GAGCCTGACACCCAGGAAAGATAAAATACCTGGGTTACAGGATCAGACATAAGAGGAAAGCATAAAATGGTTTAAGAATATGTTCAAGTTTGAATTAGATTCTACAAGAAGACACAGAGGACACAAAGTTTACCTCACGGCCACTAAGAGTGTGTTGGTGAGAGGGTTGTTCATGTGACTGAGTTCAGTGGTTGCTCTCAAATGGAGGCTAAGGATGTCATAAGAAGAAGCAGTCTCAGAATTCGAACTGGACTTATTAAATGGCACGATGGGGCTAATGGTACCTGAAAGCAATAGATGTCAAGAGGTGGTGCTTAACGACTAGAATCAGGGATCCAGTTTTCACAATGACTTGCCAAGAGGTCTGGACCCACAGGTGATTATGGAAAGATCAATGGAACCAGGCATCTCTAAGGACAAATGAAAGGGCAGTCACTCAGGATTCTGTTTAATAATCAGAAATTCAAGGATGTGGAAGCAATAGGTTGAGGACAATTGCTCCAACCAGAAGTCACAATTCCCTCCCCAGCCTCCATACCCAACCCAGTTATGCTGTTATACTACTGACAGAAGAGATACCTTGGCTTTTAAGAAAAAGTCTATGGCATCCCCATAGACCACAGCAAGGGCGTATTACAGAGATTCCCTCAGTAGAACCTAAAGAAATCTACTTAGTTGAATGAACACCATACAATGAGGAATATTCCAACATTTAGAGACAACTACATCCAGGGTCTTAGCCGACATTGATATATGAAGATACAGAGCATTATCATAGCTTCCTACTAGACTGAGAATATGTGGTAGCCAGGAAATAAATGGATTTCTTTAAGCTCAAGCTAGATCCACCAACTGATCCATTAAAGAACCCACCTGACAATGCAAGAGACATAAGAGATGCCAGTTCCATCCCTATGTCGGGAAGATTCCCTGGAGGAGGGCATGGCAACCGACTCCAGTATTCTTGACTGGAGAATCCCATGGACAGAGGAGCCTAGCGGGCTACAGTTCATAGGGTCACACAGCGTCAGACATGAATGAAGCAACTTAGCAGACACACAGTATGAGTATATAATTGGGACAACATACTTTATTATTGAATAAGCCCCGTATAGAATCTTGGCTTGGAGGTAGCAATTATCAAAATGTGGAAGACCAACTCCAGACCTCTGAAACTGCATTCAGATCTCTTTTCAAGAGAGACCCTGCTGTGAGAATTGACAGTCGCTATTGTATTCATCCGCCAGGATATGCACCCAGGATTCCTCCAAGGTGACTCTCTCCCCAAACTACTGCTGACTAATGGCTGAGTGTAGTGAGGTGACTGGATCTGGACGAGTCTTACCCAATGCAGAGCTTTTCTAGTGGGCAGTCCCTACTCTGGGGTTCTTTCCGCCTAGATAGGACTTTATTAGAGCTGCACTGCAATCTTTAACTTTTCTCGCAAAATACTTCTTTTCCCCAAGTGTCAGTTCACATTAGGGCCTGAAAGCTCTTCCAACTACTCTATATTCTTACAGGCATTTTCTCCTTTACATCGCTTGAACTTCCAATTCTATCTTGGCATCATCTGCTTCTTGGAAGACTTGAACTGAAACAAAATCTGTAACTTGACCTAAAAGGCATTTAATAAATTGGACTTTTCCTTCATTACACTGACCTTGCCAAATGCAATTTTAGTTTTTGATATCTAAGAATACAAAGTTTTTTTTAATTAAGCCACATAATATAGCACTTTATAAACTTTGCATATTTTCTTTTCTGCCTGGTATTTCATCCCTCTTTACCTCCTCAGCTGTATTTAGTTACTGTGCTTCTCAGGATGGGCTAGATAATTTTCAGATATAAAAAATACCTTCCTGTACAAAAATATAAAGAATTTAAAAAAGTTACAGCAGAGAATGAAGCCGGACATGCAGGTGTTAGCCCTCCTGAGTTGATGTACTGTGCACAGGTTACATACCCTTGAAGCTGGCACTGGCTACTCATTTGTGTGACTGAGTTGAAACGTTTCATCAGAGAAGTCTTTGATGGTCCTCTGTATATAAGAAGTCTGCAAACTTGCGTTGATGACCTTTATTGTGGATTGATAACCAAGATTCACACTTTATCTGTGGATTGATAACCAAGATTCACACTTTATCTTGGTGAATACTTTTTACGATACCAGAGTAACCAAATCAAAGAAAAAGTCATATTTTTCTAATGAACTCCTTCCTTGTATTGCGAAGACCACATTTAAAAGATTCATGCAAATTTTTTATTTTTAAAAATTATTATAAATAAAAGTTATTTATTTATTTTTAAATAGCCCTAATATTATTTTCAACTCAAACTTTGTCATCCAGTATTGCCTACTAGCTGATTGCCACTTACTATTCATTCCTTCCATGTGTACTACTGCTGACTTTCTTTAGGAACACATACCCTTGTATTCTCAGTATGTCCTTTCATTTCAAGGAGATGCACTGTAATGATTTAAACAGTAATCTTCACTGCTTGCAGTGTACTGTTGATGAGTGTCTGCCAAGATTTATTGTGCCCTTCACCTTTGCATTGTCATTCTACCATTCTCAAAGGCTCTTATTGTTAATAAAATGCAAAGTAGTTAGTGGGATTCTTTGGATGATGTTACTTTGTCTCCTTACAAGGTAGAAAATAAAATCACTCTTGGGTTTTTATACGTGTTCATACATATTTTAAGGTTATAGAATCACCAACTTTAGTCTCCAAAATGCTAATGATAATAGAAGACAATTTGGCATACCTTTTTCTCCCCCTATTTTGAGTATATGTCTATATTTATACATTTTCAAAGCACATCGTTATAAAAATGGTATGATTTTATGGTGATAAATATATAATATACAGAGGAGTAAAATAAATGTAGTACAAATCAACCATAATCATACCCCATAGATTGTGTTACAGCTTATCATTTTTATACATTTTTCCCTATGCCTATATATGTATAATCTAATTCAAAGATGGATTTCCCTGACTTGATGACGTAGGACAGATTAGGTAGGATTGGTTCAAGTCCCCTCTTTCTTTACGCTCTGAAAATTCAAAGTCCTCCTCATGATTTCTGGATATTTTCAGTCACTGATGATTCTAAGCTTGTCTTTCCACTGAGAATTGGTTCTATTTAATGATGTTCTAGATGATCTAACTGTATTATTTCACACAGTAGTATAAGATTAATGACTATGAATGATATTTAGTATATTTTCATATGCTAATTTGCCATCCTTCTATCTTCTTTGATGAAGTATCTTATCAAATCTTTTGTCCTTTCATGTTAGGTCTTTTTTTGTTTTGTCTTGTTTTAATTTTTCAGAGTTCTTTGTGTTTCCATCTCATGGAAAATGATTGAAGTTTGACTGCTGTTAGAGAGTAACAGAAAATAATTTTTTTCAATAATTAGGCCATTTCTAGGACCACAGATAGTTAAAATCTGTGAAACATTTAGAAAAATATAATTATTTTTAGACTTATATAATTGTTCCTTATCCTAGAAAAAATGATTTCAGCTTTTCACTACTAAGTATGATGTTAGCTGTGAGCTTGTCATATATGCCGTTATGGTGTGGAAATGTTCCCTCTTTTAAAAGTGGGAAATATGCCCACTTTTCTGAGAGTTTTTATTATATATAGATGTTGAATTTTGTCAAAATGTTTCCTGCATCTATTGAGATGATCATATAATTTTTATTCTTCAATTTGTTGTATGACATTGACTGAGTTGAGGATACTGAACCATTCTTCCACCCCTGGGATAAATATTACTTGATTATAACATATAATTATTTTAATGTATTATTGAATTCAGTTTGCTAGTATTTTGTTGAAGATGTTTCCATCTATATCCATCAGTGATATTTGCCTGTAATTTTCTTTTTGTGTGTGTGTGATACTATTGTCTGCTATGGTCTTAGCGTGGTACTGGCATTGTAGAATGAGTTTGGAAACATTTCTTCTTCTTTTTACTAGAAGAAAATAAATTTTCTAGTAAATTTTGGACTAGTTTGAGAAGGATAGGTGTTAACTCTTCTATAAATGTTGGTAGGATTCACCTGTAAAGCCATCAGGTTGCAGACTTGTTTTGTTGGAAGGTTTTTTTTTTTTCTTTTTTCTTTATTGCTGATAAAATTTCATTACTGTGGTTGGTCTGTTATATTTATAGTTTTTATTTCTTCTTGTTTCAATCTTAAGAGAGTGTACCTTTCCAGGAATTTGTCCATTTTTTCTAGATTGTCCATTTCATTGGCACAAAATTGTTTATAATAATATTTTATGATCTTTTGTGTTTCTGTTGTATCTTTGCAATATCTTCTTTTTTATTTCTTATTGTTTTGGGGCCCTCTATGTCTTTTCTTTTTTGATCTGGGTAATAGATTACCAATTTTGCTTATCTTTTCAACAAATCAGATTTTAGTTTCATTGATATTGTCTTTATTTTTAAAGTTTCTATTTATTTCACATCTGGTCTTTATTATTTCTTTCTTTCTATTAAATCTTGGATTTGTTTGCTCTTTTTCTAGTTCATTTAGGTGTGAAGATAGGTTGTTTATTTAAGATTTTGCCTGTATTGGTGTAAACTTCCCTCACAAAAGTGCTTTTGCTATGTCCCATAGATTTTGGATCATTGTGTCTTTGCTTTTAGTGTTATTTAAAAAAATTTCTTCTCTGATTTTTTTTTTTTCTGTGACCATTGGCTGTCTAGTAGCATATTTGCTAGTTTCCATGTGTTTATATTTTTTGCAAGTTTTTCCTCATGCATATTGTCATGATGTTTTGGCAGGAAATGATGCTTGATATTGAAGATCTTTTCTGCTAGGCTTCAGATCTTCCTCATTAATAGTTACTCTATAAATAGCTGTAATTTTGTGGTGACTACGGAAAGAGGTGAGCTCAGTCTTCCTATACTGTGATCTTGGCAGCCTCCTAATGGTCACTGGTTTATAAAGAGAATTCACGTGCCTTTTTATTTTTTAAGATAAAGTATTTTATTTCTATCCTAAATTTCCCTCTTTTCCCTGTTTCTTTCCAAGGTTCATTTAGGCTGAGTACAATATGGGGACTAAAGAGCATCAACAAATTCAAATCTGTGATTCATATTATAAATTATGTGTGCTTTTCTTATATCGATAATGAAGATAGCATTTTTCTTTTCTAAATAAGGCAATTCTTTTTCATTTTCCCTGACATAGCAAGAGCATTGTGTCAGAACTCTGAGACTCCCAGTTGGAAACAAACTTTGCTAGAGTAAAAGCAGATGTACAGATCGGGAACACTGCGAAAGTGGAAATACCAGTAAGAATACAAAATATTTTTCTATGAGTTTGACAATGCCTAAACAATTTTGGGTTGTTTTCAGCACTTTAGATCCTAGGAATTAGCTTGACTAGGAAAGTGTATATAATGCTAAGAAGAGTTATAGTAATTTTCAGCTATTTGTTAGTCTCAAGTAAGGTATAGCATAATTGGGCTTCCCTGGTGGCTCAGACAGTGAAGAATCTGCCTGCAATGCAAGAGATCTGGATTCAATCCCTGGATCTGGAAGATCCCCTGGAGAAGGGAATGGCTAACCACCCCAGTTTTCTTACCTGGAGAAACCCATGGACAGAGGAACCTGGCGGCCTATAGTCCATAGGGTTGCAAAGAGTTGGACAGGACAGAGTGACTAACACTTTCAGTTTCACTTTGATAGCATAATAGGCATACCACCTAACCAACAATTCTGACATTGAGATAAAGAAAAGTCTCACTATCTTCAGGTTTATGGGATGGAAACAATTACCCCATCAAATTATTGCCCCTATCCCCAACCCCACAGTTATATCTTTGTTCAGTAATGCTGTCTAAATTTTAGGCTGAAAAAGAAATTTTTTTTCCTATCATACTGTGTAATTTCTCAGGTTCTGTCCGGTCAGCTTGCTTAAAGCTTGACTCCCTTGATATCTTTTATTCTTCAGGTTCATCACCTTCTTCTCACCTACTGAAGTCATTTGTTATGTAGTTTGGAGCTCAATGTTTAACTGTGCTCCTGCTGATACCTTACATTTTCTCACCCTCCTGTCTTTGCCTTTCTTTTCCTCTTGTGGTGAAGGTGGCTAATAAGGATCAAGTATTTTCTCTCCTACATTTACATTTGGGATTTATGTGTTCACCCAGGTTGATGCTATTTCTACCTGTTTCTACCTGTCTCTATCCTTGATGTTTTGTTTTTATTTAGAAGTTTCAACTGTGAAATTATTTAATTTTTTTAGTGAGCTCTTTTTCACCCAAAACTGTTTTCAACTTCTTTGATCCAGACTGTTAACAACGTCTTTCCTCTCAGATTCAGCAGAAGATTTCACCTCCTGAGTGGAATGAGTGCCTTCAGTAATCTTTTCCTCAAATTATAGCCCCCTCTGTCCTTTTTTCCTAATATTTTGTCATGATGAATTGATTTCTTTTTACAAGTTCAAGGCCCTCAGCTCCCTCTATGCCTTGGATGTCACTCCTATTTCTGTGTCTACTAAGTATATCCTTACTTCTACATATTATTTATATTTTCTTGTCTATTGTTTCCATTCAGTCTTTAATAGTCATGAACATATCCCATCACCAAATAACCTCCTTCTACCTGATGTTGCTTCCTATCTCACTCTCTCTCTTTGTGACTAAGTTACCTAAAATATGTGGTTTTCACATTTTTCCCGTTCACACTGCTAGACTTCTGAAATCTGTGTTCCTATTTACGCACTACAGTGACCCCTTTGTTACTAAAAAGAAGGAAAACATTTTCATACATAACTTCCTTTCACTTTTTGCGTTTGACATTGCTGATCTGCTGACTACTCTCTTTAAATCTTCTCAAGTTTGATTTCCAGTCTTTTTTCCTCAGTCTCTTTTGTGGACTTCTTACTCATTCCCCATCCTCCGGGTGACTGTGTTCTCTTGAATATTGTCTTCTGATCTCTTTTCTCCTTGCTCATTTTCTTTGGCATAAAATACCAGTTCCAACAGCTTCAGTAACCAGTTCTGTATTAATGATATTGGAATATATATTTGTATGTATACAAATGTATATATATATACACTCTGATTTTCTCTCCCAAGACCTTGTCTTGTTTGATCTATTTCTATGATGGGCTCTGGTATTACCCTGTATCACTGTATAGCCTTGTGTCATTTAACCTATACCAGTCATTATAATTTCCTGTTTCTATGTTGGTCTGTACTATTAGGAAGTATAGATAATGGGGGCTTGTAACTCAGTTTTATTCTTTTCAATATCCTTATCTTGTGGTACACTACTTAAAGAATATTCATGTGTGGTTATAATATTTTTGCTTTTTGAACTCACAATGATGGCATGATTGATGGATTCCACCGGCAATTCTGTGTATTTTTTAATATCTTTTTGTTAAAAAATATTTCTCATGCTAAGGAATGTATAAGTATAAAAATAATAAACATATTGTTGAATACAAAGGCACCAACATTTAGAATCGTTCATTAAAATTTGAATTTAATGCAAAATAATACATTATTTATATTTAATTTTACTATATGTATATTTTATTTCTATTTCAATAAATAATAAATTGCTATATCATGTCTTTGGGACATAGGCCTTTAGATACATTTTAAGGTAAAAGTTTAGGGTACAACAAAATGAAAGTGGGCATTGTGACTTATGTAGAAATATTGGTATTGCAATGGAGGTTTTTCTCTGAGTGTCAAATTTTTAAAAATGAGATAGATTTTTGTTCGTTTGCTTTCCAAATATGAAGTTCCAAGACTATAACACTCTGAATTTTGGGTTATAGAACTAATTGCGCTTATTTAGTAGTCTGTTAAGATATAAAGATAACTTTTTGATTACTTTTTCTCCAAACTATTTTACAAATCAGTTATTTCATTACTTACTATACTGATCCAATAAATAAGTGTTTTTTACTTCAGTTGCTTGCAAAGCATAATGCTGTTCACAAGTCTCATGAACTCATGGTCAGCACAAAGACTTACTCAAAACTAATAAAGCTATTATTCAAACAAACACTGTATTCAGAATATCCCCAAGCTACAAATTGATTGTGCAGTGATTTCGAGTAATATGTGAAAGAATATTTCCAAGACAAGTTATATACAAGCTTTTTCTTGGTGTTGTGAAAATTTTGATTTATAACACTTTATTGAAACATTGAAAATCAGTATGTTTCTGGATATCTTTGTCCAAAAATTCACTGCAAAGTCCTAGTGCTCTAATTAGCTCAGAATTTGTGTTAATAATGTTGATAATAATTTTAATATTAATTACATTAATAATAGTATAGCATTGTTTTCCAATCATAATCATCAAATAAAGAATAAAAAAAATTCAATCAGATGGTGATAATTTTCAAGGGCCCTGATAAACATTAAGAAAAGTTTTCTTTAAGAATATATTATTCATTGAGTAAAAATAACTTTGTGGTGAAACTATTCTATATGAGCCTACAATGGTAGGTGGATTCATGACTTTATGCATTTGTTCAAACCATTTTATGATACAAATCTTTTTTACAACATAGAGAGTTAACTTTAATGTATATAAATTATAAATAAATAAATAATTTCTTTGGAGTTTCTCATGAAAGAATGCAGACTACAATGAGCTAATTTTACTGCATATAAATGTGTTTTAAAAATCTTGTGAAGGGAAAAGGGTATAATACTGACCTGTGTAACTTTGAAAATGACCAAAAGGAGCAAGAAATTGTACATAAAGATTGTATTCTATTTAAGTTGTTTTTTGATGAAGATATGAGTTAACTATTCTAATACTGCTATACATACATGTTTGAACTGAAAAATTACAGAAATGAATGGCAGATTCATCCCATCTGTCTCCTATCTGGGATCCAGGTTTCTTACTGTTGGAGTAGAAATTTATAGACAATCAGGGACAGAATCTAGAGTAAACAGTATGGTAATGAATTGGAGTTGGAGGTATCAATAAGTATTTCATTTAATATAAAGCTGGTTACATATACAAATATGATAGACATGTGCACATATGTAGGTAGTGGTATATACCTATATTTATTTATTCTGTAAACTCAGATAACCTAAAAGAATTGACACCCCAGTATCAATGAGTGTACTTATTGCCCAGAATTTGTTTTCCAGTACCATTCTCCATTAAAAGAAATCAGGCACTCTTATAGAAATGCTTAATTATAGGACTGGGACTTCCCAGGTGGCACTAGTGGTAAAGAACTTGCCTACTAATGCAGGAGACCTAAGAGTTGCAGGTTCAATCCCTACATCAGGAAGATCTCCTGGAGGAGGACATGGTGATCCGCTCCAGTGTTCTTGCCTGGAGAATCTCATGGACAGAGGAGTCTGGTGGGCTACAGTCCATAGGGTTGCACAAAGTCAGACACTGCTGAAGCAACTTAGTACCCACACATGCACAATTATAGGAGCAGGGTAAGAAAAGAAGCATCTTATAGTACCAGAAAGTAAGAAACAGTTTTATAAAACCAACCACAGAAGTAAACAAGCCAAAGACCCACTGATGAAATATTGTAACAAAATGAAAGAATGTCAGTGATCAAAGATGAAACAATTTGGGCAACTAACCAAATAAATAATATTGTATTCAGTTCAATTCAGTCACTCATTTGTGTCCGACTCTTTGTGACCCCATGAATCGCAGCACACCAGGCCTCCCTGCCCATCACCAACTCCTGGAGTCTACTAAAATCCATGTCCATCAAGTCGGTGATGCCATCCAGCCATCTCATCCTATGACGTCCTCTTCTCCTCCTGCCCCCAGTCCTTCCCAGCATCAGGATATTTTCCAGTGAGTCAGATCTTCTCACGAGGTGGCCAAAGTATTGGCGTTTCAGTTTCAACATCAGTCCTTCCAATGAACACCCAGGACTGATCTCCTTTAGGATGGACTGGTTGAATCTCCTTGAAGTCCAAGGAACTCTCAAAGAGTCTTCTCCAACACTACAGTTCAAAAGCATCAATTCTTTGGCACTCAGTTTTCTTCACCATACAACTCTCACATCCTTACATAACCACTGGAAAAACCATAGCCTTGACTAGACGGACCTTTGTTGGCAAAGTAATATCTCTGCTTTTCAATATGCTACCTAGGTTGGTCATAACCTTCCTTCCAAGGAGTAGATGTCTTATACTTTCATGGCTGCAATCACCATCTACAGTGATTTTGGAGCCCCCCAAAATAAAGTCAGCCACTGTTTCCACTGTTTCCCCATCTATTTCCCATGAAGTGATGGGACCAGATGCCATGATCTTAGTTTTCTGAATGTTGAGTTTTAAGCCAAGTTTTTCACTCTACTCTTTCACTTTCATCAAGAGGCTTTTTAGTTCCTCTTCACTTTCTGCCATAAGTGTGGTGTCATCTGCATATCTGAGGTTATTGATATTTCTCCTGGCAATCTTGATTCCAGCTTATGCTTCATCCAGCCCAGTGTTTCTCATGATGTACTCTGCATATAATTTAAATAAGCAGGGTGACAATATACAGCCTTGACGTACTTCTTTTCCTATTTGGAACCAATCTGTTGTTCCATCCCCAAATAAGGTAAATATCCATGTGTCCATACTGATATAAATAAATTATGAAATAAATAAATATGTGTAGAAGAAGAAAAACATATTTTGTAGAAAAGAATTTTAAGTATTGTTGTAGATACCCCATGCTATAAAGAAAGTATAACTCCTGCTACTTAAAGGCAAGCCCTGCATAGTGATTTCCTTGCAAAGACTAGAGTTTGAAGGAGAAAAATACATAACTTTACAGTGGAGAGACCTGACAAACTCTACTTAGATTACTAAGGTAATCAAGGTCAACCTTAAAAATTATAATGTTGATATCATACACATTTGTTATGATGTGATGAAAATGGCATTTTGTCTGTTGTCTTCCTCTCAAAACCTTCCTCTAAGAATAAAAGAAAAAAGTCAGACAAGTTATAGTAGAGAGGCATCTCATGTAATATACCTGACTAATGCTTCCCTTGAGGCTCAACTTGTAAAGAATTTGCTTGCAATGGGGGAGAACTGGGTTAAATCCCTGGGTTGGGAGGATCCCCTGGAGAAGAGAAAGGCTACCCACTCCAGTATTCTGGCCTGGAGAATTCCATGGACTGTATAGTCCATGGGGTTGCAAAGAGTCAAACTCGACTGAGCAACTTTCACTTCACTTCAAGGCTGCCTCAAAACCATTAAGGTCACTGAATATAAGGAAAGAGAGAAAAATGTCACAGCAAACAGGAGACTGAGAAGACATGGCAGCTAAATGTTTAACAGTAACTTGGATGGGAACTTGGAACAGAAAGACATTAGTTAAAGAAGTTTGAATAAACTATGAGTGAGTGAGTGAGTAAGTGAAAGTCGCTCAGTCATGTCTGACTCTTTGTGACTCCATGTACTATACAGTCCATAGAATTCTCCAGGCCAGCATACTGGAGTGGGTAGCCTTTTCCTTCTCCAGGGGATCTTCCCAACCCAGGGACTGAACCCAGGTCTCCCACATTGAAGGCAGATTCTTTATCAGATGAGCCACAAGAGAACAATAGGCTTCAGTAAACGATATAGTTTCAATATCAGTTCATTAATTCTAACAAATATACTAATAGAAAGCTTTGTGTGGTTGTAATATGGGGACGCTCTGTATTATATAGTCAATTTTTCTGTTAATCTTAAAGTATTCTAAAAAACAAAATATATTAATAAAAAATAGGTTTGTTAATATTAATAATTTCCATTTTAATATCCTTAATTTGTATTTCAGTGTCCTGGTAGAGTTTATACAAATATAATACTTAAGGTTTCTTACTTACTTGTGAAAGTTTTCCCAAGATGAATTATGTCTTACTTCATATTTGTCAACACAAATATGACACTATTGTGTTGAACATCTACACAAGCTGTACCTCCACAAATTTACTGTTAGAAATCACTTTAGGAAGACACTTAACTATTTTAGTTGTTATTTTAATAATTTCATAAGAAACAGTTCAGAAAAAAATTTTGTAGTATGATGAAAATCCTTTTTCAATCTAGGATAGGTATTGTGTGATCCATTGCAGTGCTTTTACCATTATATTGAATGATCAGCTTCCCATATAAATATTATTAATACCATTCTAAACACTGATAATGCTTTAAATGGATAGGAATAAAATAATATCAAAGTAATCCAGCAACTCTTATGAACACTTTTGAGGGAACAGATTATCTATATCTTAGGAAATTATATTGAATTCATTTATATTATTAGCATATATAGTCATCATTATCTTGAATAAACATGTCTGGAAACTAGTGGGTATTTTGCTTTCCTTATTTTGAAGAATTCAACAAAGTAGAAGCCCATTTTTTTCACTGCACTGGGTCTTCATTGCTGTGCTCAGGTTTTTCTAGTTGTGTCTCAGTGGTTGTGGCACATGGGCTTAGATGTTCTGCAGCGTGTGGAATCTTCCCAGACTAGGAATCGGACCTGTGTCTCCTGCATTGGCAGGCAGATTCGTAACCACTGGACCACGGAGGAAATCCAATGGCTATGTTTTAAATTGGATTGTATTTAGCCCTGAAATTTCTTAGTATATATATAAATATAATTTTAGAAATTGAATGTACATATTAAAAACCTCTGATATTTCTCTCAGAAACCCCTTGCTCTTATTCTTTCTCATAGTAATGGCACTTGAATGCACAGGCTAACCATACCCAATGGAAGGCTGCATGGATTTTGAACTCTAAGAGAGCAGAGTTCAAATCCTGACTCTTATTATTAACTCTGTGACTTTTAAGTATATAACCTACCCTCTCTGTGCCTCAGTTTGGAAACGGATACTGATAGTGCTATCTACCTGGCCATGTAATGAGTATGCCTCCACACAGTATTATGTGAAGTTAGGACAATATTTAAACCTTACAGTGTTAAGAGGACATGTTATTTTTTCCTGAGAAACTGAGTAGATGCAGTTGAGTTTAAACATGGAGATTATAGTTTGTAAAGATCAAGGAAGGAGTGAAAGCCTCTCAAGACCTTATAAACCTGTGGTGTCTGGTCTCTGCTTATGTTTCTCTACAGTGCACCACTCTGCCAAGTCATACTGCTACACCCAGGACCTCATGATTGCTGAGTTCTCTCTTAAACCAGTCCTTCCCACCAGCGATCTCCTAAAGTGCTAAGTGAACACACCTATGTGTGTGAATACACAACATCACATACACACATGCTCACACGTCTGCTTAATGAAATCCTAATCAGTCTGTGTGTCACATCCTCAAAGTGATTTTTCCGAGTCTCTAAGTCAATTTTCTATTATATACTTTCATACTACTCTGTATCTTGCCTTTGTGGATCATTTAACAAAACAACATCTCAGTTGCTTTGTGTGATTGATTAAATGTCCAGCTCCCACACTACTTTGAAAACATCTTTAAGACAGTAACTCTATCTTGTTTTGTGCATCACTTACCCCCTAGTGTCTCATCACTGCAAGACATAATAAATCCAAGATAAGCAAGTGTTGTGATATGCATGAAAAGTCAACTTGCCTCATCAAACTGGAACAAACATGAAACAGGTGGAAAAGAAAGAATGTTTCTTTAAACTTTCTTGACCATTCTCTTCCAGAATGAACTGCTGAGTTCATTAATTGCTTCCTGAGAAAGAAAAATAAAATACACCCTTTACCCCCACATATACACTTCATGTCATCAATTCTTAGAGCAAGTTTTAGAAGACTGACTTTTCTGTTGACTTTTATAATTAACATATAGATTAACCCAGATTTCATTTCAGAGCAAAATGATGCAACAAGTGATTTTAAGGCAGGCACTGTCTACTTCTGGGCACTATAAATTTTAAATGGAATCCATGACTGTAATGTGCATGAAAAATATTCCAAACATAAAGCAGGAGCATTAACCCACAAAAAAAGAAGCATCAATTGAGTGTATCCTAGCAGTTTGCATGATATTACTTTTTTTCATTTTTCTTTAATATAATAGCTTTTTAAAAGATCATCTGATATGCATATCAATAAACATCTTTGAAACCTTTTAATAATCAGCTCTGTCTGGAATAGTATTATGAGGTTTAGTCTTGGGGAATGCTATGGTAATTAAGGTTGCTTTCTGTCATATGAAGTTCAAAGGAGATTAATTTTAAACTTTGAAAATCCCATGACACTTAGTATGGTGGCATGCATCCTAAAGCTAATCTAATTATTTGATGACAATTCCAGTGTCATTATTTCACATAATTGTTTTCACTTTGCCTCTTTGGGGATACTACTATCTGAAACAAAGTTAAAAGTGTTTTTATTTTTACTTTCAAGGCAGCTGGACCCCCTCTTTGAAGTGAATCAGCTGACCAACTATGTCTCCTTTTTAGTTATAATTACTTTGAATATTTTAAACGATTAGAGTTATTATTATTTTAGAATATTCACTTAATAAACATAATGCAAACAGCCCGTATCAGTTAACACACTGACACTTTATATTATGGAACACAACACAACAGAAAAATAAAACAAATATCAGAGGTTTAGCTCTTTCTCTGATGTCCAGCGTAAGCCTAAGTGTCTCTCCATAAGAATGGCTATCCATGTGATGGCTCATTGTATCAGTCTACATCTACCGCATGGAGTCAGGAAAGAGGAAATGGAAGTTGAACACATTATTCTACACATGTGTTCTACAAGTAGCTAACACGAAATCTATGTATTTAGTTGCTCAGAGCAAGTCAGGTAGCCCTGTCTTTCTTCACAGAAAGGAAGGTACAGTTCTCTCATTTGCCTGGAAGTAGAGAAACATGTGATGCCAGTGAGTGTTGGCAATATATGTTACATAGTCCCAGGAATAGAAAATATAAATTTGATTCCTTTCTTTCTTCTTCCCAGTTTAGGTGGGTCCCACAGAATGGCTATTGAAGTCATTTTCTCGATCATTTTTCTAGGTGTAAGTTGATTAAAATTATCTGGGAATAACATGTTCTCTACCCTTAGAGTCATTACATTTAGCAACAGGACAGATAGGGATTGTATCTTTGATGTTTAGTCATCGTTTTTGGCCAGTGTCTGTTTTTGTGTTCAGTAGCATGCTCTTGAGAAGTATTCCCAGCGACTGTTAGTGTAGGGATCTAAATTGTGGTTTGGGGATTTGTATTTTAAATCACCCTTGGGGAGCCTAATCAAAGTTGTTCATAAGTGGTACTTTGAGAAACATTGATCTAGTGGCATAAAATTCTCATATGCTTACCCACTTGAAGGTTAAATTTAACTGTACTTTTAAATCTAATATGACAGTTGAAGATTTTAATAAAAAATGGATGCATAGAGGCATCCGTAATGGTGCCAGCTGCTTTTCCTGTAACAGATAGGGGAACAGAAGTAGGAAAAAAACAGCAAAGAATCCAGAGATTGATGGATCTGTATTTGAATCATGATTATTCTCACTGGACATGTGACACTGAGAAAGATGTTAGCCTTTCTACTTGAGTATCCCTCATGTTTAAGAGGAGAATACAGTGTCTACCAAATAGATTTGTGAAGAGAATCTAATGAGTAATAATTATAAAGCAATTAGCACATATTAGTCATCTGATTCAACACTTGTGTGCTTCCAAAGTGCTAGATACTACATTAAATGTATATGAAAATAGATCATATAAATATAATTCAATAATTTAAAGCCCAATTAAAGATAGTTACATAGAAAAGTGAGTTACATTGTTAGATTATCACATACTAGATGGCTAAAGTAGTTCATCTGAGACCGCAGAGTTAAAAAGTGAATTTAAGCATGAATTTAAGTGCTGTAGTTTGACTTCACAATGCTAAACAGAGAAGAAAGTCTGCATATGTTAGGAAACATTCTCTTTTCTTGAAGTCTGCAGTTAACCACTGGAAGAATTTTAGAAAAATGAGTACTATATCCAGATTTAACTTTTATAAAGAACATTCTGGAGGGAGTAAGATGGCTTTCATTTTATTTAGTTTTGTTTTGAGGGAAGAAAGTCTGAAGTCATGAAGAACCATTAAAAGGCTATTGTAGCAATCCACAATGGACAGAGCTTTGGGACACTGTTCAGAAGGCCATGATCAAAACCATCCCCAAGAAAAGGAAATGCAAAAAAGGCAAAATGGTTGTCTGAGGAGGCCTAACAAATAGCTGAGAAAAAACGAGTTCCAGAAAAAAATCTAGTTCTGCTTTATTGACGATGCCAAAGCCTTTGACTGTGTGGATCACAGCAAACCGTGGAAAATTCTTCAAGAAGTGGGAATACCAAATCACCTGACCTGCCTTCTGAGAAATCTGTATGCAGGTCAGGAAGCAACAGTTAGAACTGGACATGAAATAACAGACTGGTTCCAATCAGGAAAGGAGAACATTAAGGCTGTATATTATCACCCTATTTATTTAACTTATATGCAGAGTACATCATGAGAAATGCTGGGCTTGATGAAGCACAAACTGGAATCAAGGTAGCTGGGAGAAATATCAATAATCTCATATATGCAGATGACATCACTCTTATGGCAGAAAAAGTGAAGAAGGACCAAAGAGCCTCTTGATAAAAGTGAAAGAGAAGAGTGAAAAAGTTGGCTTAAAACTCAACATTCAGAAAACTAAGATCATAGCATTCAGTCCCATCACTTCATGGCAAATAGATGGGGAAACAGCGACAGACTATCTTTTGAGCTCCAAAATCATTGCAGTTGGTCACTGCAGCCATGTAATTAAAACACACTTGCTTCTTGGAAGAAAAGTTATAACCAACCTAGACAACATATTAAAGAGCAGAGACTAATTTGCCAACAAAGGTCCATCTAGTCACAGCTCTGGTTTTTTCAGTAGTCATGTATGGATGTGAGAGTTGGACTATAAAGAAAACTGAGCACCAAGGAATCGATGCTTTTGAACTGTGGTGTTGGAGAAGACTCTTTTGAGTCCCTTGGACTGCAAGGAGATCCAAACTGTCCATCCTAAAAGAAATCAGCCCTGAATATTCATTGGAAGGACTGATGCTGAAGCTTAAACTCCAGTACTTTGCCCACCTGATGAGAAGAACCGACTCATTTGAAAAGACCCTGATGCTGGGAAAAATTGAAGGTTTGAGGAGAAGGGGACGACAAAGGATGAGATGGTTGGATGGCATCACTGACTCAATGGACATGAGTTTGTGTAAACTCCAGGAGTTGGTGATGGACAGGGAGGCCTGGTGTGCTGCTGTCCATGGGGTTGCAAAGAGTTGGACATAACTAAGCAACTGAAATGAAGGAAACATTTCATACAAAGATGGGCACGATAAAGGACAGAAACAGTATGGACGTAACAGAAGCAAAAGATATTAAGAAGAGGCGGCAAGAATACTCAGAACTACACAAAAAACATCGTAATGACCCAGATAATCACAGTGGTTTGTTCACTCATCTAGAGCCAGACATCTTGGAATGCAAAGTCAATTGGGCCTTAGGAAGCATTAAGATGAACAAAGCTAGTGGAGGTTATGGAGTTCCAGCTGAGCTATTTCAAATCCTGAAAGGTGATGCTGTGAAAGTCTTACACTCAATATGCCAGAAAATTTGGAAAACTCAGAAGTGGCCACGGGACTGGAAAAGGTCAGTTTTCATTCCAATCCCAGAGAAAGGCAATGACAAAGATTGTACAAACTACTGCAAAATTGCTCTCATCTCACATGTAAGCAAAGTAATTTTCAAAATTCTCCAAGCCAGGCTTCAACAGTACATAAACCAAGAACTTCCAGATGTTCAAGCTGGTTTTAGAAAAGGCAAAGGAACAAGAGATCAAATTCCCAACATCTGTTGGATCAGACAAAAAGCAGGAGAATTTCAGAAAGCCATCTATTTCTGCTTCATTGACTATACTAAAACCTTTGACAGTGTGGATCATAACAAACTGTGGAAAATTCTTCATGAGATGGGCATACCCAATCACCTTACCTGCCTCCTGATAAATCTGTTTGCAGGTCAAGAAGCAACAGTTAGAACTGGACAGGAAACAATGGATTGGTTCCAAATTGATAAATCAATATGTCAAGGCTGTATATTGTCACCCTGCTTATTTAACTTCTATGCAGAGTACATCATGGGAAACGCTGGACTAGAGGAAACACAAGCTGGAATCAAGATTGCCAGGAGAAATATCAATTATCTCAGATATGCAGATGACATCAACCTTATGGCAGAAAGCAAAGAGGAACTAAAGAACCTCTTGATGAATGTGAAAGAGGAGAGTGAAAAAGCTGGCTTAAAACTCAATATTAAAAACAAAGATCATGGCATCTGGTCCCATCAGTTTATGGCAAACAGATATGGAAACAGTAACAGACTATTTTCTTGGGGTCCAAAATCACTGCAGATGGTGACTACAGCCATGAAATTAAAAAACACTTGCTTCTTGGAAGAAAAGCTATGACCAACCTAGTCAGCGTTAAAAAGCAAGACATTAATTTGTTGATAAAGGTCTGTATAGTCAAAGCTATGGTTTTCTAGTAGTCATTTATGGATATGAGAGTTGGACCATAAAGAAAACTGAGCACCAAAGAATTGATGCTTTTGAACTGTGTGGTTGGAGAAGACTCTTGAGAGTCCTTGGACTGCAAGGAGATCCATCCATTCCATCTTAAAGGAAATCAGTCCTGAATATTCATTGGAAGGACTGATGCTAAAGCTTAAGCTCTGATATTTTGGCCACTTGATGCAAATAACTGATTCATTGCTGAAGACCCTGATTCTGGGATAGATTGATGGCAGGAGAAGTGGACAAGATGGATGAGATGTTTGGATGGCTTTACTGACTCAATGGACATGAGTTTGAGCAAGCTCTGGAAGTTGGTGATGGACAGGGAAGCCTGGGATGTTGCAGTCCATGGGGTCTCCAAATATAGGACATCACCTTGCAACCTAACTGTCATAATCCCCATGAGAAAAATAAAATATTACACTAAGACAGTTATCTCTGAGGGAAAAAAAATCTTTTGAGATGTGTCTACAATGTAGATCTATAGAACTAAATAAGTAATTACATGTAGATATTTAGGAAGGATATATCTTGGTATTGGAACTTGGTTCCAGTTGTTTCCTTAGTGGTTAGATTATTGTTTTTCACAATCAGCATTGTTGGGAAACCACTATAGAATGCCAGAATGAAGGGGAGGTGATGATGCAGTCATATTGTTTATATTGAGGGTGGAATTTGGTGTAACGTGCCTATTATACCAGTGCAATGTGTGAAAACATCTTCTGCACCCCAATAATTACAATTTGGACTACAGATAGAAAAGGGTATCATTAGTATTTGATAATGAAATTGTATATTTGAATAACCATGTCCCTAGATGGTGAATAGAGATGAAAAGGCAAATTGTTAACAGTAAAATTAAACATTCAACTTGTACATTAGAATAACTGAGATGATAAAACATCATTGGTAAAGACAAATAGTAACACCAGGTGAAATATGCTGTCCATTTGTAGTGCTGTAGACACTCTATTGAGTCCTTAATGTGAAAAACCTCTTTCATATTTGTTTGAGCTCTATGCGGTAATGTTTTATAGCCATTTATTAGAAAAGAAATAATCTCAATAATCTGAAGAAACTGCCGCAAATGTCTCCTATCTAAAATGTGAAGAACTTGGAGTTCACATCCAAGCCTTGTTGACCTGTGTACTATCTTGTTAGCCACTCTCTATCCTGCTTCCAGCGAATAACCACAGGTGGGAGAGAAGAGCAGAAACTACAAAGATTTAGAGCAAATGGGACTAAGTATCTGCAAATCTTAAAGAGATTAAAGAATAGTAGTGAGGCTTTGAAGTTAGGCGAAGGATAGACAGCTGTAGCTTGCAAGTAGAATACCGTATGTTTAAGATTTAAGAGACAGAACTGTTAAGGAAATGAGAAAGTTCAGGGCATGATATTAGGGGTGAGTGGCTGAAGTGGAACAAACATAAAGATCAATAGAATAGAGAATGAAGAAGAACTGCAAGTCTATGTTATAAAGGCCACAATGCACGAAACTGAGGGCAAGGCAGATGCTGAGTTTCTTGGAGAGAGATATTGATATCAGTGTTAACATCTTCAAAGAATTAGAGGGAAGAATGTATCACTGCTGTGTAGGTAGAGCAAAGATATACAATGTACTTATTTAATTTTCAAACTTTTCCCTTATAACTCTCATTTAACTGCTCAATCCTAGTATTACTAATTTTTAAAATTAGGACAGGGCAAGGAAAAATAAATGGAGCATTGCCAAAAAGTCTCATTGATTCTCCTTCTATGCATTTGTTTCTGTAGTTGTCTTCTCCAACATTCTTAGCCTTTGTTGACCTTCTGCTTTTGAGAACCTTGAAAGTGAAAATGTAAGTTAGTCACACAGTCTGACTCTCTGAGAAACCATGGACTGTAGCCTGCTCAGTTCCTCTGTCCATGGAATTCTTAAGGCAAGAACACTGGAGTGGGTTTTCTTGTGTTGTGAGAACTTTATGAGCCTTTTTTATCTGTCTAACCTGACCTTGGGGTGTTTAACCCATAGGCTTTATTTAATATTCTCTCACTCAAGCCTAATCTTTACCTTCTCATTATAGACTTACAGCTACTTTACTGACTAGGTTAACTACATTCTGGCAACTTTCTGCTCCTTTAGTATCTTAGGTCCTGACCTTGCATATCTTCCTGACACTTCCCATCGGACATTTGCTTGCCTAAGCATGATGAGAATGAACATGCCATGTTTTTCTGATTAAAAGAAATTCGTCTACCTGCTTTGGGTTAGAAGAAAATTCTATAAAGGCAGCCCCTACAATACTGTAAGACTAAAGCATTTTCATAATAAAGTACCAACTAAGTCATATGTGATCTAAGTCCTGTCCCCTAGATTTCTAATAGACTTACTGATAGTCTAGGAGATGGAGGAGGGGCTGGTGGATAAACAGCTCTAATTTAGTATGAGAGAATTTTGGATTTGCAGCTCAGTGGGGCTTTGGCTTTTATAAGCTTCTTTGATTATGAAATTAATTATTTAAATAATTACAGTAATGTAAGTGAACCATCCTCTCAAAACAGAACCCAGTTCACTTCCTGCTAGTCCCCTAAGGGGCCTTTTTCTGTGGCTCAGTGTAACCATTTCATCGACTCAGTCCACCAGTTTGTATTTCCTGCTTCATGGATTGAGCACTGCAGGGGCTGTAATGTTCTAACTACCTTTGTTACTCCTTCTTCTCTAGCACCATGTTAGTATTTTACCAACAACTGACAAGATTTGGTGGGAGGCTGGAGGTGAGAACAGCATGTTTGCAGAGTAATTCAGGTGAAATATATGTACATTTAATTATTTACACTTCGATTTACATATTGCAATTTGGAGTTCTGAAAAGGCATTAGAATCTCAGTTGATTGCTAGCAGCATGGCACTTGGGTTTTCAGAGAAGAGTTGATATGGGGCTAATGAGATTTAGTATCAGATATTTGACTTTGCCTGAAATTGCCTTCTTCACTCTTTCAATAAGTACTAAGATTTCACTAAGTCCCTTATCTCAGGAAAATTGCTTTAAACTGAGACCCTTAATGCGACTAAGTGATGAAAGAGCTAAGTTTTAAAATGTATGACAAGCTTCTTTACTTATAAAAACCTTGGAAGAAGAAGAGTAAGATAAGTACTTGATTTCATCTGTGTGTGTGTAGTTTAAAAGAAAAAAGCAGTACGATAGATAAAAAAGTAAGCATACTTTTGAAAGCCTTACTTATATGGCATATAGATAAACAAAAATGTAGCCACTTAGGAGTCAATCAGTGGGGCTTTCCTAGTAGCTTAGATGGTAAAGCATCCACCTGCAATGCAGGAAACCTGGGTTTGATCCCTGGGTTGGGAAGATCCCCTGGAGAAGGAAATGGCAACCCACTCTAGTATTCTTGCCTGGAGAATCCCATGGACAGAGGAGCCTGGTGAACTACAGTCCATGGGGTTACAAGGAGTTGGAAATGCCTGAGCAATTAACACACCCAGGAGTCAATCAAAATATGTGATACTAATAACTACAGGGAAAGGTAACACCTCTATCAACTATTCTTCACTAACTCCTTAAAACTGTTGAGGTTGTCAAACTAATCATGATCTAATATAAATCGCTGCTGAGGTTATGGATTAGATTTCATATGGGAAAGGAACTTCCTGGATATGTTCACAGTTTTGCCAAGAAAAAGATAGCTTTGTTGTGATTCTAGCTTTGTTGTGGTTCCATATTCGTGGAACACAGAGGGTCAGACTAAGAATCTTAAGAACTGAGATAGTTTAGCAGTGGGAAGATAGAGTCTGAAATGTTTGTGATCAAAGGCATGAAAGTAAACCTTATTTACTTTTCAAGAGTTTTGCTCATGTTTGTAGTTTTTTCTTTAATAGTTTTTTCAGAAATGTTTCTTTATCATAAATAACATGAATTTGAATGATATTTGATTCTAACAGAAACACAAAAAGATGCCTTTTCATTCATGGGGTGACTTAGTTTCCTAGAAGCTAAGGCAGATGGTAAATCCAGGAGGGACAAGAAAAGCACAAGAAGTAGGGTATTAGGAAAAATATATAAAAAATAATTTTATCACAAAATACCATCTTAACCTGCATATGCCTTAACTTCCTTTCAAGTTTATTTTTCGTGCCTCTCTGCAACATTTGTATGGTATCTCAATGTTGACTTCCAATTCATTAATTCTCTCCCTGCCTGGGTCTAGTTATGGGAGTGTATCATCTGTTGCATCTTAAAAAATAATGAAGTCTGTATATTTAACATTTTCATTGGCTTTATCACACTCAAATTTTTGCTCATTTTACTTCTATTTTAGTTCATACTGTTAAATGAAAGTTATCTTCATTTAAATGTTTGAACATAGAAAATATACTATTTTAAAAGCATTTGTTGAGCTGCTTTATACTTTATATTCCATTTTATGGATAGTCCACATTTTGTTTATCTGCTCATCAATTGATTTCCACTTTTCAGGTAGTGTAAATAATGCTGCTATATATATAGTGTGTATATGTATATTACACATACACATATATATTATTTGTGCGCACATTTTTGTGTGGACATATATTTTCACTTCTTGTGGGTGTTGAGGAGTAGAAGGGCTGGGTCATATGGTATGTCTGTGTTCAGTTGCATGAGGAATTGCCAGGCTGTTTTTCCAAGATGGCTGCACTGTTTACATTTGCCCTGGCCAGTGCCTGTTACTTCCTGACTTTGATACTAGTCATTCTAATGGCCATGAAGTGTATTTCATTGTGGTTTTGACTGAAATTTTTCTGCCAACTGATTACGTTGAACATCTTTTCGTGTGATTGCTGTTTGTAAATTTTGGAGAAATGTCTATTAGAATTGTTGGCCCATTTTAAGTTAGATTCTTTTCTTTTTATTATTGAGTTTTATGGGTCCTTTATATGTTGTGAATACAAGCCCTTTATCAGGTATATAAATTACAAATATTTTCTCTTAATTCAGTGGGTCATAGTTTCACTTTCTTAATGGTGTCCTTTGAAGCTAAAAGGTTTCTTACTTTGGTGAATCTGTCTTTTTTTCCCCTTTATCACTCTTGCCTTTGGTATTATATCTAAAAATCCTTTCTCAGATCATGATGGTTTACCCCTATGTGTTCCTCTAATGATTTACAGGTTTAGTTCTTACGTTTAGGTCTTTGACCATTTTGTGTTAGTTAACCTTTAAATGTGGTGTGAGTTCACAGTCTAATGTCGTTCTTTTGCATGTTGTCTCAACACTTGCTACCCTTGTCAAAGTCAGTTGACCGTATATGTATGAGTTTATTTTATGACTATCAATTCTATACCTTTGATCTATATGTCTGTACCTGTGCCAGCACCACACTGTCTTGATTTTTGTAACGTTGTTTCAGCTTTGAAATCAGGATATGTGAGTCCTCCTACGATTTTTTTTCTTTTCCAAGACTGTTTTGGCTATTCCAGATCCCTTGCAATTCTGTATGAATTTTAGAATCAACATGTCAATTTCTACAAAGAAGTCAGCTGAGCTTTTGATAGAGATTGTACTGAGTATGTAGAACACATTGGGGAGCATCATGGTATTAGCAACATGAGATCTTCTGATATGTGAACACAGAATATTTCTCCAATTATTAGGTCTTTAATTTCTTGTAAAAATGTTTGTATCTTGAATGGATTAAATATTGACTGGTACTGGGATAACCGAGGAAAGAAAAGAGAAGATCCACATAAGAGGGGGGAATGTATTCAGAGGGGGAAAAAAAATATCAAAGAGTCATTTACTTTAGTTATGTACCCTACACAAAGGGTAAAAATGGAAGCAATTACAAAATTTTATTTTCTTGAGCTTCAAATTCACTGCCGATGGTTACTGCAGCCATGGAATTAAAGATACTTGCTCCTTGGAAGAAAAGCTATGACAAACCTAGAAAGCATATTAGAAAGCAGAGGCATTACTTTGATGACAAAGGTGTGTATTGTCAAAGCTGTGTTTTTTCCAGTAGTCAGATACAGATGTTAGAATTGGACCATAAAGATTGCTGAGCACCAAAGAATTGATTCTTTTGAACTATGGCACTGGAGAAGACTCTTGAGAGTCCCTTGGACAACAAGGAGACCAGATCAGTTAACCCTAAAGGGAATCAACCCTGAATATTCATTGGAAGGACTGATGCTGAGGCTGATGCCAAGAGTCAACTCATTGGAAAAGATCCTGATGCTGGCAAAGATTGAAGGCAGGAGAGGAATGGGACAACAGAGGACTGAGATGGTTGGATGGCATCATCAACTCAATGGACGTGAATCTGAGCATGCTCTGGGGGACAACCAAGGGCAGGGAAGCCTGGTGTGCTGCAGTCCATGGGGTTGCTCGGACACGACTGAGTGACTGAACAATAGCAACACAAAGGTAGTAAAAGAAGGCGTTCTGTGAAATTAGAAAAGACCAGTAACCCTTGCCTTTTTCTAAAAGTTCAGGAAAACCAATTTATATTAAAGATTAGTTCCAGAAAATTTTCAAGCTTAAAACCCATTCAAAGTTAGTATAAGAAAAAGGAGAATAAGTAGAATAAGTTTCGTATAGAGAATAAATGGAATAAAATGCTCCATGAACATGTACCTTAGATGCTTTAGAGTGAGATGCTCGTGAAGAAGGACTTCTATTTCAAAATTAACTTAAATCTATACAGATGATACAAGATGTGAAAGAACAATACACATCAGAATTAGAAAATCCCCAAAATTGAGATGATAGAACTTATTAAAGAATGATATAAATGAAAAAAATCATTTTCAGAAATTAAGAATAAGCTAGAAAAAATAAGCCAATTAAGAAAACACATACTGCTTTAAAAGAAGAATTGTAAAAGAAGGAACATTTATAAAAGAAGAAATGAATTAAATACTGGATAAGCAAAGGATATCCAGTTTACAGATTAAGAAAAACACAAAACAGAAAAAATCTCCCTAAAGAAGAAAAGCAGAGTAAGGAAAACAGAACAAATACTAAAAAATATAGTTCGAGGAAACATTTCTCAAATATCAAAAAAAAAAAAAAACTTTTGAAACTACATAGTAAGAGTATGCTTAATATAAGAATATTGACCTAGAGTAAACTATTTCAATATATATCTTAGTAAATTCCTGGCCTTTACAGAATTAAAAAAAAATCTTTTTTGGCTATTTAGTCAAGAGTAGAAAGTGAATTATAAGCAAAAGAAATTAGATTATCATTAGATTCTTTGACAGCAATGTTTCATTATAGATCAAAATGGAAAGCAAAAAAGTGAAAATAAAGTTCATCAAAGAGTTAATATAGAAATGACTTTCAAGCATAAAGGTCACAGACAAACTCTTAATTTAGGAAATACTGTTACCATGAGCCCTAAGACTCTGTTACAGAATGAGCTGTAAACAACCAAATGACTAGAGACAGCATAAGGACTTGTATGAGTTTAAAATATATTATTTGTACAACTAAGATTAAATGGGGACTAAAAGGACAGAATAAGATGCAGTCTGTACAGTTGCTGTATATTCAAAGAATGTAGATGAAGTACAGGTATAAAATGGAGTTTAGAAACAGCAAAAGAAAAAGAAAAAAATTAACTATTTTGGTAAATTTTTTGGTAGCAGTAATATCATTACTAGTATTCTGTTATTTTGTGTGTAATATAAGATAAAGTAAATGATTAATTATGATAAAATCTAATTTATTTATCCTCTGCATCCTTGATAACCAGGATTCTTGGCGTGGAAATAAAGATATATTATGGAAAATATTAAACAAATATTATGCATTCCTGAATTTTAGTTGGAAATATGAGAGCATCCATATAGAATGATTACATATTCTATATTCAGTATAGAATTAGAATTATCACCATTCTCCTGATGTAATTAATTAGTAGCTCTAGGCCTTAACATAAAGTTATTAATATCACACATACACACTCACATAAAAAAAACAGACACTGTGCTTCCTAGTAAAAAAACACACCATCACCTATAGGCTTGACAATTGGATTGAATGTAATTCTTATCAAAACTCTTGAGTCCAGGAGCCAATTTGTAGAAAGTATAGGACAAAGATACATGTTGAATTGTATCATGACTATGAAATCAGCAAAACCTGTAATGACAAATAATTTACAAACCCTATAAAGGCTAATTTATAAATAATAGGATAGGATAAAAGGGAAATTTGTAAATGAAAAGCTACTTAACAGACATTTTAAAGAATGGGCCAGACTAAGTCACAGTATCTAGGGAATATAAGAAATAGAGGTAAAGGATTTCTACAAAAGTCAAGAGTACTGTTTTCTTTGTGGAGGGCAGAGATGAGATGGAAACTAGGCACATGGAAGAGTTTCTAAGGTAGCTGGCCAAGTTATATATCTTAACATGAGCGGTGATTAAAAGTACATTTGTCTCATATTATGTCATTAAACTATACATGTGTTTTCTGTGGTTTTTCTGTATCACTTGTTTTACAAAATTTTTTTAAATTAATATTGTTAAGTTATAAAGTAAAAATTTTTAAATAGGAATGTTAAAAACATAAATCATATATCATTGTTACCACAGCTCTAAAAGAAGTTCCTTGAGATGTAGATTTTAATAGTAATAACTAGTAATAATAATAATAATTTAAACACATTCCAAACTACAATTAAATATTGAAATTGTGTGGAAAATGTATCTAAAAAGAAAAAGTTAAATAAACTTGGGAGTATTAAGAGTATTGGAGTAATAACAAATATATATATATATATATATACAAGATTTTATTGTACAGAGCAGATAGTCTTTGTCAGAAAAAAAAATAGAGAAAGAGAATATAAAATCTACTAAGAAGAGAACCTAACAGCTTTATTTTTCCTGAATGTTCTATTATGTTCCCTTTTATTATTGCATAAAATTTGTTGTTCAGTTGCTAAGTTGTGTCCGACTCTTTGCAGCCCCGTGGACTGCAGCACACCAGGCTTCCCTGTCCTTCACTATCTCCCAGAGTTTGCTTAAACTCATGTCCATTGAGTCAGTGATGCCATCCAACCATCTCCTTCTCTGTCACTCCCTCTCCTCCTGCCCTCAATTTTTCCCAGCATTTGGGGTCTTTTTCAATGAGTCATCTCTTCACATTAGGTGGCCAAAGTATTGGAAGTTCAGCCTCTGCGTCAGTCCTTCCAATGAACATTCAGGGTTGGTTTCCTTTAGGATTAACTGGATGAACCTCTTTGGTGTCCAAGGGACTCTCAAGATCCACCGTCAAAGTTCAAAAGCATCTATTCTTCAGAGCTCAGCCTTCTTTATGATTCAACTCTCACATCTGTACATGACTACTGGAGAAACCATAGCTTTGACTATATGAATCTTGGTTGGCAAAGTGAAAATAGTCACCTTAATTAAGACAAATTTATAAAATTTTAATTCTAAATTGTGCTTAGTTAATTTGGGGCATAAACACAAATTGGTTGCTTAGCTTAGTCAAAACTGACTCAAGAAGGTAAAGTGTATGTATTGGAGATATAGATAGGCAGACATTTGTCTTTTACACTAGAAATTCATTTTGCTGTTTAATAAGGTATATGATGTATGCATTTAACTGAATTTAGGTTGTTGTAAAAAAACTTTTAATACATGAGTGCCCCTAATTTTCTCCTTTTGCAAAATAAATTTTATAATTCTTTTCTTTCTTTTATTTTCCCCTTCCTGACATCAGAGGGGAGTTATAACTTGACAGACTTGTTATAAAAATTATAAAACAATTTGTAGGATTGAAAGATGAGGAGAAGTTTGTATACTGGAGCTGGGTTGGAGTTTGAAGTGAATGGTCCTTCAGACTACATGAATTTAATGGATAGGGGATAAAAGTAGCACTTTTAGAACATACTGATCTATAGATCCCTTTACATTATTATGGTTACTTTGATGTTACTTTTAATTTTTGTATGTAGCCTTTTGACTTAGGCTGTTCTGGGGGCAGACCATTTGGAAAAGAAATTTACATGCAGCAAACATACAAGAAGAGACCCTTACATTACTAGATTATCACTGGATAGTGTAAAGCCCTGAAAAACATGATGACTTAAAACAGTTCATAATTTCTCAGCAGCCTGTTACTTGACTAGGCAGTTCTGGTGTAGTCCAGGCTCTACTGATCCTGGCTGGGCTTACTTCTGTATTAGCTAATATTAGCTCTGCTTCTGGGATTTATATGCTGGGATTTCAGCCTTCCTCCATATATTCTCTCATCTCCTTGTGATCTAGTACAGATTTGGTTCTATGGGTGAGTCAGGAATCCAGTGGCAACACCAGGTCTTCGAAACCTGTGCTGAGAAGGGGCACACCTTCACTTCTCTTGTTTTCTATTAGCCAAAATAAGTAATGAGCCTGACTCAGATTCAAGGGACGGTAGGAAATAAAAATAAACTGAAGCTTCACCTCTTGAAGTGAAGAGTTTATGAAGTCACATAGCATAGAGTTTAAATCAATCTACTGTAATATCTGATATCATTGATACCATTTAATTTTGTAAGTGGTATTCCAAAAGAATAAGAGTTTCAGCTTTCCAAGCTATCATATTTCAAGTTTCTATGTTTCCTTTATAGACATAGAAGCATTTGAAAGGTAGTCTTAACTAATTAGTTATTTGAGTATGTGGATGAAATTTAACAAAGTTAATTACAGAAAGCCCTTGACTGTTAGAGAATGAAAGTAGGATTTAGTGGCTTATAAAAATAAGTGGTTAAAAACTAAAATACATTATATTTGCATAGAATTTTGTATAAATCATTTAACTACTTTTGTAATTTTCATGCTTGTTTATGTGTATGTGTATGTGTTTGAGTTTGACCTTGAATAATAGAAGACCAAAGTAGTAGTAATTTATACATGTTATAAATTTATTTATCTTATACAGAATTCAGTATCAGGGTCAGGAGTATAAGGCATTCCATGGTGTTATATCTGGGCTTCTTTACGTTCCACCATACTTTAAAAATAAACTCTATACTTTGGAATAAGCTTAGATTTGAATAAAAGTTATGAAGATAATATGAAAAGCTAATGTATATCCCTCATCAAGTTTCCCCCTTTGTTAACCTCTTACACTACTATAGAAAAGAAACCAGCATTGGTACATTACTATTAACTAAAATCCTGGTTTGTCTGAATTTACTAATTTTTCTGTTGATGTATTTTTCTGCTCCAGGATCCAGTCCAGGGTACCACATGGCATTTATCTGTCATGAGTAGTCTGTGACACTTTATTGATCTTTCCTCGTTTTTCATGACCTTAATAGTCTTGAGGAATACTGGCCAGGTATCCTGTAGACTGCTCCTCAATTTTTGTTTATTATTTTTCATGGTTATACTGGGGTTGTTTAGCAAGAATGTTGCAGAGTGTAAATGCCCTTCTCAACAGATCATATGAGAAGGCAGATGGCATTATTGATGATTAACCACCACTTAGTTAAATTAGTGTTTGCCAGATTTCTCTACAGTTACTTTGCTTTTCTTTCTCTAGTCTTTGTAATCACATTACTAGATCCAGTGTACCTTTAAGAGGAAAGGGATTGAACTCCACCTCCTGGAGTGGGTAGGCACTGTATATCTTAAACAGAAGTTTGTAGGGATATAAGGAAGGTTTATCTCTTCTCTTCCATTTAAGCACTTAATTGCTGATTTATATCAGTATGGCTAATTTATATTTATTTTATACTTTGGGTTATAATGCAATACTGTATTATTCATTTTGTGGATCAAATTATTCCAGTTTTGACCTTGGGAAGCTGTTTCAGTTTGACTTCAATTTTTCTTTGACTTGTCACCTCCTTCTGTTTTCTTGTGGACACCCTTACATTCTGGTACTGAAAGGTGCTCCAGAGTCACCTTGTATTTTTCCTGTCCCCATCCTAGAATAAATCACTTTTCCAATAAGACCTAATTCCTTTTATAGAAATGATACTTAGAAACCAAAATCTGAATGCTAGATGTGCTTGTTTCTTCTGAGGTGTTATTATTTCTAGGCTTTCTTAATAGATAGAACTAAATAATTTGAATGTATACATATTATACAGATGTTTATGATTATTTCTTTACCCATTTCCTCTCTATGTGCATACACATGTATGCTTATATATACAGATATATTGGAGAAGGAAATGGCAACCCACTCCAGTATTCTTGCCTGGAAAGTCCCATGGACAGAGGAACCTAGCAGGCTACAGTCAATGGGTTGCAAGAGTTGGACATGACTTGGCAATTAAAACCACTACCACCACACACATATATTTGTACACACACACAAATTTATATCTTAGATAAACATGAGTTTATTCTCATGTCTCTGACCCCAATCCACTACTACGTTCTTTATTCTAACCTATCCTTACTTTTCTGTAGCTCCCCTCTATGAGAACCGGAAATCTGGCTTCTGCCATGTTCTATCCATTTATTTATCAGTACACACTATGCCTTTTTGATCTTATTATGTAAGATAAGAGCCTGCACATCGCAGGTATATATTGGCAGTAAGGACAGAGAATTACAGGGAGAGAAGACATAAGAAATTTCTTTTAAGAAAGGGTTTCCAGGAGCTATTCTGCAACTTCTGCTGACATCCCATTAGGAAAAACAATTAGTCACAAGGTCACACAAGAATGAAAGAAAAGTTGGGGAATGTAATCTTTATCCTAGGAAGCAGAATGCCAAGCTTAAAAACAAATCAGAAACATGAAAAAAAAATACTCAAACTTAAAAACAAAGGAAGAAAGTATTTCTATGAAAGATGGAAAAAGAAGGGAAGAAAAATTGGAAAACAGCTATCCTACACATTACCTGGATATTATTTTTCCTGATTATTATTATTATTGTAATGAATGAAGCAAAGAAAATGAAATGATCAATTTTGTAATTTATTTCAGAATAACTAAAGGTCATATAAATAGATTTGCACAATGAACTTTTTCATCTTTTAAATCCATCTTTAATTTCCTGTCATCTTTGCCATTATCCATATAGTCCAGTTGATTAAAGGAAAATGAACAAGCAACTGATATATTTAAAGCCGAAAGGGGTCTGGGAATTAGGATTAAAACGCAAATATCTGCTGTTATTAAGAAGTCTAGAGAGATTATTCCATCGTGTTGTTTAAAATTTTCTTTAAATACTTAAAAGAAATAGTACTTTTATTTTTATATCACAGTTCCCCTTTTCTTCAAAAAGGATTTTCAGCAGTGACATTAATTTGTTGACTGTTCCTGAATATATCAGATACGCTTCATAAATACACACCTGCTGTGCTGCTGAAAGAAGCTGGTATTTTCTGATGCTCCATTGAATACAGTGGACTGACAGCTTAAAAAGGCAGAATGAAAGATAGGTGGGAGGAAAGTCCAAGAGTAAATGTGTTAATGATACACCATAATACACTCTTCACTGAAACCAGTTATTACTGAAAAGAATAGAGGGACAACAAAGTCTTAAATAAAGGCTATCTTATGAAATATAATAATATTAGAACTTGTGCTAAAATAGACATACTCCTCAGACTGAACCGATTAGAAACTCATAAATGCATGGTTCTGTGACTTTCTTTAAGAAAGTCAGAGTTAGTTAGAAGTGACAGCCTTGAGTGTGAGGTAGCCAAGTTATGCATAATACTTATACAATATTAAAATGCAAAGAAATTTTATCAGAAAAAAATTGGCATATTATAGTCCCCAGTGTAACATTACGTTTTAAAAGTTTCAACAAAAGGCCTATAAAACCTCTGTGTATAGCTTCATAATGGCTCCCAATTGTTCTAAGAAATAGCTCAGTCCATGGAAGACATTATAAGGAAATTTCATTCAGCTGTGAATATAGCTATTCCTTTGACATAGTCATAGCAATTCAAGCATAAGAATGAATACAAAATAGGCCTTACTAAACCTGAAATGGGATTTTTCTGTATTTTAAAATTATATTCCCCTTCTAAGAAGTGAGGATATTTGGAGATCATTCAATTAAAACTATTAGACACATGAACATTTAGGGTGAATGCATTCTAGTAATTATCTTTTTTTTCTATATAATTATAGATGTGGAAAGTTCTTTCTTTTTTTTCTTTCATAATTTTTGAATATCTCACTACAATTTTCATACTAAATATTTTATACTTTAAAAATAGTTGAAAGTTCCATATTTAAACAGAATATAGTGTCTATATCCCTCTGTGCTGTGCTGTGCTTAGTCGTGTCTGACTCTTTGTGACCCCATGAACTGTAGCCCACCAGATCCTCTGTCCATGGGGATTCTCCGGGCAAGAATACTGGAGTGGGTTGCCATGCCCTCCTCCAGGGGATCTTCCCAACTCAGGGATTGAACCTAGGTCTCCCGCATTGCAGGTGGATCCCTTACCATTTGAGTCACCAAGGAAGCTCAAGAATGCTGGAGTGGGTAGCCTATCCCCTCTCCAGAGGAACTTCCCAACCCGGGAATTGAACCTGTGTTTCCTTCATTGCAGGTGGATTCTTTACCAGCTGAGCCACCTGGGAAATCTCTACATCCCTCTATTTAGTATCAATTTATTTCAGGATATTTTAGGTGTCCACTTATCACATCAATATGTATTAACTAACATGGGTGTAAATATTATGTCTCCTTATATAAAAATAATTTAGATTTTGTTAATTAAATCAGTAGCAATAATGATGGTCACAATACTGCAAGAATAGAAAAATAGTTTATCTACTCATGTTTTTTCAATCTGGTTTTTTACTGGATTAAAATAATTATTATTTAACATGCAAACTTTACTGAAATTTTTAAATATCCATAGAAATTATGGCAACCATAGGCATTTAATAATATTTTACATTGTAAAAATAGTTCTCTTTTAGTAAGTTTTGCTGAATTACATTATAATTAATAATTTTAGTACATTTTTCCTCCAGGAACCATGCTACAACCCTTACTTTCAATGATGCTTAACTTCTCCATATACTTACAGATAATTGGTATATTCCCCTTTAAGTTTTATTTGGCCACACTCACATATTATTTCTTTTGGTCGTTCCTGATGGCTCAGCAGTAAGTAATACACCTGCAATGCAGGAGATGCAGCAGACGCAGACTTGATTTCTGGGTTGGGAAGATCTCCTGGAGGAGGAAATGGTAACACACTCCAGTATTCTTGCCTGGAAAATCTCATGGACAGAGGAGCCTGGCAGGCTACAGTCCAAAGGGTCACAAAGAGTCAGACACGATCGAGCAGCTGAGCACACATGCATATATATTTATGTCTTTAATATTTGCTTCCTCTCCCAAGAAAATCTCTTTGGCTAAATCTCCCTCAGAGCTTTAAGGATTGCTCTCTGCATTTCTTTCCATCTCATCTTTTTGTAGTGATCTTTGACATCGCAGGTATGGTAGTGGTAGGGGAGAGCTGGTTTTTATTATTTTCCTATTTCTGTTTTGTATATAGCCATGCCAGAGTTATTTCAAACTACGAGATATACATTTGGCTTTTGAGAACCTATGGAAGAAGGTTCTAGTTCACCATTGAATTTACCTATACCTCTTTTTCTTTGTGGTCAGTTATTTCATAATATACTAGAATGTGCTATCATTATTTAACAAAGGTTGAGCACCATTGAAATACTTTTCTAGGCCCAAAATGGAGCCACTTTTGCCAGGAGAGCCATGTCAACAAACTGACATTTAAGTAGTTAAGAAGTACTTAAGTATTTCTTGTAAATGCTCCACTTGACTAGAAACTCAGTATACCCAGTCAGCCAATCCTGGACACTGGACATTCTTACTCTAGACAAGGCCTCCTGTGTAGCACCAACCAATTATATATTTTCTACTTTTTTCTCCCTTGTTCTATACCCTGTAAAAACCTCCTGTCTTCCTCTGTTTTACAGTTCTCTGAATGGCGACTATTTGCTTTTGAAAGGTTAAAGTTTGTTTCCATAATCTAAATTCTTTAGTCATTTTTAATACCACTATTAAGTTTCCTGAATTGCTCATGGTAGTTATTTTCCTTTTATCCCCACAATATATATACATAACTTTCCACATTAGAGAATGACTAGAAGTTGGACATTCTATCTCTGAATAGATATTGCATACTTTCAATCAAATTTCCTATTATTTCATCAGTATTTGACTTTTCATAAATTTCAGTATATCAAAACAAGACCTTCTTTTATTAGTTTATTTATTTCTAGTATCTTTGATTTCTTGGTTCAACGAATGAAGTGAATCTCTTCTGAATTACTTCTAATCTCTCAATTTTCTTATCACTTCTTTTAAGTTCCTCATCTTGAGCTCTTCCTTTTTTATCAAATTTATCAAAGAATTTCTTTGAGTAAAGAATAAATGGGCATTAAAAATATTTTAATTAATTGACAGGTCTCTAGTTGTTCTGAAATTTCCTCATAATTTTTTGTATGGAGCATCCTGCAAATGGGGTAAAAATAAGTGCTGTCAAAATATGGTGGCCTGGTTTAAAAACTTGAATGATTCTGCCATGACTAATTATGTGAGTTTAGTAAATGCCTTCAGCATTTTAACCTTTCTCATGTCTATTCTTGAAACAGGGATGAAACTGTCTACATGTTCAGCCTATATGTCCCTTACTAGTCTAACTCAGGGCTCATTGTCTCAGAATTTTGGGAGCTCAATAAGAAAACAAGTTGCCTCACTAAATTGTCACTCATGCAAGATCTTTATTTTTTGAGCCAAATTGGTGCACTCTTCCCTTAACACCTGCTCCTACCCTGGAAGGCATTGTATTCCTACATCATAAGTCTTATTCTCACACTCAGTGCATACTCCCCAGTGAACTGAACATCGCTTTGAACTTCACAGGTATAAACCAAGTCCATTAACGTTTTATGGTGTATCTTGTTGTATTTTTAGTATTAGAATATACTCATCTAGTTATTTATTCATATTTTGACATTTTGTGTTCAAATAATTTATTCATTTTGCAGTGCATGTTGTGCTAGATATGGAGTTTAGGTAAAAAGAGACTTCTTTTCCAAATAACCAATCAAATATTTTAATATAGTATTAAATAATTTGTATTTCTTCACTAATTTAATACTTAATTGTATGTTAGAGTATTAACTATATCTGTTTTTATTTATAGTTGACAATTTTTTCTTTGATCTCTATTAATTTTTACATCAATAAAACAGTGATTTAATTAGTTGTTTTTTATCCCAGTCACTGTACCTCTCATTACTCTAAATTTACAATTTCATAATCTATTGCAGTCTTCTAATTATACAAAAAAAATTTTTGAATATCTTTTTAAAAATAGCAAAAAAAAATCTAGAAAATTATATTGGAATTAGTTTTAATTTAGAAACTATTTTGTAAAGAGCTTACAAATTTTTATCACTCATTGCTTCCTTGGTCTTGATATATAACATTAGAAATTTTCAATTTATTAACATATCTTTTGTAGGTGAATGTAACAATCCATAATAATTGTTATAACCAAGTAGACTAAATATATGGCATGGGAGCCATGAGGTTGGACAGTCTGAGTAGACAAGATGAGAAATCTTGGACTTCATATTGGAGATGAGGGACAGTGACAGTTTCACAGCAAATGTTAGGATGGAATAATAATAATCAGTGTAAACAAATATACAGGACCAGAACCAACCTCATCTTGCTTTCCACCCCAACTGTTACATCATTTAATTCTAAGACTTCTAGAAACTGAGACTTAAAAAATGAAAATAAGAGGAAAATATGGGACAAATATGAACTGACAAAGTACACTTTTTTAGTGGCTCAGACAGTAAAGAGTCTGCCTACAATTCAGGACACCCCAGTTCAATTCCTGGGTCGGGGAAATCCCCTGGAGGAGGCCATAGCAACCCACTCCACTGTTCTTGCCTGGGGAATCCCATGGACAGAGGAGCCTGGAGGGCTACAGTTTATGGGGCCACAGAGAGTTGGACATGACTGAGTACCTAACACTCTCATTTTCACTTCTGTTCTCAATTGAGGAGGTTCTATTTTTTCAATTCATAGAATGTGGAATTGGGATAGAAATTATAACATCAAATTTTGGTACCAATTCCTAGATGAAGGCTCAAAAACTTAAGGTTTCTTTTGATAAACAAAACAAAACCAAATTTTGTATTAACATTCAGTCTAATTTTCAATAGCATTTCAGTTTTACTAGGTTGGAACTCATCTTGGAATCAATTAATATTAAAAACTTTTTCTTTTGCAGACACATAATTATTCCTGGCAAGTTTCTGCCTCAACCTTCAACATAAAGTTTCAAAAAGACTTCTCCCTCCCACTCATTTATCAATGAAAGTTTTGTGTTGGAACTAATTATTTTTAATTGAATATATAGAAGGTGACTTTTCCACATAGACAATAATTTTTGAGACTCTGAACTTCAGAGCACTAATTTTAACTTAATTAGTTTATACTTTTGTTCAACTCACAGTTTCAAGGCCCCGTTCCTATTTCAGAAATTACATGTCCTTATCTGTGAAAACAGAAAGATTATAACTCACACATATTAAACAGAGTTGCTCATGGTTGAAAGTGATAAGATGTGTGTGAGCATAGAATTTAATTTTTATTATGTTTAGTCTTCTTTGTATTAGCTATTCCTTTAGAGAAAGGAGGATTCAGGGGAGCCAGGACTTTTTTCTTTTTCTTCTCTCTTATTCATTTATTTTTAGCTCTATGCATTCCCCTCACTTCCAAGTAACCAACATCTAAAATATTGGAATTTGTCCTTCTTCTTTCTGAATCAGGACTGTTTATCATTTTAAAGGGAATAGGCGGATGTGTCTCTTGTTAACTGATGCTTGATCACAGGTCACCTCAGAATCATTAATTTTAGTCTCATTTACTTTCTTCATGCCGGTTCTGTCTTCTGTTACAAATGCAAAGAAATTATTTGCTTCTGCACCATACTTAGATGATCCCCAGATGCTAGAAGCAGCCTCATGCGGCTTTTCATTTTTTATGAAGTCTCTGTAACAAAACCGAGGGGAAAGAGTACAAATTCTAAGTTACTCTTCCCCACCATTGTGCTGTCTCTTACATCAGAAGAGATATGAGGCCAAAAGAATGGAGGGATACCAAAATATCCAGACAGCCATGTAAATATATCTAGGGTCCCATTATTCATCCATGGGCAACCCCTTTGTTTCCCAAGCAAGAACACAGTGGGGTAATAAAGAAAGTGGTAGAGGAATGAGGTCTTAAGATAAGATTCTTTTTATTTCTTTCTTTCTTTTTTAATGTTTTTTTGGTCTTCATTTTGAATGTACTGCCATGTAGCTTTTACAAATCTCAGGAATGTAAACTGAGCAACTCAAGCCCATAAAGTCTGATGAAGTCCCCAACCTGTAACACCTTATTCCGTATCCTTGTTCCATCTGATTATTCAGGCACATGTCAAAGTCAGAAGTAGGTTCTATTTAGGTCAGGTCTAGTTTCAGAGGCAGAAATTTTAGGATAAAATATGCCTAGAAGTAAGACAAAATATTTTTTCTTATCACTCTCTATTTCCTCCCCAAAATTTTATGGGGTAGTAGACAGGGAGGACTGGTGTGCTGCTGTCCATGGGGTCACAAAGAGTTGGACACGACTGAGCGACTGAACTGAGCTGAACTGAACTGAGGAAGAGGGTTTTGGCTGCAAGTGGGTTACTTTCTCAAAGAGAAGAAATGTTTTAGATATGTTTCTGTCTATTGCAGAGAGCATCCAGTTATAATGCCATTACCTAATTGAAACGGGTTTAATGGTGAGGTGCTCTCTTCTTCAGTTTGAGCAGTAAAACCAAGCTGATGGGATTTTTTAACCAAGGTTTCTTGTTGGAACTTTGAAAGCACTGCATGCTTCACTTACAGTAATTATGTGAAATTTATCTTTGTGAGAAAAGCATACACACATTTTGGCAGAGCTTTCCTGAGAAAAGTAGGCAGTGGTCACAATTTGTTATATTGATCCTTTCCCATGGCCCCACCTCCCTTATACTCTCTCTCTATTTCTCTGCATGTAAAGCCAAAACAAGATATCTCCATCAGCTTCCTCTACAGAGAGGGTT
Organism: Antilocapra americana; assembly: GCA_007570785.1. NCBI lineage: Eukaryota > Metazoa > Chordata > Mammalia > Artiodactyla > Antilocapridae > Antilocapra > Antilocapra americana. The sequence goes on from ML663565.1 coordinate 21,632,342, forward strand.
ATATTTTTCTAATTTGCCTACTGAGGGCAGTGGCTTCTGGGAATTCTACTTTGTAGAGGGTTTTCATTGTTTTCCCTTTTCACGTGAGTTATTTTTCTTTGTCTTCTATCTTTTGCACAAAGCCAAGTAATTTACAGTCTTTAGGTCAGCAGGCATAGTCTGAAGTTACCAAGCACACAGTGCAAGCTTAATTCCTGAATTTTTATTATCCCTTCTTTTTTATCCACCAATCCAAGAAAATGACTGGGCCATCTGTGTTTCTGTTCTCAGTTTTCTGGTCAAAATCAGAAACAGAATGAAGGTTACTATTCTTCTGTCTCTGACTTTTTGAAAGTTATACCTTCTTAAAGGCTCTGCTCACTGTTTTTGAAGGAAAAGATGAAGAAGGCAGCGCTCCTGAGGCAATTAGTGAGAGCTCTGTGTCCCCAGACTGAGGTGGAAACGAATGTAGTTAACTTTTCTAGGAGACTGTGCCTCCATCCTTGAAAGCATTGCAAGAACAAAAAAGTACACCTAACAACCCCGTTTCATGCTCAGTGAGATTTACAGACTTGTTGAGGATCCCTAAGCCCAAATGGGATACAGTGGCATAAAATATCTCGGATTTTTATCCATGAGAATCTAAGATTGGAAGACTCTATATAATAACTGATATTTCCTATATCTTTGAAAGCTTGGAAAGAGTGTTGGGAAGATTAACAGGCTACACAGATTTGGGTTTATTTTGCTATTATTTTGGCTGTGCAGGATCTTCATTACAGCCTGTAGGCTTCTCGAGTGGCGGTGTGAGGGCTCAGTCATTGTGGCACAGGTTGCCCCAGAGCACGTAGGATCTTATTTCCTCAACCAGGGGTTGAAACTGCTTCCCCTGAATTGGGAGGCAGAGTCTCATCCACTGGACCACCAGGAAAATCCTTGGATTTTTAACAGTTTATAAAGCATGACAAATGTTATTCTTTCTGCATATCTCATTCATACCTGCAGTTGTTTTCACATGTTCACTCTCTAGTATGGCGATTCTCCTTGAAGAGAACTGTGTATTGTCTTGTTCATATTCTCTTACTTCTTCGGGAAGCAAAGTTCTTGTATGTCCCGAGATATACAGATGAGATTATTGTGTATGCTGACCTCACATTCAAGTTTTTGTAGATATTATGCTATGCTCCCTGTTTTATAGTACTTATCTTAACCATCCACTGAATAGTTAACCTATACAACTGTTAGAATATATGTAAATTTTGTTTACAAATTGATTAGAATTTGGTGACAGAACTGTAAAATTTAGAAGCAGACAGTGCAGTGCAATGCAGGTCACAGCAATCATAGCTTCAGGCCATGAATTGCTTCCTTTGTCTCTACTGTCTCTGAAGTTTTCCACTTACCTGAAGTGCAATACACAGACAGATTTTAAAAACTGATCTGCATAATTTATTTCCATAATTTAAGAAAGCACTGGTGATTCTGTGCAAATAGTGAGGAGAGATGAATTCTGGTTCAATCGTAATTCCCTAGATATATTGTAGATCTTTTCATTTGAAAAGTGAGGCATGTTAGTAACCTATTTCTTTCACAAAGTTATTGAATGATTCAAATGAGATGAAAAAGGTGAATGTGCCTTAACAGTAGTGAGTACTAAATATAAAGTATTATTATTATTCCCTTATTCTTCCTATAGATAACTCAAATCACTTTTTTTCAAAGAGAATTAGATAAATTTATTGTACCATTTGTTAGATTATTTGGAGGTTTTGGTTGTATTTTATTCTCAGTTTTCAAAGTTTCTGACAGAATTTTCTGTAGAAATTAATGACAGTTTTCAACAGCTTCTGAATTCCCTGGAGTATGATTGTTGTAATATTTTCTAAGAACTACTAAAATTTGGCATGATTTTCTCTTCTCAATGTTGAAGTAACTGGGTTGTGTAGTAATAAGCTTTGCCAGTATTTGCTCCCTTAGAGCTCAATGATTTCCTGAAATGAATATCTTTGTTTGATTAGGGTTAAATAACAAAAAAGCAACAAAAAAGCAAAAAGCTCTGTTATTTTTCTCTCCTTAGGAACATTTCTAAGCCTAATGAGACTTTTAAAAGGCCAGTTAAAAGTTTACTGATATCTTTTTTCTTTTCCCTTGATTTTCTTAATGTTGTGTATGCCATGGAAAATTGGTTTTATCAATTTCAAGGGCATAACAATATTTTTTAAATTACTCATATTTCTCTTATTTTTCCTTTTTGCTTGTCTGTTTTGCCTGAAAAACAAATCAAATATTTGAATCAATGTAATGTCCTATTAGTATAAAACAAATTTAAGATATGACTTTAATTTTCTACTCTGAAGAAAGATGAATTTGCTTATCTTAATGCATCAGCACATGCACAAACTATAGATGAGTTGATAAATCTCAAAATTATGCTTGTTACCTTCTTGAGCAACAATACGTGTGTATGCTAAGCTGCTTCAGCCATGGCCGACCCTTTGCAACCCCATTGACTGTGTCCCTCTAGGCTCCTCTGTCCATGGGATTCTTCAGGCAAGAATACTGGAGTGGGTTGTCCTGCCCTCCTCCAGGCGATCTTCCTGACCCAGGGATCAAACCAGTATCTCTTATGTTTCCTGCATTGGTAGGTGGCTTCTTTATCACCAGTGCCACCTGGGAAATTATAGAAAAGTATTCTAAGAATTGTCATACCATGCTAAATATTTAGACAAATAAATTATCTTCCCATAAAATAATTAAGATTGCTTTCCTGGCACTGATGCAACTGTCTGATAATAATTTACATATTCTGGAAGCTTCATAAAGTTCCTTAGGCCATGATAATTTATTAAACAGTTGCCACAAAATAATAGTTAAAATTTGTAACATTTGACATCAAATGTGACAAGTAACATTTATATTGTAAATGTCAGAAAATATCCTTGTCCTTTTTTCTACAAGGTGAAAGATATTTTAATTGAACTTCACATGTAACATATGTGTGCCAAGTATGACTTCCAAGAGAGCTGCCATTTGGACAAAATGAATTTCTAGTACATATCTCTATAGAAAAAAAAATTTTTTTTGTTTGTTTTGTTTTATTTATTTGCTGGTTTATTGTTTATTAGATGCTTTTCTCAGGTATATACTATAAATGTATTAATACTATAATTAAAAGTGAGAGGATATGAGTGTGTCTTAGTGGCTCAGTAATGTCCAACTCTTACAGCCCCATGGATGATAGCTGCCAGGATCCTCTGTCCATGGAATTCTCCAGGAAAGAATCATAGAGTGGATAGCCATTCCCTTCTCCAGGGGATCTTTCCAACCCAAGGATTCAATCCAGGTCTCCTGCACTACAAGCAGATTCTTGACTATCTGAGCCACAAGAGAAGCATACCTAACAATTATCAAATGCCTACCTTATGTCAGATATCTGTCACATCTTATTGTAAGATTTTCTCTAAAATAACTCAACAAATAAGATTTGTTTCCTATTTTATTTTGTAATAGAGCACACACTAAAGTCCTGTGGATGTTACTAAGTATATTTCCCTGAAAAGGAATGTGTAGTAGACTGCAGAGTCAAGATTCAGGGGTTCAGGCTATATCTTTCTCATTTACAGATGAGAGCACAGATGCTTTTGAACTGTGGTGTTGAAGAAGGCTCTTGAGAGTCCCTTGACTGCAAGGAGATCAAACCAGTCAGTCCTAAAGGAAATCAGTCCTGAATATTTATTGGAAGGACTGCTGCTGAAGCTGAAACTCCAGTACTTTGGCCACCTGATGCAAAGAACTGACTCCTTGGAAAAGACCCTGATACTGGGAAAGATTGAAGGTGGGAGGAAAAGGAGACAACAGAGGATGAGATGGTTGGATGGCATTACCAACTCGATGGACATGAGTTTGAGTAAACTCCGGGAGTTGGTGATGTACAGAGATGCCTGGCATGCTGCAGTCCATGGGATTGCAAAGAGTCAGACATGACTGACTGAACTGAACTGAACACAGCCTAAAATGAAGGACATTCATTACATCTCAACTTATGGTGCATGAGAAAATTATCTTTTGAAACATATGGCATTCTCAAATAGAAAATATAGATTGATCCCTTAGACTTCTTCCTTTATGAATGCATTTGGTTGCATATAAAAGACAATTAAGCCAAAAATGTGTCCAAAGAATACAAATGGAGGTCATTTTTAATGCATACCAAAAAGTTAAAAGAATATGCCTGGGCATAGATGTTCAATAATAATGTTGGGAACCATGCATCTTGTTATATTTTTTCCTTAAAAATATGTTTCTTACAATTTGTTTTTTTGTTGTTGTTATTGTTGTTGTTGTTGATATTCATCATTGTAACCCCAAGACTACAATATAGCTGCTGTACCTTCAGGCATCATAAGTCAGTCAGTACAGTCAATCAGGTGTGTCTGACTCTTTGCAGCCCCATGGACTGCAAAATGCCAGGCTTGCCTGTCCATCACCAACTCATGGAGCTTTCTCAAACTCATGTTAATTGAGTAGGTGAGGCCATCCAACCATCTCATCCTGTCATCCACTTCTTCTCCCACCTTCAATCTATGCAAGCACAAGAATCTTTTCCAATGAGTCAGTTCTTTGGATCAAGTGGCCAAAATATTGGAGTTTCAGCTTCAGCATCAGTCCTTCCAATGAATATTCAGGACTGATTTCCTTTAGGATGGACTGGTTGGATCTCCATCCTGCCCAATGGACTCTCAAGAGTCTTCTCCAACACCACAGTTCAAAAGCATCAATTCTTCGACACTCAGGTTTCTTTATAGATCTACTCTCACATCCATACATGACTACTGGAAAAACCACAGCTTTAACTGGTTGGATTTTGTCAGCAAAGTAATGTCTCTGCTTTTTAATATGCTGTCTAGGTTGGTCATAGCTTTTCTTCCAAGAGGCAAGCATCTTGTAATTTCATGGCTTCAGTCACCATCTGCAGTGATTTTGGAGCCATTAAAATACAGTCTGTCACTCTTTCCATTGTTTCTCCATCTATTTGCCATGAAGATATGGGACAGGAAGCTATGATCTTAGTTTTCTGGATGTTGGGTTTTAAGTCAACTTTTTCACTTTCCTCTTTCACTTTCATCAAGAGGCTCTTTAGTTCTTCATCACTTTCTGCCATAATGAGGTGCCATATGCATATCTTAGGTTACTGATATTTTTCCCAGCATTCCTGATTCCAGCTTGTTCATTCAGACCAACATTTTGTATGATGATCTCTGGATATAAGTTAAATAAGCACGGTGCCAATATACAGCCTTGATATACTCCTTTCCTGATTTGGAACCAGTCTGTTGTTCCATGTCCAGTTCTAACTATTGCTTCTTGATCTGTGAACAATTTCTCAGGAGGCAGGTCATGTGGTCTGGTATTCCCATATCTTTAAGAAGTTTCCACAGTTTGATGTGATCCACACAGTCAAAGGCAATTGGCATAGTCAATAAAGCAGAAGTAGATGTTTTTCTAGAACTCTCTTGCTTTTTCAATGATTCAACGGATGTTGGCAACTTGATCTCTGGTTCCTCTGCCTTTTCTAAATTAAAATTGACCATCTGGAAGTTCATGGTTCATGTACTGTTAAAGCCTTGCTTGGATAATTGTGAGCATTACTTTACCAGTATGTGAGATGAGTGCAAATGTGTGGTAATTTTAACATTCTTTGGCATTGCCTTTCTTTGGGATTGGGATGAAAAGTGACTTTTCCAGTCCTGTGCCCAATGCTGAGTTTTCCAGATGTGCTGCATATTAAGTGTAGCACTTTAACAGGATAATCTTTTAAGATTTGAAATAGCTCAACTAGAATTCCATCAGCTCCACTAGCTTTTTTCATAGTGATGCTTCCTAAGGCCCACATGACATCACATTCCAAGATGCCTGGCTCTAGGTGAGTGATCACACCATCATGGTTATCTGGGTTGTGAAGGTCTTTTTTGTATAGTTCTTTGTATTTTTTGCAACCTCTTCTTAATATCTTCTGCTTCTGTTAGGTCCATAGCATTTATGTCCTTTATTGAGCCCATCTTTGCATGAAATGTTCCCTTGGTATCTCGAATTTTCTTGAAGAGATCTCTAGTCTTTCCCATTCTATTGTTTCCTCTATTCTTTGTATAAATCACTGAGGAAGGCTTTCTTATCTCTCCTTACTGTTCTTTGGAACTCTGCATTCAGATGGGTATATCATTCCTTTTCTCTTTTGCCTTTAGCTTCTCTTCCTTTCTCAGTTGTTTGTTAGGCCTCCTTAGACAACCATTTTGCCTTTCTCTTTCTTGTGGATGGTCTTTATTCCTGCCTCCTGTACAACCTCCATCCACAGTTCTTCAGGCACTCTGTCTATCAGATACAATGCCTTGAATCTGTTTGTCACTTCTACAGTATATATATATATACACACACGCACATATATATATATATATATATATGCAGGATTTGATTTAGGTCATACCTGAATGGTCTAGTGGTTTTCCCTACTTTCTTCAATTTAAGTCTATATTTGGCAATAAGGAGTTCATGATCTGAGTCACAGTCAGCTCCCTTCTTGTTTTCCTGACTGTATAGAACTTCTCCATATTTGGCTGCAAATAATATAATCAGTCTCATTGGAGTATTGACCATCTGGTGATGTGCATGTGTAGAGTCATCTCTTGTGTTGTTTAAAGGGGGTGTTTGCTATGACCATTGTGTTCTCTTTGGAAAACTCTGTTAGCCTTTGCCCTGTGGGTCTATTACTCTCGACTTCCTACTTTTGCATTGCAGTCCCCTATAATGAAAAGAGCATCTTTTTTGGGTGTTAGTTTTAGAAAGTCTTGTAGGTCTTCATAGAAACATTCACCTTCAGCTTCTTCATCATTACTGGTTGGAGCATAGTTTTGGATTACTGTGATATTGAATAGTTTGCCTTGGAAATGAACAGATATTATTCTGTCATTTTTGAGATTGCATCCAAGTACTGCATTTCAGACTCTTGTTGACTGTGAGGGCTACTCCATTTCTATGAAGGAATTCTTGCCCACAGTAGTAGATATAATGGTCATCTGAGTTAAATGCACCCATTCCAGTCCATTTTAGTTCACTGATTCCTAAAATGTCGATGTTCACTCTTGCCATTTCCTGTTTGACTACTTCTAATTTACCTGAATTCATGGACCTAACACTCCAGGTTCCTATGCAATATTATTCCTTATAGCATCGGACTTTACTACCATCACCAGTCACATCCACATCTGGGTGTTTTTTCACTTTGGCTCCATCCCTTCATTCTTTCTGGAGTTACTACTCTACGCTTCTCTAGTAACATTTTGCGCACCTACCAAACTGGGGAGTTCATCTTTAAGTGTCCCATCTTTTTGCCTTTCCATACTGTTCACAGGTTTCTCAAAGCAAGATTGCTGAAGTGGTGCCATTCCCTTCTCCAGTGTCAGGCATCTTACTGTGAACGTATTACAGTCCATTGGCAGGAGGAAAAGAAAGGGATATCTGTAGTTGACTTCTAGTATTAATAGTGTTTGTTGATCAGTTTTGTCTGACTCTTTGAAGCCCTCTGTAATATGGCCATCAGGCTCCTCCATCCATGGAATTCTCCAGGCAAGAATACTGGAGTGGGTTGCCATTCCCTTCTCTACCTGGGTCTCCTGCATCGTAGGCAGATTCTTTACCATTTAAGACCCAGGGCAGCTAGTTGACTTCTTATAACTTAATGACCTGAAAAGGGCCACAGCTGCAATGGAAGCTCAGATATCAAGATTTAACATATCAAAGAAGGGATAATGAAGTTGATAATGGAATTTTGAACAGCTACTTTACACACATTATCATATATACCTTACTTTTTTAGAACTTGCCCAAATCCTGTTTTTACTTATTCATTTTTGTCAGACATTCAGGGACTATTTATTCAATTTTATTGCTATGTGCTGCGAATATATCTATGATTTAAAGAGGAAATGCATATATCAAAAAGTACACAAAAATCAATTCCAAATGAATTTTAGGTCTAAATGTCGAAGACAAATGAGTAAAGCTTTTTCAAGAAAAGATAGAACATCTTTGTGACCTCAGTATACAAAGGTTTCTTAAAGAAGAAACACATGTACACAATCACTAACTATATATATAGAGAGTGACATATTGAGCTAAATTAAGATTGAAAACAGTGGACTGCAAAAATCTCTATTAATAGAATGTAAAACAATCCCACAAAGCTGAAAACTGTCACAATATGTATAGGTGACAAAAATTTCTACAATCAACTGAAAAATGGCATGTAACTCAGTTAAAAATAGGTAATACATGCAAATAAACATTTATTTAAAAGAATATATTATTGTCTATAAACATACAAAGATCTTTAAAAATGTTAATCATCAGGAAATTCAAATTAAGGCAACTACAACATACTCACAAATATAGATAAAATTAAAAATACTGAAAATCTCTACTGTTTGCCAGGAAATAAGTATTTGAAACAGCTGAAACTCTGTAGTGAGCATACAAATTGGTACAATTACTTTTTAAAACCTGTTTAGCAGTATCGACTAGAGCTGAACACATGTGCTTTTTGCCCTAGCATTTTCAAGTCTAGGTATATGCTCAAAAGAAATCCATATTTATATTTACCAATAGGCCATCAACAGAAAATTGTATTAAAGTTTTACTGAGCATGTCCCCACCAATCAGAACAAGACCCAGTTTCCCCTCAGTCAGTCTCTCCCATCAAGAAACTTCCATAAGCCTCTTATCCTTCTCCATTAGAGGGCAGACAGACTGAAAACCACAATCACAGAAAACTAACTAATCTAATCACATGGAGCACAGTCTTGTTTAACTCAATAAAACTGTGAGCCATGCCCTGTATGACCATTCAAGATAGATGGGTCATGGTGAGAGTTCTGACAAAATGTGGCCCACTGGAGAAGGGAATGACAAACCACTTCAGTATTCTTGCCTTGAGAACCCCATGAACAGCCAGGAAAGGCAAAAAATATGACACTGGAAGATGAAATCCACAGGTTGGTAGGTGCCAAATATGCTACTGGAGATCAGTGGAGAAATAACTTCAGAAAAAATGAAGAGACAGAACCAAAGCCAAAAAACACCCAGTTGTAGATGTGACTGGTGATGGAAGCAAGGTCTGATGCTGTAAAGAGCAATATTGTTAGGTCCATGAATCAAGGCAAATTGGAAGTGGTCAAACAGGAGATGGCAAGAATGAATGTTGACATTTTAGGAATCAGTGAACTAAAATGGACTGAAATGGCTGAGTTTAACTCAGATGACCATTACATCTACTACTGTGGGTAAGAATCTCTTAGAAGAAATGAAGTAGCCAACATAGTCAACAAAAGAATCTGAAATACAGTACTTGGATGCAATCTCAAAAGCAACAGAATGATCTCTGTTCATTTCCAAGGCACACAATTCAATATCATGGTAATCCAACTCTATGCCTCAACCAGTGATACTGAAGAAGCTGAAATTGACAGTTCTATGAAGACCTACAAGACCTGCTAAAACTAACACCCCCCAAAATTTCTCTTTTCAGTATAGGGGACTGGAATGCAAATATAGTAAGTCAAGAAACACCTGGAGTAACAGGCAAATTTGCCCTTGGAAAACAAAATGAAGCAGGGCAGAGGCTAATAGAATTTGGCAAAGAACACACTGGTGATAGCAAACACCCTCTTCCAACAACACAAGAGAAGACTCTACATGTGGACATCACCAGATGGTCAACACTGAAGTCAGATTGAGTATATTCTTTGCAGCCAAAGATGGAGAAGCTCTATACAGTCAGTAAAAGCAAGACAGGGAGCTGACTGTGGCTCAGATCATGAATTCTTACTGCCAAATTCAGACTTAAATTGAAGAAAGTAGGGAAAACCACTACCATTCAGGTATGAACTAAATGAAATCCCTTACAGTGGAAGTGAGAAATAGATTTAAGAGACTAGATGTGATAGTCAGAGTGCCTGATGAAATATGGACAAAGATTCGTGACATTGTACAGGAGACAGGGATCAACACCATCCCAAAGGAAAAGAAATGCAAAAAAATAATAATAATAAAATGGCTCTCTGAGGAGGCCTACAAATAGCTGTGAAAAGAAGAGAAGCCAAAAGCAAAGGAGAAAAGGAAACATTTCATGCAAAGATGGGCTCAATAAAGGACAGAAATGGTATGGACCTAGCAGAAGCAGAAGATATTAAGATGAAATGGCAAGAATGCACAGAAGAGCTGTACAAAAATGATCTTCATGACCCAGATAATCACGATGGTGTGATCACTCACCTAGAGCCAGACATCCTGGAATGTGAACTCATGTGGGCCTTAGGAAGCATCACTATGAAAAAAGCTAGTGGAGGTGATGGAATTTCAGTTGAGCTATTTCAAATCCTAAAAGTTGATGCTGTGAAAGTGCTGCACTCACTATGCCAGCACATTTGGAAAACTCAGCATTGGGCACAGGACTGGAAAAGTCAGTTTTCATTCCAATCCCAAAGAAAGGAAATGCCAAAGATTTCTCACACTACCAAACAATTGCACTCATCTCACATGCTGGTAAAGAAATGCTCAAAATTCTCCAAGCCAGGCTTCAGCAATACATGAACCGTGAACTTCCAGATGTTCAAGCTGCTTTTAGAAAAGGCAGGGAAGCCAGAGATCAAATTTCCCACATCTGCTGGATAATCGAAAAAGCAACAGAGTTCCAGAAAAGCATCTATTTCTGCTTTATTAACTTTGCCAACGCCTTTGACTGTGTGGATCACAACAAACTGTGGAAACTTCTTAAAGAGATGGGAATACCAGACCACCGACCTGCCTTCTGAGAAATCCATATGCATGTCAGAAAGCAATAGTTAGAACTGGACATGGAACAATAGTCTGGTTCCAAATAGGAAAAGGAGTACATCAAGACTGTATATTGTCACCCTGCTTATTTAACTTATATGTAGAGTACATCATGAGAAACACTGGACTGGATGAAGCACAAGCTGGAATCAAGATTTCTGGAAGAAATATCAATAACCTCAGATATGCAGATGACATGACCCTTATGGCAGAAAGCAAAGAAGAACTAGAGAGCCTCTTGATGAAAGTGAAAGAGAAGAGTGAAAAGTTGGCTTAAAGCTCAACATTCAGAAAACTAAGATCATGGCATCTCATCCCATCACTTCATGGCAAACAGATGGTGAAACAGTGAAAATGGTGGCAGAGTTTAGCTTCTGAGTCTCCAAAATCACTGCAGATAGTGACTTCAGACATGAAGTTAAAAGACACTTACTCCTTGGAAGAAAAGTTATGACCCACTTAGACAGCATATTAAAAAGTTGAGACATTACTTTGTGAACAAAGGTCTATGTAGTCAAAGCTCTGGTTTTTTCATTACTCATGTATGGATGTGAGAGTTGGAGTATAATGAATGCTGAGTGCCAAAGAATTGATGCTTTTGAACTGTGGTGTTCGTGAAGGCTCCTGAGAGTCTTTTGGACTGCAAGGAGATCAAACCTGCCCGTCCTAAAGGAAATCACTCCTGAATATTCATTGGAAGTACTGATGCTCAAGCTGAACCTCCATTACTTTGGCCACCTAATGTGAAGAACTATCTGAAAAGACCCTGATGCTGGGAAAGCTTGAAGGTGGGAGGAGAAGTCAACGACAGAGGATGTGGTGGTTGGATGCCATCAGTGGACATCAGTTTGAGCAAGGTCTGAGAGTTGGTGATGGACAGGGAGGTCTGGCATTGCTGTAGTCCATGGGGTCACAATGAGTTGGACATGACTGAGTGACTGAACTGAATAAGCATGTATAAAAAAGTTCATAGCAATGACATTGATAATAACGCCAAACTGGAAATAACCTAAATATATATTTTTGCTAGAATGAATAAATATATCATGGTTTATTTGTAAAATCAAATACCATACACCGAGAAAAACTACTTGAAATTGCATCAGCAATATGGATGGATTTCATAAACATAATGCCAGAAAAAATGGAGTGGAAGTAGAACATAGTGTATGTTCCATTAATATAAAATACTAAAACAGGCAAAGGTGACCTCTGGTATTAAACTCGAAATAGTAGTTAGACCTTGCAGCTAGGGAGGGTGAGGACAAGAACAGAGAATGAATGAAATTTCCTGAGTGTGAGCCATAAACTCTTCCTTGAAGTTTTTTGTACAGGTGTTTTGTTTATGAGAATGCTTCAAGCTCCTCACTTGTAATGCATTAATACGTAGTTTTCCTTTTAAACAGCATCCTTCAGTAAAAAGGCTAAAAATAAACACAGGAAATGAGAAAGAAAACAGATCTGATACTGACTTCACAGAGAGTATTGACTAATGGAAGAGGGATATTAAGTAATAATTATGAGCGTAGCTGTGCTAATATGAGTTTTGTTCCTAGTTTAAAGGATAATTGAGAGTTTTTTTTTTTTTTAAAGATAATTAAGTGAGGTACTCCAATTCAGGTGGGAGGGTCTGGGAAGACCCTCTGAGGGAGTGAGACCAAAGATGTTATCTGAAGCATTAGGGAGTTTTCAGAGGAAGACTGAGGTAGTAGCTACAACTCTCGTGAGGACCCTCCTGGAGAACAAAGAGCTTAATTTGTTAGAACAATTGAAAGAAGCCCAGTGTAGCTAGAGGCAGAACAGAGCTGGGTGTGAGTAGATTGTTTTCAAATTTTTAAGACTAGGATATTTCACAAATTCATACCAGCGATTTAGTGTGTCCTAAGAATTTATCAATTATTCATTAAGGCAATATTTGGTAATGTCTCCATATTATGTACTTATAACTTGGTTGCAAATAGAACAAGTGTATAAGTTGTTATAGAAAGACAAAAGTGGCATGTTTGTGAGCCATGAGAGATCAGAGAACATTTCTCAGAAGAGGTGATATCTAAGGTGAATCCTAAAGACCGGGTAGATATGCAAAGAATCTGGGACCTGAGCAGGACATTCCACTGAGAAAGAAGTGTAGACAAACCTCAGAAGCAAAATGAACAGTTGAGTGGGAGTGGAAAATAGAGTTAGCCTGAAGAGGGGAGACAGGTTAGGAGGAACATATTGGAGAAAAAGCAAGCAAGAACCAGATCTTAACAGTTTTGATTTCCCATCTTTAAGGAGCTAGAGTTTTATTCTAAATAGATGGGAAGAGTGATGTTGAGCATCTTTTCTTGTGTTTGTTAGCCATTTTTATGCCTTCTTTGGGGAAATGTCTGTTAAGTTCTTTGGCCCACTTTTTGATTGGGTCGTTTATTTTTCTAGAATGGAGCTGCAGGAGTTGCTGTATATTTTTGAGATTAATTGTTTGTCCATTGCTTCATTGGCTATTATTTTCTCCCATTCTGAAGGCTGCCTTTTCACCTTGCTTATAGTTTCCCTTGTTGTGCAGAAGCTTTTAATTTTAATTAGGTCCCATTTGTTTATTCGTGCTTTTTTTTCCAATATTCTGGGAGGTGGGTCATAGAGGATCCTGCTTTGGTTTATGTCAGAGAGTGTTTTGCCTATGTTATCCTCTAGGAGTTTTATAGTTTCTGGTCTTATGATTAAATCTTTGATCCATTTTGAATTTATTTTGTGTATGGTGTTAGAAAGTATTCTAGTTTCATTCTTTTGCAAGTGGCTGTCCAGTTTTCCCAGCACCACTTGTTAAAGAGGTTGTCTTTTCTCCATTGTATATTCTTGCCTCCTTTGTCAAAGATAAGGTGTCCACAGATGTGTGGATTTATCTCATTATCAGAGAAATGCAAATCAAAACCACAATGAGGTACCACTTTACACCAGTCAGAATGGCTGCCATCCAAAAATCTACAAGCAATAAATGCTGGAGAGGATGTGGAGAAAAGGGAACCCTCTTACACTGTTGGTGGGAATGCAAACTAGTACAGCCACTAAGAAAACAGTGTGGAGATTCCTTAAAAAACTGAAAATAGAACTGCCATATGACCCAGCAATCCCACTGCTGGGCATACACACCGAGGAAACCAGAATTGAAAGAGACACATGTACCCCAATGTTCATCGCCACATTGTTTACAATAGCCAGGACATGGAAGCAACCTAGATGCCCATCAACTGATGAACGGATAAGAAAGCTGTGGTACATATACACAATGGAATATTACTCAGCATTAAAAAAAAATTCATTTGAATCAGTTCTACTCAGGTGGATGGAACTGGAGCCTATTATCCAGAGTGAAGTAAGCCAGAAGGAAAAACAACAATGCAGTATACTAACGCATATATATTGAATTTAGAAAGATGGTAACGAGAACCCTGCATGCGAGACAGCAAAAGAAACGCAGATGTATAGAACAGACTCGTGGACTCTGTGGAAGAGGGCAAGGGTCAGATGATATGGGAGAATGGCATTGAAACATGTTAATTATCATATGTGAAATCAATCGCCAGCCCAGGTTTGATGCTCGGGGCTGGTGCACCAAAATGACCCAGGGGGAGGGAATCGGGAGGGAGGAGGGAGGAGGGTTCTGGAGGGGGAACATATGTATACCCATGGTGGATTCATGTCAATGTATGGCAAAACCAACACAATAAAGAAAATTAAAAAAAAATAAAAATAAATGAGATCTTAAAATAAATAAATAGATGGGAAGAGTTTGAATGGTTTTAGATAATCACTTGAAATGATCATACTTTAGGGATCATGCTGTTTCTGTGATGTTTCTATCACCAGATCCTAGAGAAATGTGTGACAGAAAATAAGACCCAACAACTATTGGTTGCTAAGTTAATTAAAAAATATTTCATTGATTATTTGTCCAATCAGTTAGAAAATCCTGTTGGGTCTACTTTGAAAATAGATCCAAAATTTCTGATCCTTTCTGCTTTCATTTTGGTGCAGCCATTGTCTCTCACTTAGATTTTTAATAGCTTCTTAACTGACTTCCCTGTATCTACACTTACTCCTCTACTATTTATTTTCAACACAGCAATAATAAGAATCCTTTAAAATGCGAGCTGGATGATGTCACCTTTGGTCAAAACTCTTTAATGTCCTTCCTTCTCGTTTAGAGTTAGAATTCAGTGACTGTCAAGTGCATGAACAATCTGCTTCTTAATTTCCTGAGCTCTCTGATCTCCTTCCCTTCCTTTCATTCATTCTTTCATAGCCACCTTGAATCTTTCTCTTCCTCAGTCTCACCCGCAGTAACAAATCATTGTTGACATATGACCCAGAGTCTTTCTGCTATCTACATCAGCACTTTTGATCTTTGAAGCCTATCTTGACCACACTTTTAAAAATATCTATTTTACCTCTTCCTAACACTCTCATTCCTCTTACATGACTTAATTTTTTTTCATAGCACTCATTAGTTTCTAACGTGTGTACTACCTAAATTATTTTTATTTCTACCTTTCCTTCCAGGAGAATGCAAGTTCTATGACGGCTGAATTTTTTTTTCCCTTTCTTTTGTTAAACTAACTCTAGTACCAGGAGATGTCAGTCTTATAGTAGGTGCTTAAAAATATTCCTCAGATGACAAAGGGAGAGAGAAGCAGCGGATGCACTTAGAAAGCTACTATCCATTGATTGAGATAGTACAGTACAGAAAGAAGTGTGTTAACATGTTGATTTTGGAGACTCTTGGTTCTCTGTAAAGTGCTAGCCCTAGTTTCTCACCTCCCAGCTGATTGTGCTCGCAACCTTCCCTACTCCTTTACATTAATATATAGGTTTCTGGATCTGCTATGATAGACAGTGGTGGACTTGATGTGGAAGACTGAGGAAGAGAACTGTGTTAGAGACAACTCTCAGATTTCTGGGATGAACCTAGATATGCCACATCAGAGATTAGGAGTACTAGAAGAGGATCATGCTTGGAGTTAGGCTCAAGTTTAAACTTGATCATGGTCAGTGACATCCAGGAGGCAAAACTATTTTAGCTGAATAAGTAGTTGAATACTGAGTGGAGACTAGCTGAATTCAGGTACTTGCCCCAAACTTTGAAATAACTGCTTGCTAAATGACTATGTATTAACTGAAAGGAATTACAAATATTATATGACATATAAAGACATTAAACACCGTGTGTCCGTGTCAGCCAGAGAAGCATTACCAGTAGGAGACTAATATTGAGATTTACCACAAGGAATTGACTTTCATGCTTTAAGGAGGTAAGGATGAAAATCTGAATCCCATAAGGTAGGCCTTCAGAAAGGAGAGGTGGAATTCTGGGATACGAGTCAAAGCTCTTATCCTCAGCCAGCATTTTTTCCTCTTTGGGGAAGCCTCAGTTCTGTTCTTAGGGTCTTTCTACTGATAGAATCAAGCCTACTCAAATGAACTAAAAGAATCCCTTTACTTAATATCAGCTGTTCCTGAACTTTAGTCATAACTACAACATGCTTTTACAGCTATAGTTAGATTAGTATTTGATTGAATAACTAGAGGCTGGAGCTGACACACAAACTATCACACCCAACTCTCTTGTGCTGCAACCTTTATAAATTCTTTAATTTTAATAAGTTTTAGTTTAATGCACATCAAGAAGCTTTAATATAATCAAATATGTTAAGTGATCCATTTGCATTATCCCTCACTAGATATTTGTCTCAACATGTGTGTCTTTGAACTTACCTGCTTTTAAACTTTTTCCTTACTTATAACGGATTCCTTTCTTATGATTCTGCTTCCAAGAATGACTTCATTTTCTAAATGCTCTAGTTTAATTGGGAAAAAACAAGTCTGTCTACTTCTTTGATATGCTACTGTTAGTTTCTCTGAGTTCTAGGAATCTCAATGTCCTGGAAAAATAACTATTTGAAAAAATACATATTTATGTATTTTGGGTGTATAGATAATTTTTATCTCTCATTTGTATATTTAGTACATGAATTTTTCAATATTATCACAAAGTAAACTATTAGGTTTTCCCACCTTCCCAGTCTACTTTGTTGAGGAAGCCATTGCATTTCTCTCTGCTAACATATTATTTAGTGAACAGCGATAGGTGTCTTTCATATGATTTTTTATAACATTAAATTTTTTAATACTCTTTTTAACTTTATTTCCTTCATTGTCTGTGAAAGTATTACTTCATGGTATAATTTTAATACTAGCTTGAATGAGGGAAGAACAAAGCACTTACAGAATTCAGAGGAGGAAATGAATGACTTTTACTAGGGGATTTAGGAAATGTTTTATTAATTAGGAAATAACTTAATCATGGTCCTAAAGTAAGTAGGTGTTTCACATTGTCATGTGTCTAATCAATCGCCAGCCCAGGATTGATGCTCGGGACTGGTGCAGCGAGATTTCCCGGGGGGGAGGGAGGAGGGAGGGGGGGTTCTGGAGGGGAAGCATATGTAAACCCATGGTGATATCATGACATTGTATGGCAAAAACAAGTAAAAATAAATAAATAAATAAAATAGAAAAAAAAAAAAGAATGGGATATTTCAGGTGGGAGAGGAATATATCATAGACAACACCAAACAGGAATAAAAAGCATTGGAATATTCAAGGTGAATGGAGAGTTGAGTGCGTGAAATGGAATAAAGAGAAATCAAGGTGCATATGTTGGTTGGGTTGAAATTGGAGTTATGTAAGTCAAACTGAAAAATAAATAAGCAATATAAAGAATAAGTAAGCAATAGGAAATTATCAAGATTTTAGGCTTTTACACTTTACTGATTTTTATCTACATGTGCTTATCACAGTGCTTGATGCATGGAGGTTGTTCAATAAATACTTTTGGTGACAGAACACATCCTGTGTTGTTTAAGAAGAGCTGATCTGTTTTTAAGCAAAGTGGCTCTTAGTTGGATTGAAGGTTGAATTTGCATGGTGAGTGGTAAAAAGAACAAACAGGAGGGTAGAAAAAAGAGATTGAGTTTGAAAACTTTTCCCCCCTAAATATAAGCATTTTAAAAGATAGATTTTGTACATCAAAAGTTTAAACATGTTTTTACGAAAAAGAGGCAGTTATGCATTGTAGCATTAAATCACATTGAAACTTGTCTGTGAGCAATAACATTTACAAACAGCTAAAACTATATCAAGTGGAGAATGATGTTGTGCAGTTTCATAGAGTTTTTATATTCTTTTTGTTAAAGAAGATTCTGACAAACCACTTTTGGCATTAGATCAATGTTGTAAATTTGCTAACATATTTCTCTGTAACATCAAAGATATTCAAGAGATAACTAGAAATTGAATCTGAAAAAATAGTCCAGCCCTGGGATTGCCTCTTTCTGTTGATAAATAATTGGATTGTATCTAAAGGTGCTCAGTTCACTTCAGTCGCTCAGTCCTGTCCGACTCTTTTCGACCCATGGACCTCAGCACGCCAGGCCTCCCAGTCCATCATCAACTCCTGGAGTCTGCCCAAACTCATGTCCATTGAGTCGGTGATGACATCCAACCATCTCATCCTCTATCATCCCCTTCTCCTCTTGCTTTCAATATTTCCAACATCAGAGTCTTTTCAAATGAGTCAGTTCTTCACATGAGGTGGCCAAAGTATTGGAGTTTCAGCTTCAGCATCAGTCCTTCCAATTAACACCCAGGACTGATTGGGTTGGACTGGTTGGATCTCTTTGCAGTCCAAGGGGATCTCAAGAGTCTTCTCCAACACCACAGTTCAAAAGCATCAATTCTTTGATGCTCAGCTTTCTTTATAGTCCAACTCTCACATCCATACATGAGTACTGGAAAAACCATAGCCTTGACTAAATGGACCTTTGTCCCCAAAGTAATGTCTCTGCTTTTTAATATGTTGTCTAGGTTGGTCATAACTTTCCTTCCAAGGAGTAAGCGTCTTTTAATTTCATGGCTGCAGTCACCATCTGCAGTGATTTTGGAGCCCCCAAATATAAAGTCAGCCTCTGTTTCCACTGTTTCCCTATCTATTTGCCATGAATGATAGGACCAGATGCCATGATCTTAGTTTTCTGAATGTTGAGTTTTAAGCCAAGTTGTTCACTATCCTCCTTCACTTTCATCAAGAGGCTCTTTAGTTCTTCTTCCCTTTCTGCCATAAGGGTGGTGTCATCTGTGTATCTGAGGTTATTGATATTTCTCCCAGCAATCTTAATTATAGTTTGTGCTTCATCCAGCCTAGCGTTTCTCATGATGTACTCTGCATATGTGTTAAATAAGCAGGGTGAAAATATACAGCCTTGATATACTCCTTTTCCTATTTGGAACCAAATAGGAAATACAAAAGGTAATACTTTCTGCTATACTGGAGTGTCCTATGTGTCTTGGAAAATTTTTTTATCTTCTTTGCACAAACTGATCCCACAGATTAAAGAGTTCATGGTTGTGATTTTAAGTTGGACTTATTAACACCCATTCTTTCTGAGTGCAAAAACAGATTGATGAGTAGTTTATTTGAATCCTCTTGGGAAAGGGATAGGATTACTTCAGAATGCCTTGTGGTTAGTTTTTCACTAATGTCTGCCAAATTTAAAACCTACAATGAACTAATGTGTTTCTAAATTTGTATGATTTAAGATAGATACTGCATATAAGGAAAAGAAAAACCTCACAGAGCTTACATTTTGCTTACAGTTATAACAAAGTTGAAATAAAGCCAAGCAACTCAAATAAGTATTACATGCAAAAATGCATCTTATATTAAAAATATTTTTGATACTAATCAAATAGTAGTATCAAAATAGTAGTTTTGGTAGTGATCATTAATCTTAAAATAATTTTCTCAAAATTTTAATTAAGAATATCATAAACAGGAAGAACTTATTTTCAGTAATGAAGTATACACAGATTTTTTATATGTGTCTGTGTGTGTATGTATATATTTAGTTACTTTTACACATCTATGCAGGCCTGAATATTTCTCACTCTTTGAAAGCTGATGCTTTCAATCAGAACCAGGAATCTTTCCTACCAACCCAACAATCTCCTTTTCATTAGACAAAAAGACCAGAAAGAGAAATTTTGGTTAAATCAATGTTTAAGGATTAGACAGATTATGACCAACACATCACTTTAATTATGGACTTCTTGAGAGTGTACTTATTCCTTTCTTTTTTCCTCTTGGGTTGTTCCCTGGGAAAGACTTATTATATAGTATGACCCTGACTACAACAGTCTCACATGATAGGCATAGAATGTTGAAGGAAATTAATTTTGACTAAGGAATTTGTCTCCATCCATCAATTTTACTATTAAAAATTGCTTATTCTGCTAAGGTGTGTACTGATTGTCTACCTAATAAAACTTCACAAGTATATATGTACAATTGCTTTGGGTTCTATCTTCATTCAATAGGCATTAAAAATTCTATGCTTCAGTTATGAGTTCAAACTATTTATAAATCAACAACAAAAGAAGCTATATCCCATTCATTTAGTGTTTATATGTTCAGCACATGGTAAAAATGTCATAAGGCCCTTCACCTTCCTTATTGATGGACATTGGCAAGTTTCTTGCCTTAAAAGATAGGGCCTACTTGTTCACCCAGTAATTTTTTGTCTACATTGGGCACTAAACAACTTGGTCTCTATGGAAATTGATTGAAAAAAAAAGGAAATCTTTCATTTTTCCTGAATTTTATAGATTGTATTATACTGATTTTCAATATATCAGTATATTAGTCTACCAAACCAAGCCTAGATATAATTCAAATAGCAATGAATATCAAGTTAAAAGGATGTGTAACTTTGTGTGGGAACTTCAATATCAACTGGAGCTGAAGATGAACTACATGGGGTAGGACATGGATGATGGAGATATTTCAAGTAATAATTGAGCCATAAGTATTACTCAATTCACCCACCTTTTATAAACAGAAATACTTTATTAACTTGTTGAAAGTTTTTATTGTTGTGATTATGCAGAGCAAAATAATAGTTATATTTCTATCAAATTCTAACCAAAGGATTGACTAACTCCAGTAGTTCCCCTTTAGAAATTCTTCCTAAAATTGAGGCACAGTGAGGAAAATGTACTATTTATGTTAGAAGGAAAATTGTAAACTACTTCTTTTTCAAGAATAAATTTCTATGCTGAATGGTTGTAAACACAGAAATTAATACATTCCCATTTATTAGTTATTTTGAATTTATCTCTTTTTCTCCTTAGTTGGAATGAATTCTTTGTAGTCCACTTTGTCACTGGCAATTTTGTGTTGTCTTCCTGTCATTAACTTTCATCTTTCCCAATTTCTGTCTCAGAGCTCTACTTACTATCAAGCACAGGCCATCAGTTTAAAATGATATCTACTTAAAGATAAATAAACCTTTCATTGAAAATTAAGGAGCAGTCTTAGTTTGCAGACTCTCTGAGGATCCTGTCTCATTTAATTTTGTATTTCTAAATTATGGAATAGTGTCAAGTATGTAGTAGTTGCTCAACAAATGTATGTTTAATTAAAAAAATATTTTCCAGAGCTTCACTGCTGTCACATTAAATTGACATTTATTAATAAACATTAATTATAATTGCACTAACAGTTTTAGTGCTTTGAGATGATAATAGACTACCTTAACTAAGCAAGCTTCCTCTTTGTCAGACACTGTCTATATTTATGAATGAATTAATTGCTCATTTATGAGTTAAGTTCCATTCATTAGTTTATTTTTATATCTGAGGAAATTAAGGAAGAGACTAGTTAAGTAACCTGTCCAATGTCTCAGTGTCATTCCTAAGGTTATGGTATGAACACAATCTGACTACAGAGAACACTTTCTTCACCACTGTGCTATATAATAAAAACCGATCATTCATCTTAGCCAAGATTAGTATTTCCCAAATATTTGGATTTCATGATATGATTGACAACTTTAATTTTGCCCAGAATGGTATGAACAAAATTACTAGAAGGGGAACAAGATGGCAGAGGAATAGAAGGATGTGGAGTACATCTCTCTCTACAGATACATCAGGATTACACCTTCAGACACAGAAGTGCATGCAGAACACCAGCTGAGAGTGGACAGGAGTACCTAACCAGTGGAAAGGAATATATAGACCCATGAAAAAGTCAGTAGGATGAAGGAACTACGGAGAAAAACAGGAGTGTTAGAAGGACTGAACCTGGCATCAGTGGGTGAGTTAACTGAACCAGGGGTCCAGCCCCCACATCAGGGCAATTGTCTGAGTCAGAGGAGAGACATTTAAGGCTGAAAGTGAAACAGCTGATCTGTGGCAGCCTAAATGGAATGAGAATCAGACAGTCCTTGCCACAGCAAGGAAGAAGCAACAAGTAACATCCAAGTGAAAGCCCACATACTTAACAGCTGATCTTTCAGCAGAAACTCTGCAGGCCAAAAGGCAATGGCAGAATATATTTAAAATAATGAAAGGGAGAAATCTACAGCCAAGATTACAGTACCCAGCAAGGATCTCATTCAAAGTTGATGGAGAAATAAAAAGCTTTTCAGACAAGCAAAAGTTAAGAGAATTCAATACCACCATGCTAGCTTTACAACAAATGTTAAAGGGACTTATATAGTCAAGAAATACAAGAGAAGAAAAAAAAAACCTACAAAATCAACCCCAAACAATTAAGAAAATGGCAATATGAACATGTATATCAATAATTACTTTAAATGTAAATGGATTAAGTGCTCCATCCAAAAGACACAGACTGCCTGAATGGATACAAAAACAAGACTCATCGATATGCTTGCTGTCTACAAGAAACCCACTTCAGACCTCAAGACGCATATAGACTGAACATGAGAGTATGGAAAAAATATATTTCATGCAAATGGGAAACAAAAGAAAGCTGGAGTAGCAATCCTCATATCAGACAAAATAGACCTTAAAATAAAGAAGATTACAAGAGATAAGGAAGGACATTATATAATATTCTAGGGATCAATCCAGGAGGAAGACATAACAATTGTAAATATCTATGCACGCAACATAGGAGCACCTCAATGCATAAGACAAACATTAACAAACATAAAAGGAGAAATTGACAGTAACACAGTAATAGCAGGAGACTTTAACACTTCACTCACACCAATGGACATCAAAACAGAAAATTACTAAGGAAACACAAGTCTTAAATGATACATTTGATGAGATGGATCTCACTGATCTCTTCAGGACATTCCACCCAAATGCAGAAGAATTCACCTTTTTCTCAAGTGTGCGTGAAACATTCTCCAAGATAGACCACATCTTGGGTCACAAATCAAACCTCAATAAATTTAAGAAAATTGAAATCATATCAAGCATCTTCTCCAACCACAATGCTATGAGACTGGATATCAATTACAAGAAAAAAACTGTAAGAAACACAAACACATGGAGATTAAACAACATGTTTCTAAATAACCAACAGATTACTTGTCACGGTCTTCATAGACCAGGACCTGGGGACTGGAGTCGACAAGACCCAAGTCTCAAGTAAAACAAGGGTGCTTTATTTGCAGAAACATATGCTTATATATCTTTATAGAAGGCAGCTTTAGACAGTAAAAAAAATTGAGGAAACAGAGCCAAGCAAATAACAATCTTCAAAGGGCCAGAAAGCATTCCATATCCTGAGTAAGAGGGGCATAACTGAAGACTACCTTTAAGAAAAAGATCACTGAAGGGAGTCACCGAAAGGAATCCAAGAAGGTGCCCTTTCTCATGATCTCAGTCCTGAGAACTGTTGCAGCTCTGCTCCTTCCTGCTTTCCTGGAACTGATAAGGAATAGAGAGCCCTTGAGAAATGGCACACAAGGGAAGAAAATAACATATTGGATCCCTTAAAGTTGAACATCCTCTGACAGTTACTAAAAAAAATCAAAAGGAAAATTTAAAAAAAGTCTAGGAACAAATGATAATGAAAACATGACAACTCAAAACCTATGGGATGCAGCAAAAGCAGTCCTAAGAGGGAAGTTTATAGCAATACAATCCTACCTCAAGAAACAAGTAAAACATTGAATAGACAACCTAACTTTACATCTGAAACAATTGGAAAAAGAAGAACAAAACTCCAAAAATTAGCTGAAGGAAAGAAATCATAAAGATCCAAGCAGAAATAAATGAAAAATAAATGAAAGAAACAGTAGTAAAGATCAATAAAACTAAAAGTTGATTCTTTGAGAATATAAACAAAATTGACAAACCTTTAGCCAGACTCATCAAGAAACAAAGAAAGAAGAATCAACTCAACAAAATTAGAAATGAAAAAGGAGAGGTTAAAACAGACAATACGGAATTACAAAATAATATAAGAGACTCTTATGAATAACTATATGGCAAAAAAAAAGATAACCTAGAAGAAATGGACAGATTCTTAGGAAAATTCAATCTTCCAAGACTGAACCAGGAAGAAATAGAAATTATATAACTCAGTTATAAACACTGAAATTAAAGCTGTGATCAAAAGTCTCCCAAACAACAAAAGCCCAGAACCACATGGCTTCACAGAATTCTATCAAACAGTTAGAGAGGAGCAAATTCCTATCCTTCTAAAATTCTTTCCAAAAATTTCAGAGGGAGAAACACTTCCAAATTCATCCTATGAGGCCACCATCACCCTGATACCAAAACCAGACAAAGACAAATGCAAAACAAGAAAACTACAGGCCAATATCACTGATGAATGTAGATGCAAAAGTCCTCAACAAAATTTTAGCAAAGAGAATTCAGCAACATAAAAAAGTTCATACACCACGATCAAGTTGGATTTATTCCAGGAATGCAAGGAATCTTCAATACACACAGATCAATCCATATAACTAACACACCATATTAACAAATTGAAAGATAAAATTCATATGATAATAGATGCAGAAAAATACCTTGACAAAATTCAGCACACATTTATGATTAAAGCTCTTAAAAAGTGGGCATAGAAGGAACCTATCTCAACATAGTAAAGACCATATATGGTAAGTCTACAACAAACATTATTCTCAAAGGTGAAAAATTGAAAGCACTCCTTCTAAGATTAGGAACAACACAAGGGTGCCCACTTTCCCCACTATTATTCCACATAGTCCTGGAAGTCCTAGCTACAGCAATCAGAGAAGAAAAGGAAACAAAAGGAATCTAGATCAGAAAAGAAGAAATAAAGCTCTCACTGTTTGCAGATGACATGATACTGTACATAGAAAACCCTAAAGATAGTATCAGAAAATTGCTAAAGCTAATCAGTGAATTTAGCAAAGTTTCAGGATACAAAAATCAATACACAAAAATTACTTGTACTTCTATATACTAGCAATGAAAAATCAGAAAGAGAAATTAAGGAATTAATCCCATTGATCACTGCAACAAAAAGAATTAAAAATCTAGGAATAAACTTATCTAATGAGACAAAAGAACTGTACAGAAAATTGTAAGACACTAATGAAAGAAATCAAAGATGACATAAACAGATGGAGAGATATTCCATGTTCCTGGTTAGGAAAAAGTCAATATTGTGAAAATGACTCTACTACCAAATGCAATCTACAGATTCAGTGAGATCCCAATCAAATACCCAATCAATGGCATTTTTCACAGAACTAGAAGAAAAGACTTCACAATTCATGTGGAAACACAAAAGACCCCAAATAGCCACAGCAGTCTTGAGGAAGAAGAATGGAGCTGGAGGAATCAACCATCCTGACTTCAGATTATACCAAAAAGCTATAGTCATCAAGACAATATGGTATTGGCACAAAAACAGAAATATAGACCAGTGGAACAAGATAGAAAGCCTAGAAATAAATAAACCCACGCACCTATGGATACCTTATTATTGACAAAGAAGGCAAGAATATGCAATAGCCCCTTTAATAAGTGGTTCTGGGAAAACTGGACAGCTACTTGTAAAAGAATGAAATTAGAACACTTCCTAACGCCATACAAAAAGATAAACTCAAAATGGATTAAATATCTAAATGTAAGACCAGAAACTATAAAACTCTTGGAGGAAACATAGGCAGAACACTCAATGACATAAATCAAAGCAAGATCCTGTATGACTATCCTCTATGACCCACCTCCTATATTAAGAGAAAAAAGAAAAGAAAAGTATACAAGTGGGACCTGATTAAACTTAAATTTGAACAGTCAAGAAAACTATAAGCAAGATGAAAAGACAGTCCTCAGAATGGGAGAAAATAATAGCAAATGAAACAACAGAAAAAGGATTAATTTCCAAAATATACAAGTAGCACATAACAACTCAATGCCAGAAAAACAAACAACCCAATCAAAAAGTGAGAAAAAGACCTAAACAGACATTTCACCAAAGAAGACATACAGATGGATAACAAACACATGAAGAGATGCTCAATATCACTCATTATCAGAGAAATGAAAATGAAAACTACAATAAGATATGATGTCACAAAGGTCAAAATGGCCATGATCAAAAAGTCTACAAACAATAAATGCTGGAGAGGGTGTGGAGAAAAGGGAACACTCTTGTACTTTTGGTGGGAATATAAATTGATACAGCCACTATGAAAGACGGTATGGAGATTCCTTAAACAACTAGGAATAAAACCACCATATGGCCCAGCATTCCCACTCCTAGGCATATACCCTGAGGAAATCAAAATTGAAAAAGACACATAAATCCCATTGTTCATTGCAGCACTATTTACAATAGCTAGAACATGGAAGCAACCTAGATGTCCATCGACAGATGAATAGATAAAAGAAGTTGTGGTACGTATATACAATGGAATATTACGCAGCCATAGAAAGTAATGCATTTGAGTCAGTTCTGATGAGGTGGATGGAACTAGAACCTATTATACAGAGAAAAGTGAGTAAGAAAGAGAACGATAAGTATCATATTCTAACACATATATATGAAATCTAGAAAAATGGTACTGAAGAATTTATTTACAGGGCAGCAGTTGAGAAACAGACATAGAGAATAGACTTACGGACATGAGGAGCAAGGAGGAGAGGGTGAGATGTATGGAAAGAGTAACATGGAAACTTTAATTACCATATGTAAAATCGATAGCCAATGGGAATTTGCTGTCTGGCTCAGGAAACTCAAACAGGGGCTCTGTATCAACCTAGAGGATTGGATGGGAGGGAGATGGGATGGAAGTTCAAAAGGGAGAGGATATATATAAATTTAGGGCTGATTCGTGTTGAGATTTGACAGAAAACTCTGTAAAGCAATTTTCCTTCAATTAAAAAAAAATTTTTTTTAAGTTGCTATTTCCTAGTCATGGTCAACAAAAGAGCCTGAAATGCAGTATTGGATACAATCTTAAAAATGACAGAATGATCTCTATTTGTTTCCAAGACAAACCATTCAATATCACGGTAATCCAAGCCTATGCCCCAATCAGTAATGCTGAATAAGCTGAAGTTGAATGGTTCTATGAAGACCTTCTAGAACTAACACCCAAAAAAGATGTCCTTTTCATTATAGGGGACTGGAATGCAAAAGTAGGAAGTCAGGTAACATCTGGAGTAACAGGCAAATTTGGCCTTGGAGTACAGAATGAAGCAGGGCAAAGACTAATAGAGTTCTGCCAAGAGAACACATTGGTGATAGCAAACACCCTCTTCCAACAACACAAGAGAAGACTCTACACATGGACATCACCAGATTGTCAACACTGAAATCAGATTGATTATATTCTTTGCAGCCAAAGATGGAGAAGCTCTATACAGTCAGCAAAAACAAGACCAGGAGCTGACTGTGGTTCAGATCATGAACTGCTTATTGCCAAATTCAGACTTAAATTGAAGAAAGTAGGGAGAACTACTAGACCTTTCAGATATGACCTAAATCAAATCCCTTATGATTATAGAGTGGAAGTGAAAAATAGATTTAAAGGACTAGATCTGATAGACAGCGTGCCTGATGAACTATGGATGGTGGTTTGTGACATTGTGCAGGAGACAGGGATTAAGATGATCTCCTAGGAAAAGAAATGCAAAAAAGCAAAATGGCTGTCTGAGGAGTCTTACAAATAGCTGTGAAAAGAAGAGAAGAGAAAAGCAAAGGAGAAAAGGAAAGATATTCCCATCTGAATGCAGAGTTCCTAAGAATGGCCAGGAGAGATAAGAAAGCCTTCCTCAGCAATCAATGCAAAGAAATAGAGGAGAACAACAGAATAGGAAACACTAGAGATTTCTTCAAGAAAATTAAAGATATCAAGGGAACAATTTCATGCAAAGATGAACTCAATAAAGGGCAGAAATGGTATGGACCTAAGAGAAGCAGAAGATATTAAGAAGAGTTGGCAAGAATACAGAGAAAAACTGTACAAAAAAGATCTTAATGACCCAGATCATCACGATGGTGTGATCACTCACCTAGAGCCAGACATTCTACAATGTGAAGCCAAGTGGACCTTAAAAAGCATCACTACAAACAAAGCTACTGGAGGTGATGGAGATCCAGTTGAGCTATTTCAAATCCTGAAACATGATGCTGTGAAAGTGCTGCACTCAATAGGCCAGCAAATTTGTAAAACTCAGCAATGGCCACAGGATTGGAAAAGGTCAGTTTTCATTCAAATACCAAAGAAAGGCCATGCCATAGAATGCTCGAACTACCGCACAATTGCCCTCATCTCACACGCTAGTAAAGTAATGCACAAAATTCTCCAAGCCAGGCTTCAGCAATGCGTGAACTGTGAACTTTCAGATATTCAAGCTAGTTTTAGAAAAGGCAGAGGAACCGGAGATCAAATTGCCAACATCTGCTGGATCATCAAAAATGCAAGAGAGTTACTGGGCTGGCAGAAGCACAAGCTGGAATCAAGATTGCCGGGAGAAATGTCAATAACCTCAGATATGTAGATGACACCACCCTTATGGCAGAAAGTGAAGAGGAGCTAAAATGCCTCTTGATAAAAGTGAAAGAGGAGAGTGAAAACAATGGCTTAAAGCTCAATATTCAGAAAACTAAGATCATGGCATCTGGTCCCATCACTTCATGGGAAATAGATAGGGAAACAGTAGAAACAGTGTCAGACTTTATTTTTTTGGGCTCCAAAATCACTGCAAATGGTGATTGCAGCCATGAAATTAAAAGATGCTTACTCCTTGGAAGGAAAGTTATGACCAACCTAGACAGCATATTTAATAGCAGAGACATTACTTTGCGGACAAAGGTCCATCTCATGAAGGCTATGGTTTTCCAGTGGTCATGTATGGATGTGAGAGTTGGACTATAAAGAAAGCTGAGTGCTAAAGAATTGATGCTTTTGAACTGTGGTGTTGGAGAAGACTCTTGAGAGTCCCTTGGACTGCAAGAAGGTGCATCCAGTCCATCCTAAAGGAGATCGGTTCTGGGTGTTCATTGGAAGGACTGATGTTGAAGCTGAAACTCCAATACTTTGGCCACCTGAAACGAAGAGCTGACTCATTTGAAAAGACCCTAATGATGGGAAGGATTGGGGGCAGGAGGAGAAGGGGACAACAGAAGATGAGATGGTTGGATGGCATCACTGACTCGATGGACATGGGTTTGGGTAGACTCTGGGAGTTGGTGATGAACAGGAAGGCCTGGCATGCTGCATGTCATGGGGTCACAAAGAGTCAGATATGACTGAGTGACTGAACTGAACTGAACTGAAAATATATACAATGACATTTAAAAATATATTTTGGCACAAAATTAGAAATTGAAATAATCATAATAATGGAAAATTCTTTAATGTTGACATTGAAAATTATGAATCAGTCAGAGAGTTGTCCTCATTTTACTGCTTCTTGTTTACAATGCCATCATAGATGGCAATGAGAAGTATACTGACATTGTGGAAGCTCTTTAATATATTATGCACTTTTGCCATGAACCTTTCTATTTCCACTTGTCTTCTGCCACCCAGGATAGATTTTAACATGTCCTGGAAGTTGATTCTCAGCAAAAAGGCATGATTTGCTCTTTGTGGAAATGAGAATATGACCATTTTAGCAGCTGACCTGCATTGCAGGATATCTGGGCATGAAGCCAGCAGCCTTAGAGAAGGAGACTAGGTTGAAGTCCTCTTGAGTTCATATCCAAGAAGTTATTTTTCAGTGCCCTCAAGGATCAAAGGCGAGGATAAAGCTGTTTATTTATAACTGCCTAATATAAATTGATAGTAGCTTGAATAAACAGCAGTGTTTGAGGCTAAGATAAAATATGAGTAGCTCTTCAAAGATACAGGTTCAATTTTAGCTGGTTCTTTGACTACAGATTCAGTACTGATTCAGTTTTAGCACTTAATTATTTCTGCTGACAGATAAAAGCACAGATTTTCCTTGTATTTCCTCACATGCCACAACTGTTTCCAAAGTAGAACATAGAAGATGTCACCCATGAGTAGTATACAGCTCCTTCCTTAAGTCGGGATTGGTGGGTTCCTTGCTAAGTCGTGTTGGACTCTTGCAACCCATGGACTGTAGCTTTCCGGGCTCCTCTGTCCGTGGGATTCTCCAGGCAAGAATAATGGAGTGGGTTGCCATTTCCTTCTCCAGAGGATTCCTGACTCAGGAATCGAACCCAGGTTTCCTGCATTGTGTCCCAATAAACCTGTCACAGGTTGAAAATATTGTAAGTAAAAAATGCACTTAATATACCTAATTTGCCAAACATCATAGCTTAGTTTAGCCTGTATTAAATGCTAGGAATACTTACCTTAGTCTACAGTTGGGCAAACTTATCTAACACAAAGCCTGTTTTATAATAAAGTAGGCTATGAATACTGTACTGAAAGTGAAAATCAGAATGGTTGTGTCAGTTACTTCCCCTCTTGATTACATGGTTGAGCATTGCAGCTCAGTGCCAATGCCTAGCATCATGAGAGTGTCTTACCGAATATCACTAGCCTGGGAAAAGATCAAAATGTAAAATTTGAAGTATGGTTTCGACTGAATGCCTACTGCTGTTGATCATCATAAAATCAAAAAAGCAAAAGTCAGAGGCCATCTACATTTGTTTTCTCCCCAAGTAAAAAAGGCAGATTTACAATATTTCCTATTTTAGTAGAAATATGTTTACTTATGCCTGTATAGTCCACCAATTATATTTTATTACATTCATTTCATATTGGTAGTATCAGATTGCATATTCTGACTCATGAATTTCCTTTTCTGATCACCAGCAAAATTGCCAGCATACTTCAATATTTACCCCATTTCTCACCTTCAGAGACATGAAGTGAGGGTAAAGTATTGCCCCTCCAGTCAAAGATGGATTCCTCCTTCTAGATTCCTCTAGATATCATCCAAGCTTGCATTCTTAAGAATTTTTCTTCTACTTGTCTCCCTTGTCATCTATCTCACTCTCTTCCTGGATTATTCCCTCAAGAGAGGATCTTCTATCTCAAAGCAAAACAATCAAATAACAACAAACAAACAAAAAACAACTAAACAACTCTTCCTTATCCCTACTGCTCCATTTTATGCTCAGTTTCATACCAAAATTTCTTTTACAGTTTTAAAGAGGCTTACCTGAAAAATCAAGGTTATGATGACATCAATGAGATAAAGGAAATAAGGAAAAGAGGTAACAAATTATTTTTAATTAAATGTTCTTTTAGGTATGAGTATATGTACTATGTTCTCTCTTTTTTTTTAATGAGTTATCTTTTGCTGCATATTATATTGTCAAAGAACTAGGCTTAAAACAGCATATAATTATTGTATCACAGTTTGTGTTGAACAGAAATGTGGGCCTGCAGATTCAGACTCTCACAGACTGTAATCAAGGAATCCTCTGTCTTTAGTCATCTCAAAACCTGCCTGGGGAAGGATTCATTACTCCTGTTACCAAGAATCTGGCTCATGTGGTTCTTGGTAATATTTAGTTCTTCATGGGTTGTTGGACTGAATGTTCACTTCTTTGCTAGGCATGGAAGTTTTCTCCATCAAATCCTATAAGCTGACAAAGTAGCATGGAACATCTGCTAACAAGATGTAACTCATAATCTTTTATAACCTAATCACAGACGTGACATCTCTTCACCTTTGGCATATTTTACAGGTTAGAAGCAAGTCACTAAACCTGTATCAAGAGGAAGGATTACACAAAAGTATGAATATCAGGAGGTTAAGGATCACTGGGGGCTATGTTAGAAGTCTACATTCATTTCCCAAGTCCTAACCATTAAATGTCAAAAAATTATTCCCCAGGAAAGAAAATATGCAATGTAATAGCATTAATAATAATAACCTGGATGTGATATTAAAATATATAAAGAAAGTGAACTAATTAAGTGCATAAAAAACACTTATAAATGACCAACTGCAATTCAATTCTAATTTTTTTTAAATAAGCAAATGGAAAACATCAGAACTGTATAATGAGTTAAGTTGAAGGCACACTTTCAGATTACAAGGGAAAAAATGTATATAGTTTCCCATACTTTTCCCCCGCAATGTGCAAAGTAGAAAAGACAAGGGCCAAGAAGATGAACTAAAAACACAATAGTATTGTGCCAGGTAATGTTCTAAGTATTTTATTCATGTTATTATATGTGTAATTTAATTATTGCATGTTTGTCATCTTACGAGGAAGCAGCTGCTAGTATTAACCGCAAATTATAGATGAAACTAAGAGACAAAGTATCATGATTGATAAGTGATAAGGTTAGAATGTGAGCTTGGAGTTTCTGACTCCAGAATCCATGCTCTTAAATACCAGACAAAACCACCTGTTCAGTTGTTACCTACGATGAATTTTAACAATCCTTTCTGGAATAAATACGAACTTATGGACTATTGCTAGTTCCAAAGTGGTATACCACCACTGATAAAGGGTTATATTTTTTAACTTTGTCTCCTAAAATAGGACACTTTTGAGAGTGAAAGGAATTTATTCTTAATAATCATGCAGGAGCAACAAGTATAAGCAAGCCAGTATTCCAGGCAAATTGGAATATTTGGTTACCTTATTTTTCTAGAATGTACTAGGACTGGCTTATTGAGAAAGCTTTCCAAGGGAATTTTTCAGAGATGGGATAACTGATAACTACCTGTCTATCTTTGACTCTCTGGGAGTGTAAGCTTTCTTTTATGGGCCAAATGCCATTGCTTCATTCTCATTGGACAGCAATCTCTTCTCACACACCCACCAGAAGCTTCCTTACTTTACTTGAGTAAAAACAGTTGAGGAACTAATGGTACCAACATGAAATTAGCAATATCTAAGAGTGTGAACAAGGCTAAAACTGTAATAAAGCATATCTCTTAGTTAATATAGCCCATCCCTAGTTCTACAAGTTAGCATAACCTACTAATACATAAGGGACATTTTGAAGATAGTTATATCATTGGTATTTAACTGGGGGTGATTTTGCCTTATGGGACATTTTGGCAATGTCTAGAAATGTTATATTTTTGGTTGTCATGAATGGAGAGATTCCTAGCGTCTAGTGGATAGAGGCCAGGGATGCTTCTAAATGTGCCGGCCTGTACTGAATACCGCTCTCCTTACTGCGACCCAACCCTCTCCTCCCCCAACCCACCGCCATAACAATAGCAAATTATGGAGGTGTTACCAGTGGTGCTGAGCTTAGGGAACCACTCTTCAAAGAACTTTTGAGTTCTTTAGTTATTATTCCTCTTTGCGCTGCCAAAAACGAGTACTTTTATGCTTCATTAAAATGAATCTTTATAAATGGTGAGGACAGTCATGTGGACCTTGGGTTAGCGAGTAGATTTTAATATGGAGTAAAAGAAGCTCTCACTTCAGTTCTCCAAACTCAGGCCAGTTTTTCATTAAGAATCTCCCAAGTGTATCTTCAAAAGTTAAAAAAAAAAATTCCTGATTTCTTCACCCTCTATATCAGAAATAATATATTAAACCGTATTCCCCTTCAAAAACTTCACAGTATTATTGTTATCAAAAACTACTGTATGATTCCAAAAGGGCAATATTAGAGAGAAAGAGAGGGAGAAAAGTCCTGCTTGGCCAACTCAGTGATAAGTAAAAAGAGATTAAAAAGTGCTGACTTTCATAATTTTTAAAAGTAGCATATTGGGCTTAAATTAATAAATCAAATGTATTTGAAGCAACTGTAAAATATTGTCAAAAATATATTTAAATAAAAGGGGTATACCTCAAACATTCAGTCATTAGAGTGACTTATTCCTATCAGTGTCCATGCATTTTCTCTGAATTACAGGGAAAATATGAATTGCTTTGTGCTGTTTTTTAGTTTACATTTTTAGAAAAGCCATTAGAAAAATAATGTGGACATGTGACACCATTATTATATACTAACAAACCATTTTGGAGAAAAAAGGAATTAAATATAAATTTATTTTTAATAGTTGAAACTTTGGATATAAAACTAGCTTCTGTTTTGTTTTTGTTTTTAAATCAGTAAATACTGAAATCCACAAGTAGGCAACTAAAGATTATATGGCGTATCAACACTCACAAGACGTTGCTATTAAAATTTTCATTCTTCCAGTTTCATCCACATTCTGATATAAAAATTGAGTCTTTCTGTGCTTACTGTTTTATAAATTTTTTCTGTTATTCTAAAGATAATTTGAAGTTTAGTACAAACAATCGTTTAGTACCAAGTTTGGTCGAAGTCTAATTGCTGCTTTTCAAAGTGTATCTTGAGTATAATTAGCTATCTGATTCTGGTTCTTTTCCTTCTTTTAGCATTACTATTTTAATTTTTGTAAGAAACATTTTCCATTCGAAAGAAAGTCATCTAGAAAATCCCTCTAAGATACTTCAAATGTAGTCTTAGAGGGACTGCAGTTTCCTTCCTAAGTGCAGTGCAGTTTCCTTCATAAGTACATTTCTAAGAGATAGAAAATGCTTTGACTAATCCTAACTCAATTTTCCTATACCGTTTTCTTTAAATGGCCATCAGGATGACTGAATGGTCTAAGGTGCTGTGTTTAGGTCATAGTCTCCCCTGGAGGCGTGGGTTCATATCCCATTTCTGACAAGTCATCCTTGGGCTTCCCTGGTGGCTCAAGTGGTAAAGAATCTGCCCGCAGTGCAGGAGACCCAGGTTCAATCCCTGGGTCAGGAAGATCCCCTGGAGAAGCGAATGGCTACCACTCCAAAATTCTTGCTGGAGAATTCCATGGACAGAGGAACCTCACAGGCTACAGTCCATAAGGTTGCAAAAGAGCTGGACATGACTGAGCAACTATCACTTTCCTACAAAATACACACATGCATGCACACACAAAAGCATATCATTACATTAATTGATCACAAGATTTAACTAATATTTAAGAATTACTTATGAGATTAGGAAACTTATGTGGCCATCAGATATCTATCACAAACCTTCTTATACAAATCAAATGTTGTCAAGACCATAATGGGATCTGAGACTTTATGCTACTTGGAAGTCAATAAGCTAGTTGGCTGACGTTTTATGGATGCTGGCAGCAAACATGAGATTCTGGGCTTAGAGACAAAAGATAGTACATTTCTAGTTTCAAAAGTAGTAACCGATGTGTGACCTTTTTTTTTTTTTTTTGTGGTGGCTCCCTAATCCTAAATTTCCACAGGATGATGCCAATAGACAAGATGGTGTCCTGACACGCAGTGAGTGTTTTAGGTGAGAAAACACAATCTCAGGAAACTCTAGCCTTTTATGATGGGCTGCAAGCAAATCTGTCCCATTGCTTTGTAGGGAGACATTATCTTTATTATACTGGAAAAATAAATAAGCTTCTCTTTGCTCCAGATGGAGACACTGTCTTTCTCTTCTAAGTCTACATGCTTTACAAATATCCTTGAAAAGAAAATGCAGAACATCTGACTCAATGCTTATGCTTACAAGATTGCAGAGATGTTAGAGATCTATGGAGAAGTATAGGTGTGATAACCTAGTGCTAAACAGTCATTGATCTGAACAACCTCAGGGGGATAGTCTAGTTTTATAATATACGTAGCTTAACATAGCACTAATGTGGTCTGAAGCAGACATTAATTAAGTATTATCTTAAAAAGACATATTATAAATTTTTGAAATGGGTAATTGCCTATATGTAAATCTTAAAACAGTTGGGAAGTCACCATTTTCACCCAGTTCCTTTCCCTGTTATTTTTCTGACATCTGTTGTTAACCACTTTTTCAGTTTCTTAGATATTCTTTCAACTTTTCTTTATGCAAACATGAGCAAATGTGGACAAATTCTTGTTCTCTCAGTTTCTTAAGCATAAGTAGCATACTATTTCACAATTCCAATAATATTTTTACTTAGTACATAGTGAATCATTTCCCCCATGTCTGTCTATATATGTATATGTACACGTGTAATATATATATGGAAAGAGCTTCTTCATCTTTTTACACCAGCATAATAATTCATTATATTGATATACTTTTGTTTTAATTATGAAAGACTTTATCATGGAATAGATGGGGTTTTTTCAGTCTGTTGCTATTTCAGTCATTCAGATTTATGATATATTCATTCCTTTACACCTGTTGAATAACTTCAGGATAAACCTCAGAAACAGGATAAACCTCAGAAACAGCATTAGTGAGTAAAAGGGAAAATGTAGTTGAGTATTTTTGATAGATATTGCTAAACTAACTTCCATTATGGCTGTATCATTTTGTATTCTCTCCAGCAGTGTATAATATTGTTTGTTTTCAGAGACCTTTATTTAAATTAATGATGCTCAAACTGGGTATTCGTCTGGAAGTGATAAAACTGGCCCATAATACATGCCATATATTAGTGTAAACTGTAATTGAATCAATGATTCAAATGCAAAAATATAATAATAAAGCCATGAATACTAGGAGAAAACATAAGTGAATGGCTCACAAACTTGAATAAATAAAGGTGTTTCAAACACAAATACACACAAACACATGCACACAGAGACATCTTCTATATGACAGTTATAATAATAAAACATTAGTGACAATGAGTGGGGGAGAGGGAAAGCACTGAAAGGAAGAGCAGTGAAGTAACAATAGCACTATAAGGTTTATTAAACCAGTCATAAGATAATGTGTTACTTGATTTTGAGTGGACAAGGAGACCATAAAAACAAACAAATATTTTTGAGATTAATTGTTTGTCTGTTGCTTCATTGGCTATTATTTTCTCCCATTCTGAAGGCTGTCTTTTCACCTTGCTTATAGTTTCCTTTGTTGTGCAAAAGCTTTTAATTTTAATTAGGTCCCATTTGTTTATTCGTGTTTTTATTTCCAATATTCTGGGAGGTGGGTCATGGAGTATCCCGCTTTGGGTTATGGCAGAGAGTGTTTTGCCTATGTTATCCTCTAGGAGTTTTATAGTTGCTGGTCTTATGCTTAGATCTTTGATCCATTTTGAGTTTATCTTTGTGTATGGTGTTAGAAAGTGATCTAGTTTCATTCTTTTACAAGTGGCTGTCCAGTTTTCCCAGCACCACTTGTTAAAGAGGTTGTCTTTTCTCCATTGTATATTCTTGCCTCCTTTGTCAAAGATAAGGTGTCCATAGATGCGTGGATTTATCTCTGGGCTTTCTATTCTGTTCCATTGATCTATGTTTCTGTCTTTGTGCCAGTACCATACTGTCTTAATGACTGTGGATTTGTAGTATAGCCTAAAGTCAGGTAGATTGATTCCGCCAGTTCCATTCTTCTTTCTCAAGATTGCTTTGGCTATACGAGGTTTTTTGTATTTCCATACAAATTGAGAAATTATTTGTTCTAATTCTTTGAAGAAGACCTCTGGTAGCTTGATAGGAATTGCATTGAATCTATAGATTGCTTTAGGTAGTATACTCATTTTCACTATATTGATTCTTCCAATCCATGAGCACGGTACATTTCTCCATCTGTTTGTGTCCTCCTTGATTTCTAGAAAAATAAACAACCCAATTAAAAAGTGGGCCAAAGAACTTAACAGACATTTCTCCAAGGAAGATATAAAAATGGCTAACAAACACATGAAAAGATGCTCAACATCACTCATTATCAGAGAAATGCAAATCAAAACTACAATGAGGTACCACTTTACACCAGTCAGAATGGCTGCCATCCAAAAGTCTACAAGCAATAAATGCTGGAGAGGATGTGGAGAAAAGGGAACCCTCTTACACTGTTGGTGGGAATGCAAACTAGTACAGCCACTATGGAAAACAGTGTGGAGGTTCCTTAAAAAGCTGCAAATAGACCTGCCATATGACCCGGCAATCCCACTGCTGGGCATATACACCGAGGAAACCAGAATTGAAAGAGCCACGTGCACCCCAATGTTCATCGCTGCATTGTTTACAATAGCCAGGACATGGAAGCAACCTAGATGCCCATCAACTGACGAATGGATAAGAAAGCTGTGGTATATATACACAATGGAATATTACTCAGCATTAAAAAAAAATTCATTTGAAGCAATTCTACTCAGATGGACGAAACTGGAGCCCATTATCCAGAGTGAAGTAAGCCAGAAGCAAAAACAACAATACAGTATATTAACACATATATATGGAATTTAGAAAGACAGTAATGAGAACCCAACATGGGAGACAACAAAAGGAACGCAGATGTATAGAATAGACTTGTGGACTTTGTGGATGAGGGTAAGGGTGGGATGAGATGGGAGAAGGGCATTGAAGCATGTTAATTGTCATGTGTCTAATCAATCGCCAGCCCAGGATTGATGCTCGGGACTGGTGCAGCGAGATTTCCCGGGGGGGAGGGAGGAGGGAGGGGGGACCCGGAGGGGAAGCATATGTAAACCCATGGTGATATCATGACAATGTATGGCAAAAACAATAATTAAAAAAAAAAAACAAATAAACAAAAAGCTAAAATGCATATGGCACTTTAAGGAGCCATTTCAAGCAAAGAAGTTAAATATAGATTATTCTACCTTGTTGGACCTTTAACTTTTTCTTATTTCTCTGGAAGTTTTATTATACTTGGTGATCCTTTCTCTTTGGAGTTCTGTCAGCTCTTTCACTTTTATGGGTGTCTGGCCATATCTTGCTCGAGTTCTTGTATTCTTGAACTTTTCCTTCATTCTCTGTTTGGTTCATCATTACTGAAATTGTTTTTAATTCATGTTTCAGGACTTGTAATGTTTGTTCATGACAACATTTACTTGAGGGATTACTTTGTAGAAAAATTGTAGATGGCTCTCTGTCATGTACGTTATCTTTATCTGAATATTTTCCTTCTTCCTTTTGATTACCTATACTTAGGCAAGTGGCAATTTCTGTACTAGTTCTTTGGAAGAATTTCATTCCTGGCAAGGTGGGGCATAAACAAGAGTCATGGGTAAACTTCTTTAGCCTTTGCAAAGGGCTTCTTCCTCAATTGATAAGATAATTTGAGATTTCTTTCCAATATAATCTTCTGTCCAGCCATGACTTTTCTGCATCTCCAAATTTAAGCAGATGATAGAGGCTTTTCTCTACCTGACCCAGAGTTTCTTCATCAGATGCTGCATCCCATTAACGCACCCAACATGATTTTCCTATTACTTTTGGAAGGTGTGTTTTGCTGGCACTTTCAGAGCAGTACACTCTGCATTTTCCTCACCTTCTCTCTGTTTCTTTACTATTACACCTGCAAAGAAACAGTCCTGCTCATACCACTTCTTACTAATGATAGGGACCTCACCATTTGGGAATGATTTGTAACTGGAGGTTTCTGAGATTACCATCGGTAGAGTTCTGCAACTTGGCTCTCTGTGCAGCTTCTTATAGAAACTCTTACACTGGTCTGCTGGTCTCAATTAATTTTGGTTATGCTTTAAGTTGTATGGAAATTTTCATGTATTTTGTCACATAGATTTTTGTTGTTGTTGTTGAAAATTTGCTTATAGATATTTCCCCACTTTTACTTTGTTTCTGGATGAAAAAAGTGGTTAAGATTCAGAATTAAGTTGCCAGTATGTTAAGACTAGTAATCTTTCGGAGTATTCTATTTTTCCTGAGGGGCTTGAAGCCCATTTTACAATTAAAAACACAACATTTAATCAACTAAAAATGATAGAGTCATTCCATACAGATACTGCTAATAGGAATACGATTTGATTGAACAGGGAAATGTAACCTCATAAAGTTGTTCTTTAAACATGATCTAGTTAGTGTAAAAAGTTATCTTCTTTATATTCTTGCCTAATCTTTATTGCAGCAGTTCGGAAAGTACAGGGACAGCTTTAGGAGGATTGCTATTCTCTCGGGGGATCTTGAGTTATATTTGAGATGCTATTAACTGAGACTTTGAGTAACATGATATCATTGTGAGAAAATTATATCAAGAAGTGACTCTCTGGCTTCTTCTTACTCATTGCAAATTTCCCTATAGCTAGCCTAAGCATTATATTTCAAGTTGTTATTCACTCTGCTGCTCTAGTAAGAAAATAAACAAAACTTGTTATGTTTTTGATTTTCATCTCATAGATACTGGCTTCATTTTGGTTAGGTGAAGTCACTCCTTCATTTACGTTTGCATACTTTGTATTATTAATACATTAATTTCTTGCTTCATCTTGCTTTAAAATGTAAAATAAATAACTAAATAAAAGATAAAAAAAACCTATGGCTTAATTGGTAGTCTATCACAGAAGAACAATATTGTTTACATCTATTTTAACATTATTTATCATTTTATTTTAGCCACAAGATTTGTCCTTGTCTTATAATGCTGAATTCTCTAATCTTTTACTGACCAGTTTCAGGAATTGCATCTCTTAGGCAATAAGACAGTTCAATTTAATAGACATAAGAGAACAGTCACTTTAAAGAATATTGTTTTTTATAATATCCATTATGGGAAATTATAAAATTATTCCACTAGATGTTGTTGTCATTCACCTAATCTTGTAAATAAATATTCTATTTTCTTTTAGAGATCATTTTAATCAAAAATGGAAACCCGCTCATCATTTAATAGTAATTAAACACTTTTTTTTGGGTTCAGTATATACTTCTTTATCTAAAGTCGGTTTGGATGAGCTCAGGTGATAGATCTCACCTGAGTTCATTCATGCGTATGTAGGATATTGGAGGGCAGGGCAGCCTTATCTGGGACATGTCAATATCTTCCCTGGGACAGATCACCACACGTGGTCTCTCATTATCCATCAGTCTCACCAGTGCTTATTCCCATCATAGTTGGCAGTAGTCAAGAAAGAAAGCAGAAGCATTCTATTGACCAAAGCAAGTTGCAAAGCCATCCCAGATTCAAAGGTTAGAGAAACAGACTCCCCACTCCCCACCATGACAGCAAAAGCTGAAAAGTCACATTGTACTGAAAAGGATGTGCAAACACTGAAATGTGAATAATTAAGGCCATTTGTGTAACCAGTGTACCCAACCCTTTCAATAAGGAGCAATCCCATCCCTACCCCTAGAGTGTCTGTTACTTACAGCAAGCTTCCTTTTACTTCTTGACTAGGTACATGTCCCAAGATCTGGGACCATCAGTGTATACAATGACTCTGGTACAGTAATTGTTCACGGCTGGGCACATGAACAAAAAGCTCTCTTCTATTTAGAATAGAACCTGATGATGTCTTTAAAGACTAACCAGAGGTTGACCAAAGGACATGTAAGAGTCAAATAGAGAACTAGAGCTTTGGTACATTATTTTAGCCCCCAGATCCAAATGTCTTAAAGTTATAATCAATCTAGACTCCTATAAGTCATATTTACATTCCTAATAAATTCTGTCTTAACAAAGCCAATTTGAATTAGGTCAGTTCCTGCTTTAAAATGAAGCAGGCCTGAATAATATGTGATACATCTGAAAATTTAATATGGTCTCATATAATTTTGAAGCTAGTGGAGGTGATGGAATCCCAGTTGAGTTATTTCAAATCCTAAAAAATGATGCTGTGAAAGTGCTACAGTCAATATGCCAGCAAATTTGGAAAACTCAGCAGTTGCCACAGGACTGGAAAAGGTCAGTTTTCATTCCAATCCCAAAGAAAGGCAATGTCAAAGAATGCTCAAACTACTGCACAATTGCACACATCGCACATGCTAGTAAAGTAATGCTTAAAATTCTCCCGGCCAGATTTCAACAGTACGTGAACTGTGAACTTCCAGATGTTCAAGCTGAATTAGAAAAGGCAAAAGAATCAGAGATCAAATTGTCAACATCCGTTAGATCACTGAAAAAGCAAGAGAGTTTCAGAAAAACACCTATTTCTGCTTTATTGACTATGCCAAAGCCTTTGACTATGTGGATCACAACAAACTGTAGAAAATTCTTAAAGATATGGGAATACCAGACCACCTGACCTGCTTCCTGAGAAATCTGTATGCCGGTCAAGAGGCAACAGTTAGAACTGGGCATGGGACAACAGACTGGTTCCAAATCAGGAAAGGAGTACATCAAGGCTGTATATTGCTTATTTAACTTCTATGCAGAGTACATCATGTGAAATGCTGGACTGCATGAAGCACAGTCTGGAATCAAGAATGCTGGGAGAAATATCAATAACCTCAGATATGCACATGACTCCACCCTTATGACTGAAAGCAAAGAAGAAGTAAAGAGCCTCTTGATTAAAGTGAAAGAGGAGAGTGAAGAAGCTGGCTTAAAACTCAACATTCAGAAAACTAAGATCATGGCATCTGGCCCCATCACTTTATGACAAATAGATGGGGAAACAATGGAAACAGTGAGAGACTTTTTTTTGAGCTCCAAAATCTCTGCAGATGGTGACTGCAGCCATGAAATTAAAAAAAACACTTCCTCCTTGGAAGACAAGTTATGATCAGCCTAGACAGCAT
This sequence comes from Antilocapra americana, assembly GCA_007570785.1. Lineage (NCBI taxonomy): Eukaryota > Metazoa > Chordata > Mammalia > Artiodactyla > Antilocapridae > Antilocapra > Antilocapra americana. The sequence goes on from ML663565.1 coordinate 21,674,931, forward strand.
ATTAAAAAGCAGAGACATTACTTTGCCAGCAAAACTCCATCTGGTCAAAGCTTTGGTTTGTTTCAGTACTCATGTATGGATGTGAGAGTTGGACTATAAAGAAAGCTGAGTGCCAAAGAATTGATGCTTTTGAACTGTGGTGTTGGAGAAGACTCTTCAGAGTGTGGTGGGCAGCAAGGAGATCCAACCAGTCTATCCTAAAGGAAATCAGTCCTGAATATCATTGGAAGGACTGATGTTGAAGCTGAAACTCCAATACTTTGGCCACCTGATATGAAGAACTAACTCATTGGAAAAGACCCTGATGCTGGGAAAGATTGAAGGTGGGAAGAGAAGGTTACGACAGAGGATTAGATGGTTGGATGCTGTCACCAACTCAATGGACATGAGTTTGAGTAAGCTCCGGGCATTGGAGATGGACAGGGAAGCCTGGTGTGCTGCAGTCCATGGGGTTGCAAAGAATTGGACACGACTGAGTGACTGAACTGAACTGAACTGATATAAATTCACTCAAATGTTTCTTTCCTATTGTTGGTGTCATATATTAATCACTAACCTGAGAATTACCTACCTGTTCATTTTGCTGTCATGTAGTGCTTATATTCCATGATGAAACTTTTTAAAAATTATTCATTAAATTGATCACTTAGTTTTAAAAGTATTTATTAAGTGAAACACACTGGGTTAGAGTCTTTGTTTTATGACTTAAAGAGACAAAGTAATTATCCTCATGGAACTTATATTTTAATGACATTTAAGATGTTGAGATATTTAGATTTTCAGAAATAACTGACTGTTACAAATCTTAATGGTATCAGTGTTAAAATGTGAAAGTTGAATGATGCACTGTTTGAAAGTTGCTGCTGCTAAGTTGCTTCAGTCATGTCTGATTCTGTGCGACCCGAGAGATGGCAGCCCACCAGGCTCCCCCATCCCTTGGATTCTCCAAGCAAGAACACTGGAGTGGGTTGCCATTGCCTTCTCCAATGCATGAAAGTGAAAAGTGAAAGTGAAGTCGCTCAGTCATGTCCAACTCTTAGTAACCGCATGGACTGCAGCCCACCAGGTAACTCTGTCCATGGGGTTTTCCAGGCAAGAGTACTGGAGTGGGGTGACATTGCCTTCTCTGGTTTGAAATTTAAGTTTCAAAAAAACCTTTTCAGCTGTTTTTGAGACATGACCAGCAGAGTGAGAAAATCTATTTTATTCGTTTTTCAAAAGTTGCCCTTTTCTAATGTCAAGCTACTACACAATGGATGAACTTTGGATGTGTCAGTCTTGGAGTGTTATGCAATTTGTTCTGAGTATGAATTAGTTAGGCTGAGTCTTTGAGTGCATTAGAAATAAGGAAGATGAGCTGAACATTTCCCAAAAGGGCAAAAATACTTGTATGTTTGCCTAGCTCAGTGTGTGCATTTCAGTAGAGAGCTCCTGGTTTTACTCTACTGTTGTCTTATCTGCCAACATATCTTTAAAATATTATAATCAGTACATAATGGACAGAAGACTTGGAATATGTAATGCCTTACTTTATTGGGTTGACGTACTACCCCAAAATGAATAACTCTGCTTCTGTAAAAGACATAAGGATGCTTTTTTCTAGTTATTGTGGTTTAACTTTGTCTCAGTTTAAAATTAAATAGTTCATTTACTCAATCAGCATTTTATCTGAAAATATGAAGCCATTTGTGTGCTGGTGTTTTAACTATAGTCACACTTTTTCTAGTTGAAATGTTTTTAATATTGTAAAACTACACAGTTATGTCCTAAAAAATCCCTTGACAGTCAAAGGTCTGGGACAAATGTAGTAATGCTCCCATACTAAAGCTGCAGTGTGATCCTAGGATGCTGGCAAGTAGAGAGAGTTATTGAGGCACTGAGGGGAGGGGAAAGAATACAATGGAGTAAAAGGGAGACATAGCAGAAGCAGGTGAGTGAAGGACCTGGCTTGAAAAATGTTAACCCACGTTTTGCTTCCACTCCTTCTGCCTTCCCTAGACCCTGACAGCTTCTACCTGAACTCTGAAATATACCTTTGTTTTTAGGACAGTCTTAATGAAGACAGTTCACAGCTAATTTTTTTTTTCCTGCCCTGGCTCTGAGAATCACCCTCCTCCACTTTGCTGTGATTCCTGTGACGATATCAGAGCAGACAGTTTGCATTCCCCCCTCTGTGTATGGGCTGTGTCCTCACTCGGGGCACAGAGGTCAGTTCACTGGTGAGTGAGTGCATTCCCCAGGCAGAGTCAATCAGCACCCTTACAGTCTTCACACTGTGAGAGAAATCGGTTACACTTGTATTTATCTTTTAGATGATTTGAGTAGAATGCTTCTCATATGCCAAACACCATTCCAAGTGACTTATGCGGAAGAAATTATTTAGTTCTGTCAGTAACTTTATGAGCTTTAATACTGTGACAGTGAAAGGGAAGTCGCTCAGTCGTGTCCGACTCTTTGCGACCCCCACGGACTGCAGCCCACCAGGCTCCTCCGTCCATGGGATTTTCAAGGCAAGAGGACTGGAGTGGGGTGCCATTGCCTTCTCCAGGGGATCTTCCTGACCCAGGGATCAAACCCAGGTCTCCTGAGTTGTAGGCAGATGCTTTTACCATCTGAGCCACCAACTATGATTATCCTCATTTTATAGAGAAACAGAAGCTCAGAGAAGCAAGGTCACTTTTCTTATAAGTTTCAATACTAGGATTCTAAGCAATACTGGCTCAAGCTGCTTTCTCTTAAACAACTTATGATATTGTTTTTCTTCTGAAATTGTAAATTATAAGCACTACATAAGTCTGAGCAGATGAGGAGTTTAGCTTGAAAACACAACCAACAGAATAAAAGCATAACCAGTAATAATATAATAATAACAACAACAGCAGAGGACAGACAGATACTAATGCTATTTGAGCACATCTCTATTTAGTCTTGGAATGAACCACAACACTTCCTCCTTCCATTCTATTCTCTTTGATAAGCTATTTCTTCTCTAGCAAATATAGCCAGAACAAATATTATCATGTGATACTCAAGATCCTTTGCTGTCACATTCTGATATCCTAGTGACGGATTGAAATGACTGTTTTGAGAACTGAGCAACAGGGTAAATGGCTATCTTTCCTGGTTATAGACTTGAGTGTTTATTCACTTCCCTTTCCTTCCTTCCTTCTTCCCTATTAAGACCCTCATGTTGACATGGACTTTAATTCACATCTGTGATTGAATTCAGGTAAATGTGAGGGAAGTGGTCACAACCTAATTACATATCAGGAAACATTACATAGAAAAGGAAATCACCTGTGAGTGCTTTAATGCTTCATGGCGTGAAAGCATTACTTGCATGCGTGTAAAGTTGCTTCAGTCATGGCTGACTCTTTGCAACCCTATGGCCTGTAGCCTTCTAGGCTCCTCTGTCCCTGGCACTCTCCAGGCAAGAATACTGGAATGGGTTGCCATTGCCTTCTCCAGGGGATCTTCCTGACCCAGGGGTCAGACTCATGTGTCCTGGGTCTCCTGCATTGGCAGGCAGGTTCTTTACCACCAGTGCCACCTGGGAAGCCCACGAAAACATTACTTAGGCCTCTTCATAACACAAAGAGAACTCTATCCTTTTCTGTTTAGAACACTAAGAGTTGGATTGCAAATGGTTACTGAGAACTCAAGCGGAAAATTCCCACAAGATTATCCTTGTACACATAGTCTGCACCCTCTTCTCTATATTACTGTAGGCTCTCATCGTGTCCTCATTCTCAACCAGCTGTTTAAGTCTCTTGGGTAGTTTGGGGTAGTAATTATAGACAGATATTTCAGAGTTTTCAATAAAGTTCTCCTTTACCAAAAAGGAAAAAATAAAAATATGTCACTGTTATTGCACCCTAGACAGCATATTAACAAGCAGAGATATTACTTTGCTGACAAAGGTTCTTCGAGTCAAAGCTATGGTTTTTCCAGTACTTATGTATGGATGTGAGAGCTGGACTATGAAGAAAGCTGAGTGCCGAAGAATTGATGCTTTTGAACTGGGGTGTTGGAAAAGACTCTTGAGAGTCCCTTGGACTGCAAGAAGATCAAACCAGTCAATCCTAAAGAAAATTAGTCCTGAATATCATTGGAAGGACTGATGCTGAAGCTGAAACTCCAATACTTTGGCCACCTGATGCGAAGAACTGACTCATGGGGAAAGATCCTGATACTGGGAAAGATTGAAGGCAGGAGGAAAAGGTGATGACAGAGGATGAGATGGTTGGATGGCATCACCGACTTGATGGACATGAGTTTGAGTAAACTCCAGGAGTCGTTGAAGAGGGAAGCCTGGTGTGCTGGAGTCCATGGGGTAGCAAAGAGTTGGACACCACTGAGTGACTGAACTGATTGTACCCTTTATCTTGTAGCATATAAGTAAAAGTATGCAAATGGGACTAGAAAATGAAATAGTAATATTTAAAAAAAAGGCCAGAGTTGTTTTGCTCCCAGCATCCACTAACATACAGAACACTCTTCATCTAGCTGGTGAAATGGTTTAAACACAAAGCCAGCACTCAAATCTGATACTTCCTTTATCTGGGAAGAGAGTCTGATGTTTATTCTTCAGCAGTTCCTTAAGGTCTGAACTGAGGGGTTTAGCATGTAACTTGGTTGACCCTTCAGTACCTGTAGCTGAATGTCTAACATCAAATACCTTTAGCCTTTCCATTTTATTTTTAAAATCTTTTCTAGTTTGCTCCAATGAAGCTACTTTCCACAGAGATCCATATGAAACATGGATCCAAACAAAGCATAGTTCCAGATTAAAGAAAAAAAAAAATTCTGTGGCTCTGTATGCTTCTTTGGTCTGAAACATTGTGGTTTCTTTCTGAGGAAGAATTCTTTTAGTACTTTGTTATAGTGAACTGTATCACCATACACATTTTTTTAAATTGGGAAGTGTATTTATAAAAGAAGAAGTTCTTAATATTTTATTGAAAGTTTCTGCTTAAATAGATTTTTTTTTCTTAAATATCATTTCTTTAGACTTTGAGGCTTTATTGATCTTTGCGACTTGAAATAACATTGTCCTTAATTACAAGAGTAACAAGTACAGCCAGATGGGTGTTTGTAATAAGTTCACTAAACCTTTTTAAACAAAATATCAATTTGTTTCTATTCCTTTAGCTCTTTGTGGAGGCAGCTGCCTTCCTCTTATAGAAATTAGTGCACTGACTCAATTTAGATGTATTTACTTTGGCCTCTCTTTTAAACTTCCTTGGAGAACCATTACACCTCTATTGACAGTTACCAGTAGCTGAAGTTTTCAAGTGAGTGAGTCACACAATACATTCAGATTGCAATCGGTAACATCATTTCTGTTGACTATATACCTAATTTTATCCCTGATATGGAATTACCAGTCTGGTCCATTATATCTGAAAAATATCATTTGAATGCTTCCCATGAGAGCTATTGCAGGCAGTTGTCATCTCTTATCTGAAGCTTTAATTCTCTACGTAATATGCATGTATCCATTCTCTTCTATCACCATTCAGTTCATTCTCAATATTGCTGACCTGGTTTTTTTAATAAACAATTTGCAGATCTCTTGCTAAGAAACTGATGATACCCTGTTTCAAGATAAAAATCTGAAGTTCTTAGTAGAGTATGTTGTTAAGATCATGCTATGTTTTTGAAATATGTTTTTTGAAAACTATCTTTATCACAGTTTTCCAGCTTAGTTTCCAGCCAATGAGCACCAAAGACACATTATACTATATCAATACATGTGTGCTTGAGAATTTCCAAGCACTTTTTAGTTTCTCATTGTTACCAACCCCAAGCTCGCGCTGCTCACCACATGATAGGCCAGTGAATCCAGAGAAACAAGCAAGGAGGTGTTGAGGCAAGAAAGAGACTAACTGGGGAGGTGGCAGACTGAGAAGATGGCAGGATAGTGCTTCAAAATAACCATTTTATGCAGTCTGGATGCCATGTTCTTTTATAGATCAGAAATGAGGGGAGGTGAGGAAGCAAAGTAAAAAAGCCCATTAATTTTGCAAACATCTCCTAGAATGGCAAGCCTCAGGCAGGAGATGTGTTAACTTCTTCCTTTCTGCCATCCACAAGTGGACATGGTTCTGATCAAAGGCATTTTAGTTTATCAGTCAGGAAGAGGGGCAGGATTCTCTGAGGCAAGCCATTCTGTATGTTTATAATGAAAACATAAACAACATAAACAAAGCAACAAAAAGCACATCAAAGAAACAGGTCCAACATGGAGTCAGAATTGGCCCCCTCCCTGCAACACCATCTATGTAGACTTCCTTTGATGGTATTTACTTAGATTATACTTTGTGCAAGATAATTTTCTAAGAGTTGAAATATAGGAAAAATAAAACAGACAAGGTTTTTGTTGTTTTCAAAGTTATACTATAATGAGAGAGACCTGAACAAATGAGTAAACATATGTATGGAAAGGAGCCTTCAATAAATATGCATGTTTATATATGTGATAATTTTAGACAGTAATAAGTACTATGAAAAAAGTTAGAAAAATATAGTGTTAGTGGTTTTTCAACAATAAATTGAAAGCAACTTAAACATAGACAAGTTTATTACTTAACATAATAATAATAATAGCTAAAATGTATGGTATGTTTGCTATTGTATTGCATGTACTATTAATACTAGTATTAATGCTATTAGTATAGTATAAACGCTATTAGAATTTACATGTATTACTAGTACATGCATTGTTCCAGACACTTTTTTCATGAATTAAATTATATTACCAGGTTGTCATTACAGATGTGAAAAAAAAAAAAAAAAAAAAACACAGAAAGCTAGAGAAAACTTAAACTCCCTAAGCCATAACTAGGGAAGCTAAGAAAAGTCTCCAGAATGTATATTCTAACAACTGTGCTCTGCTGCCTCTTTCCACTTGATGTTTTTCAGTTTCTAGGTCATATCCAACTCTTTGCAACCCCAGGGACTGTAGCATACCAGACTTCCCTGTCCCATCCTGTCTCCTCTTTGTACAGCAGTAATTTTTGTCCCTACAATCCCTACCTCCTGATCCCAACCAACTGACTGTTAAGTTGCTTGTTGGGAGGGACCAGGCCCAACTCATTTTCAAACATATGCATCAGTATGTATTCAATGTCCACTAACTTGTTATTCAGTTATACTCTTAAAGAATGCATGTTTTGAATGTACTGTGCTTAAGTCACTTAGTCATGCCTGACTCTTGTGACCCCATAGACTGTAGCTTGCCAGGCTCCTCTGTCCATGGAATTCTCTAGGCAAGAATACTGGAGTGGGTTGCCATTGAATGTACTAATCTTGTCCAATTACACTTTGTGCATGTTCAATGGGGAAAAGAGAGAGAGAGAGAGGATTCTCCATAATTTCAGGACAAATTTTTGAATTAGCTTTAGGTTGTTTATACCTTTTAAGTAAAATACTGTGTACAGAGTAGAGGCAAGAGGTTGTCCACTTATTCATACGTTAATCCTTTGTAGAAGTATAATGAGGCTTTACCTTTGCTGGAAATTAATTATCTGTGAATCTCTCATGCTACTTCACATCTAGGCATTAATAATCAATTTTTTCAGATTTATTTATATTCCAGTATAGTAAAAATAGATATGCCTCACTCCCATCTCCAGAGAAGATTCTCTTACATTCCAGGGTAATAATTTAGATGATGTCTCTCTGAAAAAATATGACATTCAGGTTGTCAGCAGCCCCTCTGTAAGACCAAGGGCTTCCTGATTTCCTGTATAATACATTCTCACCATGTAAGATTCAACACCCTTCTCTAATCATGTTGCTGTATGGGAATTGGGGCTCAGTTGAGCAGCACAAAGATAATATTCTGCCTACTGTCATTTTTGTGAGTAATAAACTTTGTCTTTCTGGCCCAGAGGTTTTATGTTTTTCTGCTAGCATATATGAAACTGTAGTAAGATAATTTATCTTGCAAGTAGAGTAAAATCTCAATCTTTTTGTAATTCCAGACTTACAAGCTCATTAAAAAATCAAAAGAGGCCTGAATTCTGTGGAATTAAAATCTGAAATTGTCCGTTACAGATGAAACAAAGTATTTATATCAGGAACTATGTTTTTACCACAGTTATTTACCTGATATCTAGCAGGACCTGGCTTTAAAAGATACTTGCCCTAGTGTTCCTTAACAAATGAATGAATAGTAATACATCCAGTGATATCCCAGTTCTTCCTGTATAGTAGTGTAAGAAAAATCATTTTAAATAATATTTACCATTAGATTTCCTTCCAAGGAATTCTAGGTAACACACAAATCAAAGATTGCTCCTGCATATCCATTTCACTGTTTCTGAATGGTTCATGAGAGTTAGAGATCATTTTTATCATGATGTCACTTAGATGAATGATATGTTGTTGGTAACCTAGGTACACCATCCATATAAAATCTCATCTCGAATCCACCAATTCAAGGCCACTATTTAAATAATTAATAAATATAAATCAATACAATTTTATTTTCTATGAGACAGCTACATAAAAGTAAAAAGATATATCTCAGCAAAAACCAGCATCTATACATATATAGATAGACAGATACAGATGTACGTTGCAACTCTGATTATCTGTAGTACCTTATGAGAGCTCAGTAGACATTCTGAAAATGTGTGTTTTCATATTTCTTCAACCTTCCACTCTTGACCAGCTAATCTTATAAACTAATTTTCTTCTGAGAATTTTTAATAAGTAAATTGTATCATTTGTGAATAAAGATGATTCTCCTTTTCTTAATTATTATATCTTTTATTTGGTTAGCCTTGATGGAGAACCCAGGGTATTCAATATCAAGATGGATAACAATTCTGAGAATGAATCTCTTTTACCCAACTCAGGGAAAGAGCATTCAGTTTTTATCTTTCAGTTTGATATTAGCTGCAGGTTTCCCATAGATGCCCTTGATTGGCTTAATGAAGTTCCCTTCTATTCTTAGTATTTCATCCTTCTTGAAGGTCAAGACTCTGACCAGCACTGTCTCTTCTGTCTTATTCTATGGACTGAAGCAAGTCATTTGAATGAGCCCAAGTTAAGTGACATTAAATATAGTCTGTTTTGTTTGAGAAGCTTCAGTCATGTGCCTTTGGTTACAGGAAGGATGAATAAATGCAATAGATAATACAGTCTACTCAGTTCAGTTCAGTTCAGTCACTCAGTTGTGTCTGACTCATGGTGACCCCATAGACTGCAGCGTGCCAGGCTTCCCTGTCCATCAGCAACTCCCAGAGTTACTCAAACTCATGTCCATCGAGTCAGTGATGCCATCCAACCATCTCATCCTCTGTCATCCCCTTCTCCTCCTGCCTTCAATCTATCCTAGCACTAGGGTCTTAAGCAAATATTGAAATGTGCTAATAATTGTTAAAACTATAGATATTCACTCTATTATTCTGTCTACTTATATGTGTGTGTGTGTGTGTGTGTGTGTGTGAACATTTTAGTAAAATATTAAAAAATTGAAAACATGTTTTTCAATGTATATAAATATGAAAACATTTTAGGAAATGGGAAAAGTATTCAAAATGAAAATATCAATGGTTTTGAATAGAAAGTTTGAAATGACACATCTAAATTACCAATAAACAATAATATCACAAGTAGCTTGAAGAACAGAAATTAATCTAAAGATGAGCAATACAAAATGCATTTTTGAAAGGTTAAACACTGTGAGTATGCTACAATAGAAATTAGTTTAAAAGAAAGACTAAATACTGCCAGAGCCAGTGATTCCAGAAAAAAAATACTTCCATACATGGCTGTTGGTTTTATGGATTATTACAGTCTTTCATTTAAAAACAATTTAAATTAAAAATTGACCCAGTCATTTCTGATAATCTATCCCATAAAAGTATAACATCAGTAAATGTTTACTAAAGCGTTATAGTGAAAGAAGAAAGATAATGTCCTTCAGCTGACAAATAGTTGAATATAGAATCATGCAGCCACTAAAGAAATAATTAATTCTGTAGCAGCTGAGTGGGAGAAAATTCCACAGTGTATTCTTGACTGCAAAACCCCTATGAAGATAATCATAGACAATATGATACATTTTTTAAAATGAGCATTTTAAAAGAATTCTCTAAAAACAAGAGCTGGACACATCCCCATGGATCTAAGTGGTTAAATTGGCCCAGTGATTGTCACCCCAGTATGCTACATAACAGAAGTCTTTTTATTAAGAATGAGCCTTTAAGGAAGGGATTAAAAAGAGAAAGAGCACTTGGGAATGTCCCTGTCTTACCCTGAACCATAATTAGGGAAATTGAGCCCCTAAGAGAACCAGTCCCTCCTAAAGGAGATCAGTCCTAAGTGTTCATTGGAAGGACTGATGTTGAAGCTGAAACTGCAATACTTTGGCCACCTGATGTGAAGAGCTGACTCAGTGGAAAAGACCCTGATGCTAGGAAAGAATGAGGGCAGGAGGAGAAGGGGACAACAGAAGATGAGATGGCTGGATGGCATCACCAACTTGATGGACATGGGTTTCGGTGAATTCCAGGAGTTGGTGATAGACAGGGAGGCCTGGTGTGCTGTAATTCATCAGGTTGCAAAGGGTCAGACACAACTGAGTGACTGAACTGAACTAAACTGAAAAGAGATTGTCTTGAGGGTCTGAAGTGTATCCTCCACTCATTGTTTTTTGAACAAGAGTTTTAAAAATTTCATGAAACATACCCTCAAAGTTGGAGGCTACCAGGTCTCACTCTTACCTAGAGAGATTTGAAAGCAATAAGAGGAAAGCCATGGGCTAAAACATTTCCACTTGATGGTGGCGCTATGATATAGGGGAGCAGCTCTGGCTTTAGTACATGCTGAATTAAAGCTGTCTTAAAAGGACTTTACCGGAACAGGACTTCATTGAAAGAACTCTGAGGCACATATTGCCTGCCAGAAGCCAGGTCTGAGTGGTCAGTGTGAGAAGTCAGAGTCAGCAAAGGCTGGTGTCCATGCCAGAAAAATCTGCAACAGGGCAGGAAATTTAGGTGAAGAACTACCAAATGTCCCTTCAGAAAAAGAGAAAGCAGAGGGACAGAGAGAAATGGTTTTTGAACATTTACACACTCATAGTGGAGGATATTGGCACCCAGTAAAGTTTAATAGATAGTTCCAGTGATTGAAAGACCTTTTAAAAAAAAAATTCTAATCATGGTTGAGGCAGAACTTCCTTAATGGCTCAGATGGTAAAGAATCTGACTGCAATGCAAGAAACCCAGGTTTGATAGTTCAGTCCCTAGGCTGGGAAGATCCCCCAGAGAAGGAAATGGCTACCTATTGCAGTATTCTTGCCTGGAGAATTCCATGACTGAGAAGCCTGCTGGGCTACAGTCCATGGGGTCACAAAGAGTCAGACATAACTGTGTGCCTATTATGATTAAATAGTTGGGGGAGAAAAAAGGAGGCTGAAAGAAAAGACCATACTCACATACTTTGTTTTTACTGCTGTTCTCTGGTCTAGGGAAAGAAAATAAACTTTACATCAAATATAAGATAAAAGTATTTATTTTGCTTAGACTAGACTTTTTCATTCCCTGAAAGTTATTATTAAACTTTGAGTTCTGACCACATTGCTGACAAGGGGCAGGGAAGTGAGAACCATCAGAGCTTTTAAAAAGTGAAAAATAAAACTGTTCCCTGATTTTACCCTAAAGGTGTAAGTCCAGCAAATCTTTATAAAACTGTTAGGTTGTTAGAATAGGAAAAAGGAGTCCAGAATGGTGGTAGCTAAAAGACAAAGTAGGGAGAAGCCACAAAAATAGAACAAAGGAAGGTCTGAGGACTGATGTGAGAACCTCAGGTTAAACTAACAGCCTTCCTGGCTAGCCCAGTTTACATAGGGCAGGCTCAGGGGGAGGAGAAAAAGACATATAAAAAGAGGGGCCAAAATTGGGCCAGGAGCCTCTCTTCTCTTTGCATCTTTTTTGTCAGCATGCCCTCATGCCTCTAGGATGTATTTTCCTTTACTTTCTAAATGAAACTGAGCTGTAACACTGGTCCGTCCGAGGGTTGTAATGCTGGTCCATCTGCTGCTTCAAACTTTTGTTGTGAGACAGAACCGAGGAAATTACACACTCCCTCGACAAAACCAAGGAATTTGAGAGGTTATCCTTTGTGCTTCACATGTATACATACATACAGAGATGTATAGAAGATTGGCCACTAAAATATTAATGTTATATCAAAGAAATGGGATTCTAAGTATTTTTCTTTTTACATGAAAGCACAATTCCATTCAGTTGTAACCTGAACTAGAAATTGGTGCTCATCTCTTCTTTTTTTTTCTTTTTTTAAAAGCATATGCATTTTCTTTAGGCTTATGTCTAACTGCAACTTCTCAGCCAGCAGCAAAACCTCTCTCCCAACACGCACACATGAGCAAACATGCAATGATGCAAGGAAAAAAGTCTTCCAAATACTTCAAGTCTAAGTTTCTGACAAACCTTCTCTGCAAAGATGCAATTTGTGTGGTTCGTTAAAGTATGAGCCTCAATCAAAAAATATATAAAACCTTAAGTATTCAAATATGCAGCACAATCAAGGGAGCATACCAGCTGATTGTTAAAATATGCAGCTTGTTGAGTAAATCCTATTAAAGACAATTTTGGAGACCTAGCTATATTTGAAAATTAGTAAAATATGCAATTTCAGTTGTCAAGTATATTCAAATATTTCAAAAGAAACAAGAAGTTACTAGGAAAGATAGAAAACACTCAAACTGCAGATGATGAAAGCCTGGACTAAGTCTATGGGAATGGGTTCCAGGAGTGAAAGATTGGTTCCCAACATAATAGCTCTGCTTTTGAAAATCTCAGAAAACCAGAGCTTGGAATGGTGAATAGCAAATGGTAAGATTACTTCTTCCTTCTTGCCTAGAGGAATAGCATCTTCTTAGTCTACTTGAAAAGATATGAAGTGCCCAGGGGATAGTAACCAAGGCAGAGAAATGGAGGTCTTTTTGCAAAATTGGCAGAAATTGCCTTCTTATCATCCAACAAAATATTGTGAGTCAAAGCTGCCAATTTAGCATAGTTTTGCTTTAAAACCATCTCCTTATTTTGTACATTAATTTTCTCCTGCAAAGAATGAAACTGAAATATTGTGTTTAATCCTTATATTATGCAGCTTAATTATGTTACATTAGCCATCTTATGTATCTTTATTTAATAAGAGAAACAACATAAACAACATTTAAAATATTTTTACATCCTCTTCTTTCAGTGAATTCAATTTGCAAAGGGAAAGGATATGTGTGGTTTCACATAAGCAGGCACTATACAGCCTTTCCATAAACATTCAGATGGTTAGTTGGTAATAGCAAGTCATTTTTTTCACAGATGGAGGAATAAAAATGATTAGTGGAAATTACACAGGGAGATTCATTCAGGTCATGGCAAATGTAACTGTGTAGGAGTTATGGTTTATATTTGCAAGCTGAAATAGGACAAAAAGAGATTGGGCTACCAAAAAGCTATAATCAATTTAGCAATCAGTACCCAGAAGTCCAATAATATATTAAATGTATGGTCATTTTAGAAATAATCAGGAAGCTATAGTTTAGCATTCTTCTTACTCAAGCTCTCCACTCAACTGATTGTGAACACATTTATTAGAAGTCATGTTCACTCAACAACAATAGTTTGACTTACAAACACCTTTGGGAGACTTTACATGTCTTAAGCTTTCTATTTCTGCCCTTAATGGTTAAGCTATGCAGCTTATGACTATGTAAAGATCAGCATGGCATTTATGTAAAACAAGCGAGCAAACAAAACCTTTACAGCTACATTTGTGAGAATTCTTGGTTTTTCTCAGGTCAAAGCATCCCTGAGTTCTTTCACATTGCAGTCTAGAAAGTGAGCATGTTGACTGTGTGTATTTATTTCTCATCTACTCCTGGGATTTTAATTCTAGGTTGTTTAAATATGTTGAGAAAAAAGAACATTTCTTTTATATAAAGAAAATCACCATCTTGGAAAACAATTTGGAAAAATGACTCAACTACACTTCTAAAATAGTTGTTTTAAATATAAAGGCCTGCGGGCTTCATTTAGAAAATTATGAATATATTGTTATCAGTACCTTTTTTAAGAAAAATAAGGTCGATTTTTAAACTCCATGTAAGTATAAGTTGCTTTTGTCCATTTTAAGCTATTAATTCGTATTTTATTAAAATAATTTTTGTATGTAAAGTTTTAGTTCAGTTTCAGTATGCTTTATGGCATTATAGTGTATGTAGGGTTTCTGAGAATTTCTAACGTAAGGTCTTTCAAAGAGTAATTTAAACACCAGTTAAAGTGTAGTCACAATGGCACACAGTGACACACACAGTGATGACAAAAGCGTAGCACACCCAGATGTAGATTTTTAAGAAATGTTCAGTCTATATGTGAAGAAAACTGTAACGTCCTCTATAGGCACACACAAATGAAGTTTTATGTGTTTTGAAATGAAGTTTTATAATGATAAACATACACTGTCTTAGGATGACAATAAAAACGTCAAATTTCTTTAAATATTTTTTCAGTCAGTGCAATTTCAATTACAGTTTAAGTAGATTTTTGTGAAACTTGATTAAGTGGTTCAAAAGATCATCTACAACAATATAAAGGCAAGAGATTATTAGAAACACCCAAAGAACAAAATAGAGCTGGTTATGTCCTTTCATGGAGAAGGAAATGGCAACCCACTCCAGTATTCTTGCCTAGAGAATCCTGTGGACAGAGGAGCCCGATGGGCTTCTGTCTGTAGGGTCGCAGAGTTGGACAGACTGAAGTGACTTAGCATGCATGCAAGCATTGGAGAAGGCAATGGCAACCCGCTCCAGTATTCTTGCCTGGAGAATCCCAGGGACAGAGGAACCTGGTGGGCTGCCATCTATGGGGTCACACAGGGTCAGACACGACCAAAGCAACTTAGCAGCAGCAGCAGCATGTCCTTTCAGCATTAAATGTATTGAGGAAATATAGTAAAAATAAGTGTGGAATATCGATTTTAAACATAGACATATTAACCTATGGACTGCAGCAAAGAATCAAAACATAAATATGAGAATTTAGTATATGATAAAGTTTGAAAAAGGCCATTAAACATAAATGATTTATAAAGTAAAAATATATGATTTTTAAAAATTCATTTAACATTTTAAAATATCTGCTATATGCCAGAATCTGTTCCAGTTGCTAGAGATACAAAACTAAAGAGACAATGTCTACACCCTCATAGAGTGTAAATTCTAGTAGGGGAAGACACAATAAATACTAAATCAATATGTGGTAGGTTAGCTAGTGAAAATGCCCTGGAAAAAGAATAAGGGAGGCAAAGTGTGATGATTGAATAGAATTGTGTTACGGTATAGAAGCTGACCAGGGAAGTTTTTCTTCCAAGTAGCATTTGTGTAAACGAATGTGATATTTTTCTTTATAAAAGATTGGCAAAGATGAAGAAAAGAGACAATATGAGCATAAGAGGATAGGGAAAGCAGTAATTTTATGTGCAGTTGGTGGATGTAGAGATTGAAAACAGCTTTTTGGCTGTGCATCTTGGCAATATGTATAAAATTATTTTCATTAAGAAGATAATCCAATAGCAAAGACTCATATTGAAGCACTATTTGTATTGACGTAAAAAGGAAATAACCTCAAATTTATTAAATGGTAGTGGTAAAAGAAAATTATGGTTTATCCAAATAAGCAGAGAGTATGTCCCCATGGAAAGACAGATAAAATGCTTTGTTCAGTAAAAACGTTATCAAATTAGAAGTACAGTGTAACTCCATGAATATAAAATTATGTTACCAATTTGCATTTCTCTTTCTCTTTCTGTCTCTCTCTCTCTCTCTCTCACACACACACCTGAATTGTCATTCATCAAAATATTAACATAGATTATCTAAGAGAGATGGAATTTTGAGTGGTTTTTTTTCCTATTTACTTTTTTATTGTCTGAATTATTTAGAGTAACCATTTATTACTTTTATAATGCTTATACAATAAAGTTATTTTTCTGGTTTGAAACACTCTGTATAAATATTGATTATGTAGTAGTTGCAAAGAAGCTAACATAATGGTAATGCAGGTCAGTTAATGTAATTTTTAAAATAAATTTCAAGCAAACACTTGAAGTGAAATAGAGATATGAACTGAGAGAAATGCTATGTTTTGTGAATGGAACAAAAGTGGTCATTGTAAAGTCAATGATATAGGAGACAGACTGTTTTCCCCAGATTACCTTAAGTCAGATAGGGAGAAAGGAAGATATTTCAAGGAAATGGAGCTGAAGACATCTGTGTCATCATTTAAGTAGTCTATATAAAGAAGGACAAAAATGTGAATAGATCCTAAAGCAGGGAAGGTCTTGAGTTGACATGACAAAGGACGAGATTCCCTTTCTTCTCAATGCCTTTTCTTCTGCCCTGGTGTTCTCTTTCTACTTCAACAGTCAGGCAATGATTAAATAGTAATCTCTTTGAAAAATGCTTCATTGAGTTCTTCTTGAATCACACAGTGATATTGAATGTTTCTATCAATGAAATTATCAAAGATAAAGAAGGAAAATGACAATGATTTATAACATTTGAAGTTTGGTGTGATTAAGTGCAGTTTGTATCTTGTAGTTAAAAATTCTGTTATGTTTTAGTCTTAAATGCTATTAAGTGATACTGCTGCTGCTGCTAAGTCACTTCAGTCATGTCTAACTCTGTGCAACCCCATAGATGGCAGCCCCCCAGGCTCCCCCGTCCCTGGGATTCTCCAGGCAAGAACACTGGAGTGGGTTGCCATTTCCTTCTCCAATGCATCAAAGTGAAAGTGAAGTCCCTCAGTTGTGTCCAACTCTTAGCAACCCCATGGACTGCAGCCTACCAGGCTCCTCTGTCCATGGATTTTCCAGGCAGGAGTACTGGAGTGGGGTGCCATTGCTTATTTAACAGCAGTTAATTTATCCTTGTAGAGAACTATGTTCTATTTTTAATCATTATCAAATAAAAAACATGTTTATTTTTTAAAATGACCATTAAGTATTTTGGCTATTTGGAACACAAGAAATCATGATCCCTATCGCAGATCTGTTTCTCTCTTTTATTTCTTTCCCGATAGATATTTTCACAATCTTAAAAGTGTGTCAAGCCACAAACTCAAGTGTCATCTTTAAATTCTTTCCTATCTCTTAACACAATGCAATATCTGTCACTGAAACTTATTGATTTCCTTTAATGTCTTTAGAATATATCTTTTTTTTTTTTTTTTTATCCTCACTGTTGGTTCCTTAGCTCAGGCTTTTATGATTTCTCACCTGGCTTGCTGCACAGTCTCAAAACTCTTTCCTTTAGTTTCCTCTTTCTTATTTTCTTCAATCCATCCAACCTTTTGCTGTCAATAGTGTTTCTTAAGGATAAATTGAATCTATTTCACTTTGATGCTTAAAAGCATTGAACAGCATCCTCAAATCTAAAAAGTTACAGATGATTTATCCACTACACATCCTCCTACTCTCTTCTCCCTAAGAGCCCAAAATAATCACACTTCAGTCATACTGAAATATATGTAATTCCTTGAGTGTGTTTATGTGTCTTTTTTTTACACAAGATATTCTCTGTCAAACACAGCCTTGCTTCTTTCAAACATCTCACCAACCCTGCTGTTATTTATTTGTTTTAAATAAAGTTAATGTTCTATTAGTTCTTTAAAATTCAACTCAGATATGATTGTATCTGAGAAGCTTTCTCTGTGTAATCCATTATGAGACACGTGACCTCAGCCCCTGTCCTTAGTATATTGCATATTGTCCATATTACATTGCAGTGCAGCTATGTGCTCATTTGTCAAATTCCTCAATTTATAGCTCTTGATAGGAGGACATTTTTTCTAATTTTTGTATTTCCGTAATCTTACAGAGTGCCTGTGGTTAGTAAATATATTTTGAATATGGAAATTGGAGATAACATATCTTATCTGACTCTATCAAACCCTACTGAATAGCTATACTTAGGCCATCAGAAGAGTGATAGTCTCTGGTATTTTTTAAAAATTTTTTGCGTAAGAATTCATAGCATACTCTATGTGACAAGACATAACATTTGTGACAAGACATAACATCATTTTCCGAAAATTATGCATTAACAACTGCTTTTCAGATGAAGTTTGACTGTAATATTATAAGCATGATCATTATACTATAACTCCAAAATAAATTTTTATAGAGATGAACAATTATTGATTCTCCAGATATGAATTGCCTTCTACTCTGTGTCAGGTACTGGACTAGTGTAAACTCTAAAGTAGAAGAAAAATAGCACATAGATTTTTTTATCCTTATGAGTCTATTTATCTTCATCTTCTATATTGGGTAAAAAACAATGTAGTAAACCTAAAGTCTCTTCCCTGCATAGAAATATAAGAAGCCTGCAAAAAAGGAACAAACTAGTAGGTTAGACAAAGAATAAGTGAAAATGGTAAAAAAAAAAAAAAAAATAAATAAGGATTGTCATAATAAAACCACTCATTGAGGCAACCAGCCTCCTTTCATGTATATTTAGACCTTTTAAGAAAAAGTGGGTAACTGTGAAACTTCTATTATTTTGTAACATTGAACTACTTATGATAGTGATTTAAAGATGTTAATACCAGTAAGATTGTTGTAATATAGAAAGTAGGGTGAGATTTGGCATGGGCCTTGATGGAGAATATTATTTTTGGTAGGCAAGAAGAAAGAGGAATAACTGTCTTAGTGAAGGTGGAAATATGACGAAGTGACATACAAATATGACACAGTGAATACATTTATCTAGCTTGAGGAGGGATTTGAAGTAAGGGAAGAACAGGCTTAGCCCTAGAAAGGCAGTTAGATTAACCTAGAAAGGAGTTAGATTAACCAGACCCTCCTACAACCCTTAAATTGTAGCTTAAGGAGCTTGGAATTTATCCTGTAGGGAGGTGAGTAAGGAGCCTTACTTTTTATTCTGCAAATGATACTGTTAAAATAGCATTCTAAAAAGACTGAACTGTCTGAGAATTACATGATCATTGAAAAGAGAAAAACCTCCTATACTAAGGGAGGAATTCATAAAAGATATACTCATGGAAGTAGAAAGTATAAAAGTATAGAAATTTAAATTTAACCATTTCTCTGAGTAGCATATACTATAATAGGTGTTTCATGTCTGTTTAGCCTGTCTCTCTTTTACTATTACCTAAAGTTACAATCAACAAATTTAGAGAAGCTGGTCGTTTCAAACATTTGGATTTTTCGGGCGGCACCTAGTTGATTAGCATGAATGTTGTTTGCATAAAATTGATTTGTAGCTTTTTAAGGAACCTCCACACTGTTTTCCATAGTGGCTGTACTAGTTTGCATTCCCACCAACAGTGTAAGAGGGTTCCCTTTTCTCCACATCCTCTCCAGCATTTATTGCTTGTAGACTTTTGGATGGCAGCCATTCTGACTGGTGTAAAGTGGTACCTCATTGTAGTTTTGATTTGCATTTCTCTGATAATGAGTGATGTTGAGCATCTTTTCATGTGTTTGTTAGCCATTTTTATATCTTCTTTGGAGAAATGTCTGTTAAGTTCTTTGGCCCACTTTTTAATTGGGTTGTTTATTTTTCTAGAATGGAGCTGCAGGAGTTGTTTGTATATTTTTGAGATTAATTGTTTGTCTGTTGCTTCATTGGCTATTATTTTCTCCCATTCTGAAGGCTGTCTTTTCACCTTGCTTATAGTTTCCTTTGTTGTGCAAAAGCTTTTAATTAACCAGAATTGAAAGAGCCACGTGTACCCCAATGTTCATCGCTGCATTGTTTACAATAGCCAAGACATGGAAGCAACCTAGATGCCCATCAACTGACGAATGGATAAGAAAGCTGTGGTACATATACACAATGGAATATTACTCAGCATTAAAAAAAAATTCATTTGAAGCAATTCTACTCAGATGGACGAAACTGGAGCCCATTATCCAGAGTGAAGTAAGCCAGAAGCAAAAACAACAATACAGTATATTAACGCATATATATGGAATTTAGAAAGACGGTAACGAGAACCCAACATGGGAGACAGCAAAAGGAACGCAGATGTATAGAATAGACTCGTGGACTTTGTGGATGAGGGTAAGGGTGGGATGATAGGGGAGAAGGGCATTGAAGCATGTTAATTGTCATGTGTCTAATCAATCGCCAGCCCAGGATTGATGCTCGGGGCTGGTGCAGCGAGATTTCCTGGGGGGGGGGGGGGGGGGGAGGAGGGAGGGGGGTTCTGGAGGGGAAGCATATGTAAACCCATGGTGGTATCATGACAATGTATGGCAAAAACAATAAAAAAAGAAAAAAAATACATAAAGTAAAAAGAATGGAAAAAAAAAATTGATTTGTAATTGGGAAGACAGCTTACATCCGTGTATTTTCTTTGTCATCTCCTGGAAGGTAATCAAGAAAAATGAAAGTGACCTGGACAAAGGAAAATAACTGATTCCAGGAAAATGAGGGAAGTGAAAAATAGAATCTAATGTGGGATTAAGCACCCTACTTTAGTACAGTTGATACAGCTGAAGATGCTTTTTTCAAGTATATTAACATCAGCACTTAATCACTCAGTGCAATTGATGGAATTAATGTGGAATTGGAACTGGCATCAAAGCCAATGAATGCAAGTATGAAAGTCTATAGCATTCAAAATAAATGAAATAATAAAGAAATGAGTCTTTTGGAAATTGTAGAAAGGTGGAAAATAGGGGACTGTGGAAAGCAAGCTGTCATTTTCAATTCAGACTATATTTACATGAAAAGAATTTCTGTCAGGTTACATAAAGATGGTTTTTTAGATAGGTATGTCATCCAGGTGTGAGAAGCACATCCTGCTGTGTTATTAGGAATGGTTTTCTGGTAGGGAATACCTCCTACTGTCAGACATAATGACCAATCTGCTTTATTGTAACAGTATAATTTTAATTTAGTCCTTGGGCCAGATTTCAGTTAGGCACTTAAGAACTTGTTGTAATGTTAGTTTGTATGTAGTGTATGAGAATGTCTCCATCGCCATGCATGCTGCCAGAACAGAAGGAAAACCAACCCCTAACTCTTATTTCATTGCAAAATCTCATTTTCTTGCCTTTGCCTATGGTTCTGTTGTTGCTGTTGCTGTTGTTTTTACTGACTATTTAGTCCTCTCGCTTTCACATAGTGATCCTCTTCAGAAATTCAACAATCTCACTAATGCTCAAGTTTTTATCATTGCAGAATGAAAAAGAAAAGATCTTTTAACATAGACTGAGGAAAAAGATAACTGTCTTAGTTCATTTGGGCAGTTATAGCAAAAGTATCATAAACTGGAAGGCTTATAAATAATAGAAATTTATGTCTTATGATTCTAAAGGCTGGGAGGTCCAAGATCAAAGGGCTAGCAGATCTGATGTCTGGTGAAAGCTGGCTTTCTCATAGTGAGAACCTTCTTGCTGTGTCATCAGGTGATGGAAGGAACAGGAAAACTCTCTAGAACCTCTTTTATAAGGCACTAATCTCTTCCTAATCACATCCCCAAACCCTACCTTCAAATGCCATCCCCTTGGGGATTAGGATTTCTACATATGCATTTTGAAGGGACACAAACATTGAGACTATAGCAATAACTCAGAGGTCTTTGAAACAGAGTTTTTTGTTGCCCACTTGAGACAGTAAGATAAAATACCATTTCTTTCCTCCTCCTTTTCTGATGATCCTACAGCCTGGAGAGAGAAAGAAAAAAAAAAGATTGAACTGGTTTTTCAATTAGGGTAGTTCTTACTATTCAAGAGCTCTTCTATAGATTGAATGGATACTGACCTTACTATAACTTTTAATCCTGGTTCTTAATTCTGCTTCTGAAAATCACAACATGATAATAAATTACAGAATAAAAAATAGACAATTTTATAATTACTTATAATTTGTTAACATTCTATTTTTGAGACCATTTAATTTAACCATATCTTTATAAGCACTGTTTAAACGCACCTTAATCTGTATACTTATCCTTTGAGGTAAATGTCATTATTTCCATTAAGAGCTGAGGAAGTTGTAACCTAAAAAGTTTAAACAACCTTCATCAATTAGTAAATGACTAGTGCAAGTAAAGAGTATAATTCAGTTCAAGGATAACTTTGTTAAGAGTAGCACAGTGCTACCTTCTGTAGGTCTATAGTGCTGTGGGAAAGATTCTTTAGAAACAATCAAAGGTCAGCAGGTTGTACGGTCAAGAATGGACAGAATAGTATAGAACTCTGTTACTAAGAGCTGTTCAAATGATTTCTCCTTCTTCTCTAAAAATCCCTAACTTAATTGATGTTCATACTACTAGATTGCACTACTTATTTCCCTTATACAAATACTGAGATTCCCAGTACTACCTTGTATCATTCATTTACTTATCAATACTTCTAATCTCATAAATTTTTTGGCCTGCATGATGAATTCAGTTTTCTCTGGCTCTGTATGGTTTCAGCCATGTTTCAAAGTTCATCCCATGTTCACAGTTCCTTCACTCCTCTCAAAGTTGAGTTTAAATACAAGATTATTTTTCCTTATACATAATCTTTAATTCTTTGTCCCTCTGTCTTTTAATCAGAGTCATCTGATTAATCTCTTTCTATAGGTAAACCCAACTAAGCAACTGGATAGTACTAGTGAAATTCTTTAGGATTTATGAATTGCAAATTGATGTTTAACACTGTCAGATAATTTTCTTATTTTTTTGAGATGACTATCTTGTATCGTTCATCTATATTATTCAACTCTCCTGTCCTCCCACTCTTTGTTGGGTGTTTGCTCCATAATTCCTAGAGAAAATAGAAGCAGTCAGCTAAGAGTTATGAATACCTTTGATCACCTAAAGCTAATAATTTTACTTTACTTTTATATGCATTACACTCCTTTCTTCCATGTTTATAGACTGTTCTTGTTCTATGCAAGTCCATTCCCTCCACTTGTGCTATAGAACTTTCCACTCAAACAGTCTTCTAAAAAAACTAGTATTGTTTAGTTGTTAAGTTGTGTTCAACTCTTTGCAACCCCATGGACTGCAGCACAGCAAGCGTCCTTGTCTTTCACAATCTCCTAGAGTTTGCCCAAACCCAGGTCCATTGAGTTGGTGATTCCATCCAACCGTCTTATCTTCTGCTGCTCTCTTTTCCTCCTGCCCTCAATCTTTTCCAGCATAAGGATATTTTACAATGAGTTAACTCTTCACATTAGGTGGCCAAAGTATTAGAGCTTTAGCTTCATCATCAGTCCTTTAATGAATATTCAGGCTTGATTTCCTTTAGGATTGATTGGTTTAGTTCCCTTGTATATCCCAAAGTACATAACACCACCACACAATAAATAAGTCCCTCACATGATAGTTTAAGACCAGAGATGTCTCATCTACAAGTGACTTGTCTCCATTTGGTGATTCGGAGACTAAGATTTCTTTTGTTTTATTAATTCAGATGCCCTTGGGACTTGTCATTAAAAGAGAAAGAAGAATACAGAGAATGGTAGGCATATCCATTACTTAAAAGTGACACATATCACCTCCTCTCACATTCCGTGGGTAAAAGCTGTAATTTATACAGCCATACCAGGAAGTGAGGTAGACAGTATACTTTCTAATAGCAGGCAACTACTTATGAAAGAAACCTCTATGTTTTAGAATGATGATCAGAAAATATGGTGCACAATTAAGTATCTTTTCCATAAGGACTCAAAAAAGAGATAAGTAAAAATCTAATCTGTAGAAAATATATTGATTTTTTTTCTCTTTAAAATATAGAGGAAAAATATTCAAAAAGAATGTACCAATAAAAGCTAGACATCCATACTGAATCATTGTATTGTACAGTGAAACTAATATAGGTCAATGACACCTCAATGCAAAAGTTATAAACAAGAGCAAAAATAAGCCCCTTGCATGTTGTCTACAAGAAACCAGCTTTAAATATAAAAGGACATGTAGGTTGAAATAAATGGATGAAAAATATATAGCATACTAACACCTCTTTTGATTAAAAGACAATAGGAGTGGCTTCCCTGGTGGCACAGATAGTAAAGAATCTGCCTACAATGCAGGAGACTCAGGTTTAGTCCCTGAGTTGGGAAAATCCCCTGGAGAAGCGCATGGCAACTCATTCCAGTATTCTTGCCTGGAGTCCATGGACAGACGAGCCTGGTGGGCTACAGTCCGTGGGTGGCAATGGGTCAGACATGACTAAGTGACTAACACGTTCATATCAGTGTTAGACAGAGAAGAATTCAAAGCAGTGAGAGTTCCCAGCAGTAAAGGCTTTACATGATCATGAAGGAGTCAATTCTCCAAAACAATGTAACCATCTTTAACGTGTATGTGCTAAAAAAAGAATGTTAAACTACATGAGACAAAAAAACAAAAATAAATTCATAAAGAAAATAGTTGGAGACTTCAACACTCCTCTAGCAGAAATGGACAGATCCACTCTCACAATGTATACATATATCAAATCACCATCATGTCTACTCTCAATGTCTTACAATTTTACATGTCAATTACATCTCAATAAAGCTGAATTAAAAAAGAAATGGACAAATCCAGCAGGAAGAAAATCAGTAAGGACAAAGTGGAACTTAGCAACATCATCAACCAACTGGATATAAACAATATCTACAAACTGTTTCATTAAAAAACAGCAGAATATGCCTTCTTCTCAAGATTACATAGAACATTTGCTAACATAGACCACTTTAGGGGCTATAAAACACATGTAAAAATTTTATAAGAATAGAAATCATACAATATCTTCAGACTAAAATGGAATTAAACTCGAACTCAGTAGCAGAAAGATAATGAGAAAATCCCAAAAGGTATAGAGATTAAACAAAACTTTTAAATAACACATGAATAAAAAAGGCATATCAAAAGAAATTTTAAAACATTTTAAACTGATATGTATAAATGTAAAATGCAAGCTATTGGAATTCTTCAGGCTGGAATAATGGAGTGAATAGCCATTCCCTCTCCAGGGGACCTTCCCCACCCCGGGATTGAACCTGAGTCTCCTGCATGACAGACAGATTATTTACCATCTAAACTGCCAGAGAAGCCCTATAAAACTACTAGAAGATAAAACAGAAGAAAATCTAGATGACCTTGGGTTTGGTGGTGACTATTCATATACATTAGAAATCTTACATACTTAATTAAAGAAATAATTGATAGGTTTGGGCTTCAATAAAATTAAAAATTCCACTCTTGGAAAGCTAATGCAAGAGAATGAGAAGACAAGTCATAGGCTATAGTGTTTGCAAAAGACATACTTGATAGAGGATTGTTGTTCAAAATACACAAAGAACTCTTAAAACTTAGCAATAAAACTACAAACAGCTCACTTAAAAGAGAACTAAAACTTTAACTGACACCTCATTAAGGAGGATACATAGAAATGTATGAAAAGATGCTCTACAAAATGTTTCATCAGCAAATTGTAAATTAAAGTGATAATGAGATGCCACTACCTACTACTACAGTTGCTCAAATGATCAAAATCTGAAACACTGACAACCAATTGCTGACAAGGATACAGAGCAACCCGAATTTCATTCACTGCTGGTGGGAATGTGAAAGGGTTCCACCTCTTTGAAAGACAATTCAGTGGCTTTTCTTTTACAGATTAAATTTATTCTCCCTGTACAGTCCAGCAGTAGTGCTCCTTAATAATTATCCAAATGAGTTAAAAACTCATATCACATAAAAACCTGCATGAAAATATTTATAGCAGGTTTAGTCATAATTCCCCAAATTTGGAAGCAACCTAATTTTCTATTAGTAGGTAAACAAATAAACTATGGTACCTCCTAGAAATGAAATATTTTAATGCTAAAAAGAAATCAGCTATTACATTATAAAAGACATAGAAGACTTTTAAATTCATTTTACTAAGTGAAATAAACCAATTTGATGATTCCAGCTATGTGACACTCTGAAACAGTCAAAATTCCAGAAACAGTAAATGGATCAGAGCTTACTTGGAATGAGAACATGAAGGGTGGAGGTAGGGATGGATAGGTGGCGCGTAGAGGATTTTTAGGGCAGTGGAAATACTCTGTATGGTGCTGTGATGATAGGTATGTCATTATACATTTGTTCAAACCCTTAGAAGGTACAAAACCAAGAGTGAAAAGAAAGTGAAAGTTAAGTTGCTCAGACATGTCCAGCTCTTTGTGACCCCATGGACTATACTGTCCATGGAATTCTCCAGGACAGAATACTGGCGTGGGTAGCCTTTCCCCTCTCCAGGGGATCTTCCCAACCCAGGGATCGAACCCAGGTCTCCCACATTGCAGGTAGATTCTTTACCAGCTGAGCCACAAGGGAAGCCCAACTCTAATGTAAATTAAGACCTTTGAGTGATTATGATGTGTAAATATAGGTTCATCAATTGTAACAAATGCACCACTTTGGCAGAAGATATTTATAATGGGGGAGGCTGTGTATGTGTAGGGGGAGGGGTATATGGGAAATCTTTGTAACTTCTCAATTTTTCTGCTTTTCTCAGTTTTGCCTAAAACTTCTCTAAAAATTATCTTTAAAAAAAGAAGGCAAATGTAGTCAACTGTTTTGAATGTCATTGAGAAATTGGATAAAATGAGAAGGGATTAGGAGCTATAAAAATTAGGAAGTTCTAAGTCATTTTTAACTTCAGCAAAAGTAGTTCTAGTAGGCATTTGGGTAATAAGTGTGGCTCTGCTGAAGGGAAAAGGAACTTATGGAATTGCTGATTGTATGTAAATGACACTTTTGAAAACCTTTCCTGTGATGATTTGTTCAGAAATGATGCAGTAAATTGAAGGATGGCGTGGTTATTTTCAGTAAGTGTATAGATATTTGAGTAAATGAATAAAAGAAGGTATAAACACAATGCAGATATTTCTGAAATTCTTTGAAATTGGTATTTGCATACAAATGTCAGGTAAAACAACACGTTTCTTCATAATGTTGCATCTTTATCTCACTGAAAGATAGATTCATGGCTTTTTTGGCTGTTGTTACTTTTTCATAAATAATGAGATTTTCTTGATTGGAATGCTGTCAGCCTTCAGAAATCTGTCTTGGCAATGTGCCATGTCCTTCTTACTTATGTTACCTCTTCCTTTTAAATAAATAGATCCCACACAGATAGGCTTTCATAACAAGGGTTCTAATTACTTGACTTTCATAAATCTAAACCAGATGTTTATCATTATATTTCACTACCTGAATCCAGGAAATTTAATTCAGAGGGATCACCACCATCTTTAAGGCCCTCCACAAAAGAAGGGAAACATAATCTAATAATAATTGTATATACTTTTATGTCCTTTTTTTGGACAAAAGATTTACCTATTTTAAAGGACCAGTTCTTAACAAGTATTCACACATTGTTTAGCTCTTAGACAGAGTCACATAAAAATCTGTTTTTTAAAATTACTAACGTCTCCCAAATAGCACATTCTCCAACCCAACTTCTTTTCTGAGCTCAGGAAAAGATATTTCTAAATAGCTCAAGATCAAATGTCATCTTCTATCTATTGCCAAATCATTCCCTTTTGTCTGATGGTGTGGATTCCGAGCAAGAAGCCTTGAAGGTGACAGAGTGATGTGAATGTGCACTGGGGGCCATTACCACCACAGCCTCTGTGTCCAGCTGCACAATTTGTCCATTTCACAGTGACGCCTGTCCTGGGAGTGAGAGGCCGAAATCTAGTTTACAGTTTGCTTGTTAAAGGGCTGTATTACCAAGAACAAAAGATGTCTTTTCCTAATTTGTTCACACATTGTTTTTATAGCTTATTTTAATATAAAAAAACGAGCATACACTTCCTGTATAATCCAGCAATAGTGCTCCTTTGTATTTATCCAAGTGAGTTCTGCTTATAGCTCATACAAGAATGCTTCATTGACTGGTGGCAGCCCTGATGCCCACTTTTTAGAAAAAAGTCAAGACAACACAAATATGTGGCACCTATGTACAGAGTTGTCGGTTATCTCTTCTACTGCTTCTTTCCCTCTCTTTTTTTTAACTCCTTATTTCACAATTCAAGAATTAATACATTTATTAGCATTCTGCCACATGCACTTTTCCTAAGAATCTTGTATACTTTTTCCTTTAAAATTCTCTGTAACAATCCTTTAATGGAGGTACAGTTACTTTCAGTTAGAAGAAGAGGCTATTGAGATTCAGTGACTTTAATTAACTTGCCCAACTCCTAATAAATAGCAGAAACTGTTTTTAAGTCCATGAGACTGAAAACTATATTTTCTTCTCAATATATATTTTAATATTTCTGTGATCAGTTTTCTTACATGGTAATGTCTCTTGTTGGTAAACTGCTTGCAATATTCCTTTTAACATACATAAACCATGCCATTGAAGCCTCATAATAACAGTATAGAGCAGAAAGGTCAGATAAAAACATCTTAATTCCAAAGATCAGAACACTAGGTCTAGAAAGACTAAATGACCTGTTCTTGGCTGCAGCCTCTAATTTATAAAAACAGAGTAGGACCACATCTTCAGATTCTTTTTTTCTTGCTCCATCCTTCTTTACTACACATACCCTGTTGAATGCATTTAATTTTTATATCGGAATCAAAAAGACTTTGATATTTTCATTTGTAGCTAAAATGATGTAAATGGAACCAGATGTAACCTCCTGTTTGAAACAGTAAAAAAAATAAGAAAAAACATGACCAAATAGATATTAATAATAAATTTCAAGCTATCAGTCTACAAAGGACAATGAACCCTAGGATGGGAAACAGATAATATGAGTCTTTTAAATTCTCTGTCTTGAGAGACATTCCACAGTGCTGCCCAAGGAGAGACACGGCTTGGTGTTGAGAAAGTCAATTTCTAGGTATGTTGATAAAAAGTCTGGGGTCCCTGAAGAGGAGAGAGGGGTCTGGGGCTTTCAAAGAGGAGATAGGGGTCTGGAGTTCTCAAGGAGGAGAAAAGGATAAGCTTTTTTCTCCTACATTCCTTAGTTGTAGTCAAATAAAATGTGTTTTTTTCTTTAAGCACAAAGCTGATGATTACACAACAAAACAACTCAGCTTCAACTCTGTACTAAGGATTATATAATGACTTCCCTGTAGCTCAAATGGTAAAGAATCTGCCTGCAATGCAGGAGACCAGGGTTCGGTCCCTGGGTTGGGAAGATCCTCTGGAGCAGGGAGTGACAATCCACTTCAGTATTCTTGCCTGGAGAATTCTATGGACAGAGAAGCCTTGTGGGCTACAGTTCTTGGGGTTGCAAAGAGTTGTTAGGCTGACCAACTAACACACAAACACACGAAGTATTATATAACAATGTATCCTGCTTAAGGACAGTTTCTCCTGAGAACCTTCTGACTGATCCTGTTATCTTAAAATGTATATTATGGGAGTGGATCTGGTAAGATCTTTCTATTGTTAGTTCTAATCCTGTCACCTTAAAATGTAAATTGTGGGAGTGGGTCTAGTAAGATCTTTACAACCTTGAGACATTCTTTTGATTTACTGTAATAACCAATTAAAAATGTATATAGCTCCCTGGCTAAGACTAGGGGGCACACTCTGTCCCCCTTCTGATGTCTATGTCAGAACTCTCTGTCCCTCTTTCACTTTAATAAAGCTCTGCTACATAAAAAGCTCTGGCATGATCAAGCCTGGTCCCTGGTCTCAAAGCTAAATCTTCTTCGGAGATTAAGAATCTGACATTGTTCACTGTAAGTTATCCACGTCCTCTCTGAATTCAGGAGATGGAACCAGGTATCTGAATCGCCAAGGTGACAAGCTTGTAGGGACAAAGAAGAGTTTCAGAGGTTTCTCTCCAGTCTCCTATGGAGTAATGATCAATGAATACATATGACAAAGTTACACTAGGCTGGGGAAGAACCAACAAAAATTAGCAGAAACAACCTCTAAAATTTACACATGACCAAAAGTAATTCCTTTTACCTTCAGTCAGAATGGAAAACCTTAAAATACATAGGATGTTGGATAGAGTTCAAGAAGGGTTTGGCCTCAGGTAGGAGTGTGAATGATGAAAGAGTAATTAACACTTGACTAAATGTTACATGGCCTCTCCTCAGTTCAGTTCAGTTACTCAGATGTGTTGACTCTTTGCGACCCCATGGACTGGAGCATGCCAGGCCTCCCTGTCCATCACCAACTCCTGGAGCTTGCTCAAACTCATGTCCATTGAGTCAGTGATGTTATTCAACCATCTCATCCTCTGTCATCCCCTTCTCCTCCTGCCTTCAATCTTTCCCAGCATCGGGGTCTTTTCCAATGAGTCAGTTCTTCACATCAGATGGCCAAAGTATTGGAGTTTCAGCTTTAGCATCAGTCCTTCCAATGAATATTCAGGACTGATTTCCTTTAGGATGGATAGGTTTGATTTCCTTGTAGTACAAGAGACTCTCAAGAGTCTTTGCCATCAATTTTTGGAACTCAGCTTTTTCAACTCTCACATTCAAACATGACTACTGGAAAAACCACACATAGCTTTGAATAGATGGACCTTTGTTGGCAAAGTAATGTCTCTGCTTTTTAATATGCTGTCTAGGTTAGTCATAACTTTTCTTCCAAGGAGCAAGCGTCTATAAATTTCATGGCTGCACTCACCATCTGCAGTGATTTTGGAGCCCCTCAAAATAAAGTCTCTCACTGTTTCCATTGTTTCGCCATCTATTTGCCATGAAGTGATGGGAACAGATGCCATGATCTTAGTTTTCTGAATGTTGAGCTCTAAGCCAACTTTTTCACTCTCCTCTTTCACTTTCATCAAGAGACTTTTTAGTTCTTCTTCACTTTCTGCTGTTCAGGGTGGTGTCATCTGCATATCTGCTGCTGCGGCTAAGTCGCTTCAGTTGTGTCTGACTCTGTGTGACCCCATAGACGGCAGCCCACCAAGCTCCTCCGTCCCTGGGATTCTCCAGGCAAGAACACTGGAGTGGGTTCCTATTTTCCTTCTCTAATGCATGAAAGTGAAAAGTGAAAGTGAAGTTGCTCAGGCGTGTCCGACTTTTAGCGACCCCATGGACTGCAGGCTACCAGGCTCCGCCGCCCATGGGATTTTCCAGGCAAGAGTACTGGAGTTGGTTACCATTGCCTTCCCCACTGCATATCTGAGGTTATTGATATTTCTCCCAGCAATCTTGATTCTAGCTTGTACTTCATCCAGCCTGGCATTTCACATAATGTAATCTTCATATTAGCTAAATAAGCAGGGTGACAATATACAGCTTCGACATACACCTTTCCTGATTTGGAACCAGTCTATTGTTCCATGTCCAGTTCTAACTGTTGCTTCCTGACCTATGTACAAGTTTCTCAAGAGGCAAGTCAGGATCCTCTGCCTCTCCTAAGATAGCTTAATACCAGAAATTGAAAGGATAAAACTGTTTACAGTTACTCTAGGTGCTATCCAGACTAATAGGTATAATAACATAAATATATCTAGCAACATAATATATAAAATTCTATAATTTATTTTCAGTTATTTTTGTGTATATGTTACATATAAATTTGGCTTTGAAAGTGTTTCAGCATCATTTGTTAAAAAAAAAAAATCAAGACTGTCTTTTCTCCAACTATCTCCTTTTTACCTTTCTTGAAAATAAGTTGTATATGTATGTGTCAATTATTTCCAAACTCTCTATTCTGCTTCTTTTATCTATTTTTCTAACTTTGTGTCAGTGCCACACTATCTTGATTATTGTAGCTTTGTGATAAGTCTTAGAATGATGGGGTGTTTTTTCCCTGAATTTCTTTTTCGAAGTTATTTTGGCTATTTTAGGTCCTTTGCATGTTCATATGAGTTTAAGATTGTTGCTCTCCACACACGTCATACACATACCCACACAAAGTCTGCTGGCTTTTGATAAGGATTGCATTTAACCTAGCTATAGATCAGCTCCAGGGGAATTGTCATTTAAAGATATTGTCTTCCCATCATTAATATGGTTGGTCTCTGTTTATATAGTCCTTAAATATCTTCCAGCCATACTTTTTAGTTTTCATTTACAGGTTTTATAGATCTTTGGTCTGATTTATCCCTGAATACTTCATATTTCAGTACTATTGTTTCTCATATCTTAATATCAACTCCAAGTGTTTGTTATTCATATATAAGACCAAAACAAAATGATTTTTAATAGTGATCTTGTATCAATAAAATAGGCTAAACCCACTGGTTTTAGTATTTTCCGTTGTTGACTCCTTTAGATTTCTACAAGATGGATCATTTCATTTGTGAGTAAGAACAATTTCACTTTCCTCGTCTCATCTGGTAGCTTTTTCTTTCTCTTTCTTACCTCTTTGCACTAGATATAATACACAGAAATATGCTGGGGAGAAGTTCTGAGAATAGAGCTTGCACTGTTGCGAATCTTAGGGTGAATCATTCAGTCTTTCATCATTATGTATGATTTTAGCAGTAGGTTTTTTTTTTTTTTCATGAATACCCTCTTCTGCTTTAACTAGACAGATTGATTTCTGTTACCTAGAAATTCTGACTGATACAGCTGTTATTTAAGTAAATAGGTACTTTTTTTGTGAAATTAAAAGTACTTATCATCACACCAATGCACAGGTGAATCCATCCTCTCTCTTATTGTGTTATGTAAAGATCCTTACACTGGGGCTAGGGCTGCCGTAATAAGATTCTATAAGACTAGATAACTTAAAGAGCAGACATTTACTTCTCACATTTCTGGAAGCTTGAAGTCCAAGATCGAGGTGTGGACCGGTTTAGTTTCCCTTGACGTGCCTTCCTTGGCTTGAAGATGGCTATCTTCTAGCTTCTTGCCGTGTCCTTATGACCTTTTCTGTGTGTATGTACGCATTACTGCTGTCTCTTCTTCACTGTATAATAACCTCGTAATAACTGAATTAGAGTCCCACCTTTATAGCTTAATTCATTCTTTATTACCTCTTTAAAGGGCCTATTTCCAAATACAGTCACATTGGGAGAGCCAGATTTCAACATAAATTTGGGGAAAGGGGGAGATGCAGTTAAGTCCATAATGATCATATTAATTTTTAGTTATGTGTCTTTTTTTTGTTTGGTTGGTTTTTTGTTGTTTTTGATTTT
Organism: Antilocapra americana; assembly: GCA_007570785.1. Taxonomy (NCBI): domain Eukaryota; kingdom Metazoa; phylum Chordata; class Mammalia; order Artiodactyla; family Antilocapridae; genus Antilocapra; species Antilocapra americana. The sequence continues at coordinate 21,708,049 of ML663565.1, forward strand.
TGTGTTTTAGTAGAAGATAAATATCCAACTTTAGTTTTTTACTTTTTTTGTCTGTTCTGCACAGCATGTGGGCTCCTAGTTCCCTGACCAGTGATCAAACTCTTGCCACATACTTCTGCAGTGGAAGCACAGAGTCTTAAACACTTGACTGCCAGGAAGTCCCTAATTTCTAGGTATATGTTTTATTGCAGTTATGTTTATTGGAATTTAGCTGACTCTCATATATTCCAACAATTTTAAATGTATTTATGTAATTTTACAGCTCTATTACAGTGTATTAATATGTTGCTATATTATCTGTCTTTATCTTAAGCAATTAACTTGAGGGAAATAACTCCAAGTTTTGTACCACAGAAGTGATAAAGATGTCAATGGTATAGGCTTTGCAATTAAACATATCAAAATTTCATTTTTGGTTTCATTTTTAAAAGCCTCAACCTCTAACATCAGAAATAATTGGGTTTTGATCTTGACTCTACTACTTAGCAGTTTCAATTCTTGTTCAAGTTGCTTTAACTTGCTCACTCTTATATCCTAATATATAAAAGAGAAAGAGCTTATGACTATGAAGTGCATGTAGATGTAACCACTTTGTGAAGTGTTCTTGGAACACAGTTAATGCCAGACACGTTGTTGTTGTTACTATGATTACTTCTTTTCCTAAATTATGGGGACAGCACTATCTAAGCATGCTGGATTGTCTGATGCTTGCTCAGCATCAACACTTGTTCATTCTAACTAAAGCTGGGAATTGCCTCCCGCGAAATTCTCTTTGGGGTGCAGTTCCAAGTTAGAGTTTGCCAAGAAGAACTCATGTATGATTAAGAAGTAGGTGTAAGTCAGAGACCATGGCTTTATTCAGTGGGCTGGTTAGAACAGTAAGGCAACTTTGCAGATCTTTCTATCAACTTTCACTTGTTATTCTCCTTCTGAGGCATGGATTTTTCCATCTGTGCTTGTGCTTCATGCTGAAGAGGTTAGTGACTGTCCTATTTCCTAGCCATAACCTTCCTGACCTTCATCGTTAAGGCTTTCCATCATCAAGCATTTTCAGTCATTATATTAGCTCCCCGTTTTACCTGTCATATGTGAAGGAGATATGCTTTCCAGCAAGAACTGAACTGATAAACTAGTAGAGGGTCATAGGAGTTATTAAATAAATTAGAGAGGAGGCAACGTGCTCAATCCTATCCAACTCTTTGCGACCCCATGGACTGTAGCCCATCAGGCTAGAATTCTGGAGTGGGTGCAGTTTCCTATTTCAGGGGATTAGATATATCAACACCCATCTTAAGAGATACTTATAGTGCCTGACACACAGGACATGGCCAGTAAATTAATTCCTTTCCTCTTTCTATACTGTGTTTCATGAGCATAGAAGTATATATCATATAACTATATATTATATATGTATACATTAAAATTTATAATTATTCTTTAATATTGCTAAATTTATTATTCCCATTTTATAGAGTGGTTACCTGAATTTAAGTTAATTTGCCCAATCGCTTAAAGAGAAAGAAAAATATACTAGACCTGGGATTTAAACCTAGGTTTGACTAATTCTAAGCCCCATATACTTTTCATGAATCCATTTTGTATACACAGATCAAGCTTAATGAAAGATTTATGCTTCACAGCATATGAATTCTGCTTCAGGTGTCACTTACAGATCAGCTTCTGATTACCCTTAAGAAATGATAGTGGAGAAGATCCAGTCATGAGCTAGATAAGCCCTGCATAGAAATACAGTTTTAATGGCTAGAAAAAGAGGCAAGAAATTTCAGTCCTTGTATTGATAGCAATTAGTTTCTAAATACCTGATATAACAAGCTTTGTAAGACTAGAGATGATTTGAGTATTTATTCTGACTTTGAGATTTTGAACATGTATGTAAGATTTTCCACCATGAATGATAATTTAGTTAGGATAATAAAAGCTGCTGTAATAGTTACACCCCACATTATCAGAGGCTAAATGCAACTCAAGTTTATTTTTCAATCATGTAAGTCCAAACAAGTGGATCTGATAGGTAGACAGTCCTCTTTTAAGACATGATGTAGAGACCCTAACCTCTTCCACCCTCTGCTCTTTCTATATTTAAAATGTGGATTCTAGTGTTGCCTTGCTCTTCTAAATGAAGAAAATAGAGGGGGAAAAACCTAGTGGCGTATGATGAGAGGGCTTTAGGAGTCTGGCCTAAATGGGATATGTGTTATTTCTGCTCCATAAACTTTAAGTCAGTTACATTGTCAAACCTGCCTGCTAAGGATACTGAAAAATACAACGCAGCCATGTGTACAGAAAAGAGAAATGAGATTGAAAAATCAGAAAGGGGACTGCCACAAAATGTAATATCATTTTCCTGAAATCAAATATATTCTAAATCTAGAAATTTAGGAGGCAATGATAGCTTGAAAAAATGTTGTGCATAGAAACTTAGATCAGTTCCTGCACTATAGTTCAATAAAGAGTGAAGTCTATTGGACATTCATAGAAATAATGCTGGTAACAGTGTTTCTGGTTACACTGATAAAACTAAAATATAATAAGATTACAATATAATAATAAGATTAAAACAGATGCCAGATCATTTTCTAATACTTTTACAAAATTTTTAAGTGGATCCTTTCCATAACTCAGAGATAGATTCTAATGACTTCAGTGTTCCATTGAAGAAACAGATTTACATAAATTGTTCAAAATTATACAGCAACATGGTAGACACAGATTTGAGCACAAATATTTGGACTCCAATGTCAGCTCTACACTGTAGGTAATCCCTTTAATAAACTCACATTCTAAATTAAAGTACTTTTGCTCAGCTAATCTTTTTAAATATCACAGCTAATAAAATCAGGATGGTTTATTTCCTGTTGGCAACATATATTTAAAACAAGAAGTCTTGTGTGTTTTTATTGTAGCAGATTAAAGAAACAAAGCATGGAACTAGGTACTTTCTCAGCTTCCTGCAATTCTCAGGTGTGTGTAATTTCAAAACATACTTTAAAGCATGAAGTAACTGCATGCAACTACAGTGATTTCTTTCACAAGAAACAAGAGCTTTCAAGGAAATCTTTTGAGAAGGCTCCTTGGGCCAGGGTGTGAAATAGAGGAGGTGATGATGCATGTCTGATGGCAAATTATTCTTTGTTGTTATGTGATCACTCAAGCAATTGTTGGCTGAAGACCTATGCTACCTGTTCCTTTGGCTCAGCTCACCCAGGCCATATTTCCTTTTAATGGATATTTTCAGATGTTGTTTTCACTTTTCAACAAGCTTCAGAAGACCGTAGCATCATGGTTCATATTTGCATGGTAGTCCCAACTCCTCTATTACATACTATGTTTGGCCTTTTATTTATTTTTTTCCCCCCAGAGTTGGAAAGATGTGAATTTACTTTGCAAAAAGAATTGCATTTTCTTAGAATGGCTTTTTCATATCTGAATGTACAGAATTGGATAATGCCAATCTCAGTTTGATAATATTCTGCTATTAAATCATCATAATTGATAATGTTCCTTTTATTTTTCCTTCAAGTCAACATTGTTTTTCTACTTAACATATTATATAGATAAAACCCAGAAACTCAAGTCACTCAAGTCCACAGATTATTTAAATGCATTCTTTGAAAATAATCATATATTTTTGATGTCATGAGAGATAATTGGGATCAGTGGCTGGGTTTACATTCAAATTTTTTTAGGAATGTGCCAGGTGCCTATAAAAGAAGTGTGAGGTTAAAGTTATTTGTCTTTAAAATTAACAAGTACATATTGATAGGGTGATGTTTTCCCCCTTCATTTACTGTAATAAGACCCTTGTGAAGATAAAACTCAGGAGGAAATATACTCAAGAGTGAATGTCTCTTATCTTTTGCTTCAACATAGAAGACCCATTAAAAAAAATCAATTTGGAGATCTTAAGGCAGAAGCATGGCACTCTCCCTAGGGATTGTGAGACCTGGTGTGATACTGCTGAGAGAAAGGGCTGATTTGAGAATAAGCTTTTTTCAACTAAGGCATTTGGTTGCTAACACAAATATTAATATAAGTTAATCTATACTATATACAGTAATTGAGATATTATCCTTCTAATTACCTCAAATAAGGAAAAAATGTATTGATTAACTACAATATAGGGCCATGCAAAATAGTCTGAAACGGGAGTCTAGAATACATTCTAATGATGTTCACACTGACACTTGGCAGAATTCCATTTTCTGTGAAATGTCATGAAAATTATAATGAAAATTATAATCTTATTACCATGCAAAAGTGCATTGATTTAAGTTTTCAAATACATTTCTTTAAGATTAAATATAAAAAAATCTTCCTTTAAAACTCATACATAGAAGTTATTTTAATAGTACAATGGGTATGTACTGATTTGGAATGCTGTAGAACAATTAAATTGGAATTTGCTTAAATTCTATATTTTAATTAGCATAGAATGTGATTTGAATATTTATGTTAAAATTTGATAATAACTTGGGTATTCAATTTTACAGAGTTAGTAATAATTTTCTGAAGATTTTGCTAGAGAATGTCCTTAGTCTTCACATGTTTAACTATTTAAAGCTTAAGGGTTATGATATCTGAAACACTCTGAAAGTGTTCAGTAAAATTTAGGTAGATGGTAGATAGAAAATAGATAAATATAGCAAATATGGCAAAGTATTGATGATTGTTGAACCTGGGCTTTTAGTATGGTATAGTAAAATTTCCTTTAATTCTTTTGTATTTTTGAAAATATTAATAATAAAAATGTTGAAAACTAAAATAATTATAAACAGGAGAAAAAATATCTTGCACAATTATATAGGCAATGCAAAGTTTTATGGTTTGAAGTAAATATTTTCTTATGTTCTCCTGCAAAAATAGTAAAATAGCTAAGAATGATTCTGTTTACTCATTACCAGCAGGATCTGTGTCTGCAATATATATATATATATATTTTTGATGTTATACTCCTTCCTGCACTTCTACTTCTGTACTCTTGCAAGTGTCACATTTACTATAAATAATTGTAAATACTCAGTGATATCAACAGACATGTGTGTGAATGAACTTTAATTATACTCTTGGGGTAATTGTTCAAATGAGTAATTGACGTTAGGAATTTACTCAGCCTTTCAAAGAATTTAAATGCTTAATTGTTGTTGGTTAGTCACAGACTCCTCTCTGACTCTTTGCAACCTTGTGGACTATAGCCTGCCAGGCTCCTCTGTCCATAGAATTTTCCAGGCAAGAATACTGGAGTGTGTTGCCATTTCCTTCTTCAAGGGATTTTCCTGACCCAGGGATTGAAAATTACATCTACTGCATTGTCATTAGCAGGCAGGTTCTTTACCATTAGCACCACCTGGGAAAGCCTCCAACTTAGGCAAATGTCTTGCTTATCAAACCACAGTTTACTTGTCAAACTTGCTCCAAGATCTTCCCTTCTCTGCTGTCTACCAATCCTCAGTTATGAGGTCAACAACTACTTTGCTCAAAACCAGTCAACTTTATACCATTAAAAATCTGCTTCAAAAAACTTAAATCCAGATGATACAACCCTATAACCTGTCACTTCTGACTTCTTCCTTTAGAGACCCTTCTAAGATCCATCAAGGTGGTGTTTTTGCTTCCCAACATGTTTTCTAATCAACCTGATTTCTATATTGTCTAGCAATATTTGGGGATATTCAACAACCTCAAAATAAACTCTCATTTGAAGAATTAGGCTGACTAACAGGTCAAAGTGCAAGGACTTTACTAATGTGACCAAAAATATTATATGGCCGCTTTTTATGCCTGCTTGCACATTTATGTTTGATGTGGTAGAACTTGATCTGAAACTAGTTCTTATCAGAATATAACACCTATTGGTTAAGCTTGTGTGGGAGAAATGTATAGCCATTCACCTGTCTCTAGTGTTGTATATCTACTAAAACTTCTGGGAAATTGGGAATGGTCAAATTGGCTTGTATCAGTTTGCAAAGGCTAGGTAAATGATACAAGTGGTGCATCATAAGTAGCAATTGCTATTACTGAAATGTGTATTCCTGATATGAAGTCATGACAAAGGATAATATTGCTTACATATATCTTCTAGTGTTTTATCCTCTGTAGGAAAAGACAAGTGTCTTAGTAAACAAAGGAAAATATGTTAATAAAATGAACTAAAATTAGTATCTAGGGAACAAGATTAAAATAATAGCTTTAATGTCCCATTGTCAGAATGTTGCTATAACATCAGATAACCTTAAACACATATATATTTCCTTATGCTTGCTAGCTAAGTCACTTCAGTCAAGTCCAATTCTTTGTGACCCTGTAGACTGTAGCCCGCCAGGCTCCTCTGTCCGTGAGATTCTCCAGGCAAGAATACTGGAGTAGGTTGCCATACCCACCTCCAGGGGATCTTTTTCACCCTGCGATCGAACCCAGGTCTCCTGTAGCTTCTGCATTGCAGGAGGATTCTTTACAGGTGAGCCACCGAGGAAGCCCATATTTTCTTATATAGACTCTCATATTTGACTGTATGACTTACAGTGAATAGAATGTTGTCTTAAACTAAAATTTTAAATAATCTTTATCTTTGAAAATCACAAACCCCCCAGAGTCTAGCATAAGGTAAGATTTTAATAATAATACATATCTGTGTAATACTTGAAAAATACTGACATATTGCTGTGGCCTTTGGAAGAAAATTGTATAGTAATTGAAGCTTGTTTATAGAATTATTCTCCTTTCTTCTTGATTTTCTCAAGATCTTAGTCTATGTAGAAATTGAGTTTTGAGTATTTATTCATACTAAAGTATGCGTGATGGAAAGCAGTCACAACTTGGTTGTTCATTTCGAGTATTTAATTGAAAAATAGATCTATGTGTGAAACAGTATGATGGGCTTGAGTGGATTTCTGTGGGTGGGATATATCAACAAACTAAGTTCTTGAAGTCTTTGGAGACAGATTTGGGTATCAACTGTGGCTCAGCCTTTTATTATGTGCATCACAATGGAAAAATTTTACCCAGTTTTATTGAGAAATAATTGACATATACCACTATATAAGTTGAAGCAATCTAGCCTAATGGTTTGATTTACATACATTGAGGTTGGGGACTGAGGGATGTACCACTGGCTGAAAACAGTTGGATAGAACTACTGGCTTGGTTCTCTGTCCCAATGAGACTATAAGGTAGCCTCTGTAGCTGCCTGTTTTTCCTGATAAAGCTTATGACATGGTTGGGACTGGACCAATTCAGTAGTGAAAGGGCTATGAATTAAATTATCTGCTCTGATAGGGCAGCAAGATGGAACCTGGGACCTATATAGCTCTTTGTTTGGGGACCTGGATCAGGCCACAGTGTGCACAAAATTCCCTGGTCAGATGAGGGCACAGACTTTGCTCTGCAGATGCGGGAAGCCATGGGCTATGTTCTCTGTGTGAATGCCACTGTGCATTGGGCCACTGAATGGGCTGTGATGCCTCCCGCCATGCTCTGGCGAGGTCCTCTGGTAGAACAGGCTGAAGCCTATATTCAGTTAGGAGTGGGACTAGGTTTTAGTTTTTCAGCTCTGGGGCAGTGGGAGAAGCTCTAAAGCCATTATAGGTTTTGTTTGTTGTCTTAACTCTAACTCAAGCCAACCCACACTCCAAGTCTCTGGACTGAACAGGGCCACTGGCTTTGCTTAGCAAACTATCAGCTCTGCCCACCCACTTCTTGGCTCAAGTGCTGCCAGGCCGCACAGATTGCAGACATTGTCTTCAGCCCTTCTGCTTAGCAGGGGCCAGAAGACACTCTTCCCCGCAGATGGGGCTGTGATTTAGCTCCCTGTCTAGGGATAGGCAACCTGGGCAGAACTCCTCCTTTGAGCATCCAAATCAGCCCGATCTGTTCCCCTCTGCGTCCTCTGGTCAGAGTTCGCCCCCAAGTTGCTTCTGCAGGTGAACAGAGCTGTTCGTTGGGAAAACTGCTTGGGGACGGCAGGTATGAACTCAGTCTCCCAAGATCTGCCAAGATCCCTGTGATGGTTACTGCAGACCCCCCCCCCCCGCTTTGTCACAGATCCCAGGGGTTGAACCCCACAGACTTCCCTGTAACCTCATGGTGCAAGACCAGGGTAGAGGCCCCCAGCAAGCCCCCCTCAGTGCTGAGGGGTGCCGCTGGTCCTCCTTCTAGGTTTTCTTTTCCTACTGGGGGAACTGGACGCTCAGAAGAGATTGCTCATGTGTTGCTGCGCTGGCCTGGGGGAAGCAGCAGTGTGGTCAACGCGTGGCTACTTCTCTCCCCTTCTAATGTGGTCTGTGTCTGTCCGGTGGTATGGCGGTGGGGGTGCTGCAGCCTCACCCCTATGATCTGGGCGTCTCCCAGTGATATCTTGTTCTCTAACAGTGGTTATTTTTCTTGTGACAGGCTGCAAAGTAAGAAACAGCCTCCATCGCCATCTTGGTGACATCAGAATGGGCAAATCTTTTAATCTCTCTGAGCTTTAGTTTTCTTGTCTCAGAAAATTGAGTTACTGATCTTAAAGCTCTCATAATGGTATGAGGATTAAATAAAATAATTTATAGAAATACCTTGTAGTCTGTTTCCTACTTTCAAAGATACCACTATCTATCTGGAGAAAGGGAGAGAGAGAAATATAAACTTATAATTATGCAGTAACCAGAATCAGTGTAGAGGTTTAACCCATTCATTACAATTTCATGCAGTGGGTAGAAATGATTGTTTCTATAGTTCAGGGGATTTATGTCTTTTTGTCACAAAATTATTTCAGTGCTTCTGAGTACTTGAAATCATACCCATAAGTTGTTGCTTTTGCTGCCTCTGTTTTCCATGGCAGCACACAATTGTGAAAATTATCTTGTTTTTCACTTACCAAGGAATATATATATATATATATATATATATATATATATATATATATATATATTTCTTTTTTGGATCATGGAATTAGATTGCCCACTGAAATATAAAGAAGGTAATACACCATAGGTGAGAGGATGTAATTATCATAACTGCCTTTCTCTTCACCTTATCCCTTGAAGTGCAAACTGTAATGAGATAAAGACTTGAAGTAGAAGGTAGCTCCGTGGGTTTGTTTTTCGTATGAAGAGAGGCTAAGTTAGGTTGAGCACACTGGCTTCATTCTCAGCTGAGGAAGAGACGTTTTAAATATGCCCTCACTCTGAAACACCTTGAGCAGCCCCATGATTGCATAAATTAATCTTGCACCTCCTGCTGCTGATTTTAATGATGTCAGTATGCCATTTATTATTTACTTTTATATTCTTTATTCTAAATATGTAGAGGAAAGTGATTTTTCTTTTGGTATTTTCATAGACTGCATTATTTCTGAAGGAAAAAAAAATATAGGATACTCCTCCCTTGAAAAAAAGATTTCTTTTGAAACAGAAATTTAGCAAATGAAACTTTGCTAACTCAAGGGAGCAGTATTCTGTCCTTAAATTATATATACAAATTAACTCCTTTGATTCCTCAGTTAATTAAAGTAGAATCCTATTATGATAGGAGTTGTTAGCAGAGTCCAATCACACCCCTTACAAGTCTTTGTTCTTGCAATTAACTTCTCCCACTGGAAATGACTTTTCTCTTCTTTTTCCCCTTATACATATTATTCACATTCTTCTGCAGGAAACTCTTTCTGATCTCTAGATTTTATATTTAATCTGCTCTTTAATTCCCTTGGCACATTTTTAGATTCCAAATTGGCCAAGACTGGCAGAGGAGATGTGGGTTTGATCCCTGGGTTAAGAAGATCTCCTGAAGGAGGAAATGGCAACCCACTCCAGTATTCTTGCCTGGAGAATTCCATCGACAGAGGGGCCTGACAGATTACAGTCCATGGGATCATAAAAAGTTGGACACGACTGAGCAACTAAGTATGTGTGCCAATTGGCCAAGACTATGCACCAAGTTACACTTTTTCTGAAATATTAAAAAAAAAAAAAAGACTGTGTTCTTGACTTTAATTTCTAGCTATATCCATAGGAGCTCTAAATATTATGGCTTTATCACATTTAAAATGAAAATGGTAATAGTATATACATGCAAGTTTGTTGAAGATTTAGGTAACACATACCTAGGATTTAATCAAGCACATAATGGACACTTAGGAAAGTTAAGCTATTATGATAATGATTTATGTCTACAATTGCTATATTGGAATGCATGCCTCTAATAAGTATTTGCTACTTAAGTAATATACAGTTCTGTATCATTATGTAGATGATACTCTTAAATCTATATTAGACCCCTAATAAAATTATGAATCTCAAGGTTATAATAATGTCACTACTTTTCTTTCATGTCAGCCCACTCTATCCGAGTGCTCAGTGTTCAACCATGTCTGACTCTGCAATAACCTACACTGTAGCCACCAGGCTTCTCTGTCCGTGGAATTTTCTAGGCAAGAATACTGGAGCAGGTTGCTTTTTCCGACTCCAGGGGATCTTCCCAACCAAGGGAACCTGTGTCTCTTGCATTTCCTTCATTGGCAGGTGGACTGTTTAGTATTGTACCCCCAGGCAAGCCCCACTCTATCCAAAGCTGTACTTTATTCAGAATTATGCATATAATAGGAATTTGATATATACAATGTCAAATTGTTTGGGGATAGTTATTAATTTACTGAACATTTCCAAAATTCCTACTCTGTGGAAAAAAATCTGTGACAGAAAGAAAAAAGTCTTTATTTCCAGGAAATCACCTTTGACCAAAAATAAATCACAGTAGCAAAGAGGAATCCTAATAGAAAAGGACACTGCTTATGAAATAAATGCCCCAATAAATTCAGGGCATTCAAAATACACACACTTATTTAGTATATATTTTTGGCTTTATAGGCCATAGAGTTTCTGTTGCACCTATTTAACTCTATCATTGTAGCATGAAAACAGCCATAGAAAATAGCAAAACAAATATGTGTGGCTAATGTCCTCCCAAAATTTTATTTATGGATATAAAGATTGAATTTTATATAATTTTTATGTCACAAATATGATTCTTCTTTTGATGTATTTTTTCCAGTCATTTAATAATCCAAAAACTATTCTTAGCTCATAGACTGTATAAGAACAGGTAATTGGCCAGATAGGGCCCACAATCCACATTTTGCTGATCTCTGAGAGAGGTAGTTGCAGCTTGTTAGGCAGAACTGCTTTGTCTCTTTTTGTGTAAAGTACCAAAAGTAGATTAAGATAAGTTGCTCTGGAAATTTCAAGGAAGGCTGTACAAAGAGTGAAGATTTGAACTGACTCCAAGTTTACTACCAACAAGGAGCAATTAGCTTCATTCTCTTCCTGACTGGAAGCTGCGGGCATAAATCAGGTTAGCCAGCTGACAACGTGCACACTGTTGGGTATACCAAAAAACAAATGAAAATTTCCCAGACTGTTGTGTTTGTATTCATTTATTTTGCTCAATCATTATCATGATCACATTTCCACAGAACTTTTTATAGTCTGTCTTGGTGATGTATGTTGAATTTCTTAGAGTATTTGACTACATTTCACAAGTTAGGTGATCTTTTTTTTCCCTCTCTCTCTCTAGCCTCCCACCATTTTCATCTTGAAAATGACCAAGATTTTCAGTGGATCTAGCTTATAGTTCTTTGTTGCCTAAGGCATGTCTCTGGCTTTTAGTCATTGTGACCCCAATTTTAAATTTTTTCTGTCCTTAAATCTGACCCCTTCTAGTCTTGCCCTCAAGCTTTGGCCCCACACAAAAGATAGATTGACCCTTTTATCATATCTAGGCTGTACTCTTCTTTCAACAGATAACATGGCAGTGCCTTTGGAAAATATTCCCTGGGGTCTGTTTATAAAAAATTCTGTACGATGTAATACCTTTTTTCAGTAACTGGAATATGTCTGTAGTCACAGCTAATATCTGAAATCTGGAAATGTGTGACCCTTACTTGTTAACCTGTGATTTTCTTCTCTCGAGTGTTTTGTGTCTATGGCCACATTCATTTCATAAGCAATATCCTTTTTCCATTACGATTCTTCTCTCTCACTGGGTTTAAAGAAAGATTTATTTTCACTCCCACTGTAAGTCTGGCTTCCCTGACTCCTCCATGCTTTTGTTGTCTCTTTGAGTTTGTCTCTTGGTGTTATGGATACTTTATATAGGTCATACACTATATAGGTATTATCTCCAGCTGAATTTTTTTGTCTCCCTAAAATGTCAATAGCCAGCCTGATAATTTTGTAAAATATTCAATGTTTTTCAGCTGATACATCCTGGTAGAGAATTAAAACATGATTTATTCTCAAAATAATTTTTGTTTTCCCTTTCCAACTAGAATATTTATGCCAAGATATTTCAAATTTACAAGCTACCCTTACTTTTCACCCCCCCAAAATGATATTTAACTATATATATATATATATATATATATATCCAAATGCTTATTTTTATGTGAATAACAATAATATGTCTTAACTTCAATGATCAGAAAAAGTATCAGGTATAGAATTCAAAGTTTTAACTTTGATTCATCTTTATCAAGTCATTTCACTTTATCAAATTTCTGTTTCCTTATCTATGAATTTGAGGATTACAAGAATAATAATGCCTACCTCAAAGGAATTTGTACTAAATGCTTTATAAAAGTCACTTATTATAACAATAAATAATCTTGAAAGATTGTTCCTTCTCATAGAATTGTAGAACTTGACTCTTCCAAATTAACTTTAGCTGCCGAAGCATTTACAAGGAATGAAGATTTAGAGATTTTTATGGGTGAGAAGGATAAGCGTTTCCATTACATCTCATATAGCAAACTAAAACAGTCCCCTTTATGCATCTTTTCTTTTTTTTCTGAAAGATTCTTCTCTTGTTAATTGCCAACTCATATCTCTTGTCCTGCAAGACCTCTTAAATCCTCTTTATTATTTCTCAAATTTCAGTCCTAGTGATTAGTTTATCTTTCCAATTAGGATATTGAAAGTCCAATAGTTCATTGACCCTATCTCCCTGTGTGCATGCTTGTTCATCTGCATCAGTTGAGTCTGACTCTTTGCAACCGCATGGACTGTAGCCTGCCAGGCTCCTCTGTCCATGGGATTCTTCAGGCAAGATTACTGGAGTGGTTGCCATGCCCTTCTTCATGGGATCTTCCTAACCCAGAGATAGAACCTGCATATCTTATATCTTCTGCATTGGCAAGGGAGTTCTTTACCACTAGTGCCACCTGGAAAGCCCAACCCTATATCCCTAGGAATATATTTTAATAGCAATTGAATATATTTTCAAACATGTTTCCTGGTAGTCTCATTGAAGCCTATCTTCTGTCCCCTGTACCCAGTACCTCAAGAGGCTTATCAGAATATTCAGTGTAGGAAAATTGTCTTTTCTATCTGCAAGTTAACGGCTTTGATATTATATCACATGATGGAAGGAATGTGACTGCAAGAACTGAGCACAGTGTCTAAGTAAAACAATATTTTTGACCAGAAAAATCAGAACTTGGCATGAATTTGTATAATCATTTGTTCATTCCATAAATTCTAACTTGACAAACTAAATTTTATTCATCATGAATAATTGGTACTTTCTTCTACAAAATAGAATTGGGTTTAAGAATATCTCATTTATCTGTACTCATCCACCTTTAAACACAATGACAAAACCATCCTACTGGGAAAACAGTACTTATTTTTGATATCTTTCTTTCCCCTTGTATCCAATTTCATTGCTTATCCCATTCCTGGAATTGAAAGACCAAGCAGAACACTTCTAGGCTTGACATCACAATACCTCCTCTAACATTCACATGCAATATAGTTCCCACAACCTCATTTTCTCCTTTCCAAAATAATAACTAGATCCTAGAAGTACATTTATATTAATTGGTATCTAATTCTTCCTGTCAAGTAAATCCATTTACATTTTATTGGGTATGTTTGGAATGCTGAGGTTTTTACTGAAAAGTTTAGACATTTTGTAAGAGATCTTTAGGTCAAACTTCCAATTTATGATATCATGACACACAGTCAGTCTATTTTAAGGGCTAATATGAAATATTCCATCTAACTGAGTTGGTTGAATGTGGCACCATTTGACTACGAGTGAGAGCAGAAATTTAAAGCCTGGCAAAGTTTACAATCACAGTCTTCTCAGTTTAATTGAGAACTTTAAATATATTTTACTGTTGTAAGTAATTAAAATATGTTGTTTTATTATAAGGAAATTGTTCAGAAATGTCCCATCATAATATAGTTATTACTATAGTTAGTATGTGTGTGGATCACTCTATGTATCTTATTTTTTTAACTTTATTAATCAACTTGTTCAATGAATTTTTTGTTATTTGTGAGATTTTTTGCTAATTTGCAGGATATGCTGCTGTTGCTAAGTTGCTTCAGTCATGTCTGACTCTGCAACCCCATAGACAGCAGCCCACCAAGCTCCCCTGTCGCTGGGATTCTCCAGGCAAGCACACTGGAGTGGGTTGCCATTTTCTTCTCCAGTGCATGAAAGTGAAAAGTGAAGATGAAGTTGCTCAGTCGTATCTGACTCTTCGCAACCCCATAGACTGCAGCCTACCAGGCTCCTCCGTCCATGGGATTTTCCAGGCAAGGGTACTTGAGTGGAGTGCCATTGCCTTCTGCATTGCAGGATATAGTTGAAAATATTGTTGCTATATTTGTAGAGGTCCTTAGTCTGTGTGCGTGTGTGTATGCTCAAACTCTGTCATGTCTGACTCTTTGTGACACCCCCTGGAGTGTAGCTCACCAGGCTCCTCTGTCAGTGGGCTTTGCCAGCAAGAATACTGGAGTAGGTTGCCATTTCTTACTTTAGGGGACCTTTGCAACCAGGGATCAAACTCGCATCTCCAGTGTTTCTTGCATTACCAGGTAGTATCTTTACCACTAAGTCACTTGAGTAGCCCCCTTAATTTATGTACAAAAGTTTAAATTTAACATATTTGTTTTTGTTATTCCAACACAAACTTTAAAATTCCTGATTAAAGACATTTATACAGCAGTGAAACTTCAATCGATTTTCAAGGTATGCAAATGAATTGTCAGGGAAAGTATAAGTAATAAAAATAATGGCATGTAACAAAGGACCGCTAATGCAAGAAATATTGCTCTAACCCCATTACTTATTAACTTCTTTAATCCTCACAATCCAATGAATTTTGCAGTGTTCTCATTTTACAGAGGAGTAAACTGAAATAGAAGGATTGCTTTGCTAAAGGTCACACACAAAGAACTGAGTGGTAAAATGATAAAATGTGACTTTCTTTTAAATTCCCCAGCTCCTAATCTTGAGTAAGAACAATGGAACGGAGGAATCAACCTGCCTGACTTCAGGCTATACTATAAAGCTACAGTCATCAAGACAGTATGGTACTGGCACAAAGACAGAAATATAGATCAATGGAACAAAATAGAAAGCCAAGAGATAAATCTGTGCACCTATGAACACCTTAACTTTGGAAAAGGAGGCAAGAATATACAATAGAGAAAAGACAATCTGTTTAATAAATGGTGCTGGGAAAACAGGTCAACCACTTGTAAAAGAACAAAACTAGAACACTTTTTAGTACCATACACAAAAGTAAACTCAAAATGGATTAAAGATATAAATGGAAGACCAGAAACCATAAAACTTCTAGAGGAAAACAAGGCAAAACACTCTATGACATAAATCACAGCAGGATCCTCTATGACCCACCTCCCAGAGTAGTGGAAATAAAAGCAAAAATAAACAAATGGTACCTAATTAAACTTAAAAGCTTTTGCACAATGAAGGAAACTATAAGCAAGGTGAAAAGACAGCCTTCACAATGGGAGAAAATAATAGCAAACGAAGCAACTGATGAAGAATTAATCTGAAAAATATACAAGCAACTCCTGCAGCTCAATTCCAGGAATGATGCATGATAAAGGGTGCTCAGAGCTGGTGCACTGGAATGACCCAGAGGGATGGAATCCAGAGGGAGGTGGAAGGGGGGTTCTGGAAGGGGAACACATGTATACCCATAGCAGATTCATGTCAATGTATGGCAAAACCAACACAATAATGTAAAGAAAATAAATAAATATATTTAAAAAAAATATGCCTGAAATGTGGGAGACCTGGGTTCAATCCCTCGGTCAGGAAGATCCCCAGGAGGAGGGTGTGGCAACCCATTCCAGGATTTTTGCCTGGAGAATCTCCATGGACAGAGGAGCCTGGTGGGCTACAATCCACAGGGTTGCAAAGAGTTGGACACAACTGAGCGACTAAGCACACACACACAGAGGTCACAAATTCTATAGTGATTATAGGTTTCATAGTCTGTTAGATTTGTTTTCCTTAAGAATGGAATTCTTGTATTCACCAACATGTTAATGTGTACCATGATTTCCCAAGAAAGAGGTTACACTCTAAAGAGTTTCCCATATTTATCTGAGCTCCATCCCTGATTCTTTGTGTTTATAAGTGTGCATATCTTAAAGGTTTTCTGGAAGTCACTCTGGGAAAAAATGGAGTGAATGATCTTAATTAAGGTATTTATAAAGACTGATAAAAAAAGTATGCTAGTTATCTGGATTTTAAAACATCTAACTTTAGTAATTCATAAAATGAGAGAGAACAAATCAACAGTCTTGATTCTAGCTTGTGCTTCATCCAGCCCAGCATTTCTCATGATGTACTCTACATGTAAGTTAAATAGGCAGAGTGATAATATGTCAAGGAAGAGCCTTGACATACTCCTTTCCTCTTGGAACAAGTCTGTTGTTCCATGTCCAGTTCTATCTGTTGCTTTCTGACCTGCATACAGATTTCTCAGAGGGCAGGTCCGGTGGTCTGGTATTTCCATCTCTTTAAGAATTTTCCAGTTTGTTGTGATCCACACAGTCAAAGGCTTTGGCATAGTCAAATGCTTAAGACTCTCTACTTTTTATTTCCTTGGCAAAATTCATAAAAAAGAAAAGATGGTAAATAACCTGTTTCTGTTTGTCTCCTATTTGCCAAGCTTTATATTACCTCTGACTCTGAAAAGAATATTTTAAAAACCAAAGAACTAACTTCCAAGGAAAAATATGGTACTTGTTTAGCTGAATTGAAGTCTCTTAATGATGATGAAATATATCATTTCCTCTCCTAATTTGTTTTTAATTCCACTCCTATCAAACATTGCTAGTAGTAAAGCCAAGGGTGGTATGAGGATTTGATTAGTTTACTGTATTTCACATTAGACTTGAATTTCAGTAGATTTTTGATATACAAGCTAAATAGATATTGTTGATGAATTTGCTTTATGGAATGAGTCTTCTTTTTATACCTGGTGATTGGTCCCATATGCTATTATTCCTGAAATCAAACTGTTTCATTGTCTGTATAGCATCCTGTAGAGAATACACGTCTCCACCAGAGAGATTTCATTCAGTTCAGTTCAGTTCAGTTCAGTCAGTTAGTCGTGTCCAACTCTTTGTGCCCCCATGAACTGCAGAATGCCAGGCATGCCTGTCCATCACCAACTCTCGGAATCTACACAGACTCATGTCCATCGAGCCAGTGATGCCATCCAACCATCTCATCTTCTGTCGTCTGCTTCTCCTCTTGCCTTCAATCTTTCCCAGCATCAGGGTCTTTTCAAATGAGTCAGCACTTCGCATGAGGTGGCCAAAGTATTGGAGTTTCAGTTTCAACATCAGTCCTTCCAATGAACACCCAGGACTGATCTCCTTTAGGATGGACTGGTTCGATCTCCTTGCAGTCCAAGGGACTCTCGAGAGTTTTCTCCAACACCAAAGTTCAAAAGCATCAATTCTTTGGTGTTCAGCCTTCTTTATAGTCCAACTCTCACATCCATACATGACCACTGGAAAAACCATTGCCTTGACTAGATGCACCTTTGTTGGCAAAGTAAAACCTCTGCTTTTTAACATGCTGTCTAGGTTGATCATAACTTTCCTTCCAAGGAGTAAGCGTCTTTTACTTTCATGGCTGTAATCACCATCTGCAGTGATTTTGGAGCCCAGAAAAATAGTCAACCACTGTTTCCAATGTTTCCCCATCTATTTGCCATAAAGTGATAGGACAAGATGCCATGATCTTAGTTTTCTGAATGTTGAGCTTTAAGCCAGCTTTTTCACTCTTCTCTTTCACTTTCATCAATAGGCTCTTTAGTTCTTCTTCACTTTCTGCCATAATGGTGGTGTCATCTGCATATCTGAAGTTATTGATATTTCTCTTGACTCCAGCTTGTGCTTCATCCAGTCCAGCATTTCTCACGATGTACTCTGCATATAAGTTAAATAAGCAGGGTGACAATATACAGCCTTGAAGTACTCCTTTTCCTATTTGGAACCAGTCTTTTGTTCCATATCCAGTTCCAACTGTTACTTCCTGAGCTGCATACAGGTTACTTAAGAGGCAGGTCAGGTGGTCTGGTATTCCCATCTCTTTCAGAATTTTCCACAGTTTGATGTGATCCACAGTCAAATGCTTTGGCATAGTCAGAGATTCCATTACTTGATCCCAAATTTTTGCACATTTTATTTCCATGAGCTTTGTTCCCCTGAGAGACTCTTTGACCTTTGTTTCTGAAGTTTCTGAAGAATGTGAAAAAGGTAAATGAAGGAAAAGTAGTGTTTATGGTTAATGATCTTTGCTAAGTAACTCTAAGGGCTTCCCAGGTAGCACAGTGTTAAGGAATATGGTTACCAATTCAGGAGATGCAAGAGAGGTAAATTCAATCCCTGGGTCAGGAAGGTCTGCTTCAGTAAGAAATGGCAACCCACTCCAGTTTTCTTGCCTGGAAAATCCCATTGACAGAGAAACGTGGTGGGCTACAATCGTAAAAGAGTCATATGTGGACACGACTTAGCAACTACATAGCAGCAGCAGCAGGATGTATGTCTAAATGCAGCCAAGTTCTTGCCTCAATGAGTTAAATGGAATGAAGGGAAGACAAGCGAATGTGTGGCTTCAGTTTGACCAGGGCATTATTCATGCCAGTGAGAAGTGAAGGCTTTTTTTCTTCAGAAGGTTTTAACAAAACATTATATGCCTTAGAGGCTGTCCCAGTGGTATCTTATAGAAATTTACTCTAGGTCTTGTCATGCTCAGAGAAAACTTCTGAAACTCATACTGAAAAAGCATTTCATGTCTTTGTGCTGTTTGTATGTCTCAAGCCAATGTGCTGAAGTGTCTTTATTCTCAATGATATTCTTTTTGTCTTCACAAAAGAGCCTGCTTCTTTCCTTCCATGAAAGCAATTTTCACCTCACTTTTTTTTTAGCATCACTGTAAATGTTACTTTGTTTAAATAATTACTCTTTGGTAATTTTCTGATACTTCTAAATGTATCCTTTTTAGTTCATTTGTAAAGCTGTGTGTAAGTTAGATTTTAGTTGGTTCACAAACTACCTCCAATATTTAGTTGTTTGAAACAATGACTGATTATTATGCCTTATGAGTCAATATATTTACTGATTTGGGTCAGGTTCAGCTGACTTGACTAGGTTCACTCAGTTTTGTGTAGTTACCTTGTGGTAGGCTGGGGGATACCTTGTCTTGGATGACCTTTGCTAGGTACACTGAGTCCACTTTCACATGATAATCACATCATTCCATATTCTAGCCTGGAAACATTTTCCTAGGCTTTCTAGATATTTGCTGCATGTAAAAGAATACCACTCAAAAATCATGTCATCATCATAGACACAGTTGATTAGCATTATTGCATAGCATTCATTCTTAAAATCTCTCAGAATCACAATTTATCCACACTTGTTTGCCAAATGAGTAATCAAGTGAGTCACAATACTCAGTTTGTACTTCAGGGACAGTCAGAACAACGGAGTCATGAAATTTATGTGTTATCTGGCTACTGTCACAGATGTAGAATTTTATTGGGTGGATCAATTAATATTTCATTAAACAGTACATGATAGAGAATGTTTCCAAGGTCATAATTAGTAGCAAAAATATTCAACAAATTTAGAGCCATGGAAACATTTTTCACATGAAAAATGTGAAAAACCATCACAATTGACAGTAACAACCCAGAATTTGACAATGTATAATACTTGATATTCCTTCTCTCTTCATTACCTTTGGCAGATAATTATCTTTTTCTCTAAGCCCCAGCTTAGCGTCCAAATAATTTTCAAGACAGTACCCTAGGCAACTATATCCAATTCATCTGATTTGGCCTGGGAAATAAAATCAATTTTCCCTTGAGAACATAGCATTTACTCCATGATTTAAATAGCCTAACTTCTTCTAATGCATTTCAGCGATTGAAGACTAACTAGATAAAATCTCTCTCACCCATTTTCATTACAGCTTTAAAATGAGCTAATAGAATTTGTTATAATATGTTCAAAATGAGAGTTAGTGTTTATGAGAAAATGGCATAAAATGTATTATGTTGATTTCTTTTTCCTGGTGGTTTACTTAGTCCCAAAGTGACTGAATATCCTTATAGTTTTAACAATGAATTTGTGCCTGGCCACAACCATGTTATCACAAGACTGACTCCAGATAAATTCTTTAGACAAATCTCAGTGGTCCTTTATTCTTTTTACTCTTCCAGAATTATTTTCTGTGCAACTTTGGATACACTCTCATCTCACTTTATTCCCATACAAAATAAGTGGTTTAGACTGCAGTGGTGGTTCTCAAAGTATGGCCGTAGATCAGCAGCATCAGCATTGCCTCAGAAGTTGTTATAGGTGCAGTTTTTCTGGCTTCACTGAAGACTTAATGAATCAGAAATTCTGAGATTAACACTGGGTAGTGATGTGAGTTTTAATTTGATGTCTTCCAGGTGAGCTAGAGTATCTCTGAGAAACATATGATTTTTACTGCTTCTCGAAGTTTTAAATTGTTGCAAACACACTTTTCACCTTTGGTCTTTCAGAGTCCCATTGTGGACTTGGCTTAGTGGAACATGAGGATTTTTAATTTAGGGAAGAGCCAAGGTCATTCCTCTTTGGGAATGGTGTCAGGTCTGAAGAATTCATTTTAAAATCACAAGATTGCTTGCTTTTGACCTCAACACACTTTTGTTCTTCTCTACTTCCCAAAGGTCCTAGCCACCTATGTCTCCCATCTTGTTACCCTTAGCTCGAGGAAACCACATTCCCAAAATGAGGGTTCTTAGTTTCCACGTAAAATGAAAGCAACCTCCTCACTGTAGGTAGATTTAACTTGTATATCAGAAATGCTTGTAAATTTATTGCTCATTGTCATTAAAAATAAAGCATGAAAAAGAGTGGTGATTAGCTTTGGATTTAGACAAAACTAAGACTGAATTCAGATTTTATGATTTTAAATTGCATAGTGTTTTACAAGCTACCTGATGTGTCTGTCTCTTCTTTTACATTCTATAAAAATAAAAATACTGACAACTGTGAAATTAGACAACATGAATGCAATTATCTGGCATGTAGCAGGTGCTCAGTAAGTTGTACTTTGTTCCATTTCCCAGTCTCCACAATCCGGGATTAAATATCAGACAATTCCATTTTCCAAAACCATTTGCTGTCCAAGCCAGCTTGTGCACATCTACAATCCCAACATTCCAGCCATACAAACTTCTGCCTACTGGTTGGAGACTTTAACTCTATGACATCCTCATTTTCATTCTTCATAGCACTCCTTTTGAGTATTGTTCAACCTCCCAAACCTTTTGCCAACAATGACCTCCGATTGGTGGTGAACAGTCTAATCTGGGGGAGCATCTGAGGTAGCAATGATAACAATTTTAAATAATAATTAGATTAAATTAGTATTTATTGAAAATTTACCATGTGTCATGTGCTCTATGTGTAACAATAAATTGGCTTCTAAAAGCAACCTTTGACATGGATAGCATTATTACCCCCATTTTATGGGTAAGGAAACTGAAACATGAGAAAAGAAGTATCTGTCCCCGAGTAGGAAAGCTGAGTAATGACAGAGCTGGACTATAAGAAAGTAAATAAAATAGAAGTTCTTGAAATCTAAATCTTCATGGAAAATGTAAAAAACAACTAAGTAGCTAAAGCAAAACATTTACAACAGCAATATGGTATTTTAATTATTTTAACAAATATTAACAAAATCTACAATATGAGTCATGTACAATGTAGGATCAAAGATATAAGCAGGAGAGACAAGCTATTTTATATCATAACTCAAATAATTTATAAACAATAGGATTATATATTTCTTATATATTAAATAAGAACTCATAAGATAGCGGTACATCTTCTTAAAATATAAAGCAGGATGTATTTGAGGTGTAGGATGTAGGAGAAAAGGATAGTACAGTATTTTACATAAAATCGACAGAAAATGCTTTTTGTGAAAGTTTAATTTACCCAATTAGATTTATACTTTTTGGAAGATTATTCAGACTACTAAGTCGACGTGTAGTAGAGACATTAGTTCGGAGGCTATTGTGCAGGTAAGGGATGAGTGAGGGTGATAGCAGGGAAAATGTGAGGCCAGGTATTCTCAAAATATGTTTCCCTAGCCAGCGGTGTCAAAATATGTTTCCCTAGCCAGCTTGCTGAATCAAAAGCTCTGGGAATGAATCCCAAAATTCTGTTTTAAGATGTTCCCCAGGAAATTCTGGTGAATGCTAAAATTTGAAAGCCACTAGTTAGAAGAAGAGGTGACAAGACAAGAGGATGGCAAATAAGCCACAGCAAAGAATCAGGATAATTAACTTTGAGTTTTGCTTGCTTATTTTTAGAGGAGAGAGTGAGCAACAGACTTTACTCACTCCAGAAGATTAAGGAAGATGAGAGAAATTTCTCTTTGCAATTAGAAAACTGCAGAATCAGCGTTGGGGATCTAGCTAACAGTTCCGCAGCCATTTCTGCAACTCCAGCTTTGGTGTACTGCTGTTCTACTTGACTGCTCTTTCTTATTTTCTTCGTCCCTTCTCTCTTTTTTGGTGCTATCTCTATTTCCAGTTTTCTTTTATTTGTAAAATTTAACAATTTTCTTCCTCCTTAGCTCAGTCCAATCTATGAGCTAAAAGCCACAAGCCTAACTAACATTTTTTCCTTTGGTATCATTTTCTAAACAAATACAGTTCTTGTTCAATGGAGAATTCTGGATCAGCTATTGAGAAAATATTTTTTCACCACCACACTGGCTGAAAAGGTCAGTTTTGACTTGCAAAAAGACTTGAAAATATCTTAAGAATAATTTTAGCAACAGAGTATTTAGAAAAATTGAAATTAAAAGTTAAAAATATGCTTAAATGTTACCAAAGACATTCTTTAAGAATATTAAAATTACTAGCAGCCTTGATGGATTTTCATTTGCATTTGTTTGGACTTCAAAGTGTATAATTTCAATTTAAAAAATTTATTGCTACTCAAATGAGTTTTTATGAATATCTTCTCAGTCTTACACCAAAACAACAGTGATCCCACTCCAAGTTTGTAAAAATTATCTTTCAAATTTTTATGTCCATTAGTACTTATACTTTAAAATCTGATACAGAATTGAACTGGCAGCTTAATAATTTATTATTAACATTGCAATAACATTTTACCTCTTTTTGATATTGATGTGATAGCACTATATAACACAGTTCTTTTATTTTTGAACTGTAGTTCTTTTATAAGAATGCTGCTCTGTTAATCATAAGTGTGGCAGCTCATTGCTTGGATTGTAGCATAAAATGTAATTTATTAAAATCTGTTTCAGGCAGATCTGAGACAAAGAGTTCAGTACTTATTAATGCTTTCTCCATTTTAGGCTTAGGGAAAGCTGAATTAAATACAGTAAAATTGTGACACTCTCTTCACATTCATTTATTTGAGGCATAAAAAGAAGTCCCTGTCATCTCAAATAGACTAAACTAAAGATCAACTTCTGAAACCTGACATTTTGGTGCTTTTTCATCCTCTAAAGAATTGCCCTTATAATTAAGTGTTAAGCCACTGCACTTCTTTAGGACAGTGAGATGGATTTTATGAAATTTTGATTCTACATAGTCCAGACCAGGTGACTGAGCTGAATTAGATTAACTAATATGAACACCTTCATTGGATTTTCTTATAACCACACATATGCTATAAGGGTAATCTGCTGTATTACTGTATTTTTGGTATATTGATTATTTGAATATATATTTAATTAATTTATTAAGGAATAACATACTTTCTATTTCTGGTAGTCAGTGTGGGGTAAAAAGATAATAATTTGTTGAGGGTAAGAAAGTACATACCTTGTAAGCAGTTAATGACACAGTAGTAAATGTATTCAAAATAATTAGCTGCTGTTCAGAATTTGACTTTCTTATTTTCATTCTTTTCTTTTTTTTTTTTTAATTAGTTTTGCCATACAATGACATGATATTGCCATGGGTTTACATAGACTTTCTTATTTTCAAATTAGTTTGTGCAGTTTTACATAATATTTGTTAACAGCTTCTTCAGTATTATTTTAAAGAAAAAAATCTTTAAAGGGATTCCAATATCTATCTATTAAGGTCTATGAGCTCTGAACTATGTCAGCTGGGTTAGACCGAACTACCTCTCAGAATACCCTCCCTTGTACATGTCCTGTTAAGTTGGGCCACAAGAGAAATTATTACCAGATTTTGGAGGTGGAGAGGAGGCAGCCATCACTTTGTACTATGTTGCTCATCTGCTGACTCATCTTGTTGGGGTGAAGGAGCATCTGGACCAGATGTGTTAATAGGCTCTGTGGCGTCTACAGGATGCCCTGATCAGAGAGATTAAAAAAAGACAGCAAGAATGGACACAGGATTCAGACAGCCTTCATGCTCATGAGAGTCCAGTCCCTTCCTGACTGCTACCCTGTGGGCTTCAGGCCCCAGCATTAGAAATGGAGAAGGTCTTGCAGGGATTATTGAAGCAGGTCCTTCCCCTGTGGAGTGTGTAGGCCAGTTCCTGCAATAATCCTTTAGTGTGTGTGTCTGTATTTCCTAGTGATTGACTCCTGACAGATACAAGGTCCCACACCTCTTTTCTTGATCATCAAGCATTACTTGATCTGTCCTAAATTGTCTTTTAAGTCTCATACCCATGCACAGTTCTCCACATAATATAAAATAAAACCATGATTATCTATTTATTACAGAAACAGACCAAGATCTCCTTTAATTTTATTAGTTTGGATGTTTCTTTAACCCCATACTGCCCATTTGGTGCCTGTCAAAATATGATTTGGTGGTATGATGTTGTTTGTTTTTTCATATGTTTTCTACTGTTGGATTTTTTTTGTTTGTTTTTGTTTTTTGATATTTTGTCAGTGTAATTTCTTCCTTGAAATACATTATTCAGGCTATTTCTTACTTCCCTACTTCACCTGTAATGGTAAATACCTTTAGAGCAAGTCAAGATGGTGGAGTAGAAGTACCTGCATTCATCACTCATCTTCTCTTGCACGAACTCCAGAATTA
This sequence comes from Antilocapra americana, assembly GCA_007570785.1. Classification (NCBI taxonomy): domain Eukaryota; kingdom Metazoa; phylum Chordata; class Mammalia; order Artiodactyla; family Antilocapridae; genus Antilocapra; species Antilocapra americana. The sequence goes on from ML663565.1 coordinate 21,733,448, forward strand.
CAACTTGCTACTGAACAACCATCAACAGGAAAATGTTGGATCCCACCAAATAAAGATACCCCACATTCAAGGGCAAAGGAGAAAGCACAGCAAGATGGTAGGAGGGGCAGAATCACATTTAGAATCAAACACCATACCCACCAGAGATGCTCAGAGGGCTCAAACAAACATTGTGCACACCAGGACCCAGAGACCCCACAGAGACTGAGCCAGAGTTGAATTTAAGTGTCTCCTGTGGAGGTGTAGGTCAGCAGTGGCCTGCTGCAGGGGCAGGGGCTCTTGGTGCAGCACACCTGGGTATGGCATAAGCCCTCTTGGTGGAGGTCGCCATTAACCCCATCATAGAGCCTCCAGAACTCACATAGGACTGGGGAAACAGACTCTTGGAGGGCACAAACAAAACCTCGTGTGTACCAGGACCCTGAGAAAGGAGCAGTGATCCCACAAGAGACTGACCCAGACTTGTCTATGAGTGTCCAGAAGTCTCTGGCAGAGCTGTGGATTGGTGGTGACCTGCTGCAGGGTCAGGGGCACTGAGTGCAGCATTGCATGCATGGGACTTTTTGAAGGAGGTCACCATTATCTTCAATACCTCCACCACAGTTTGGCCTCAGGTCAAACAACAGGAAGGGAATACAGCCCCTCCCTTCAACAGAAAGTTAGATTGAAGATTTACTAAGCATGGCCCTGCCCATCAGAATAAGACCCAGTTTCCCCCTCAGTCAGACTCTCCCATCAGGAAGCTTCTATAAGCCTTTTATCCTTATCCATCAGAGGGGAAATGTAATGAAAAAGACAATCACAGAAAACTAATCAATGTGATCACATGGATCACAGCCTCGTCTAACTCAATGAAACTGTGAGCCATGATATGTAGGGCCACCCAAGATGGATGGGTCATGGAGAGTTCTGACAAAACGTGGTCCAATGGAGAAGGGAATCGCAAACAACTTCAGTATTCTTGCCTTGAGAACCACATGAACAGTATGAAAAGGCAAAGAGATAGGACAGTGAAAGATGAACTCCCCAGGTTGGTAGGTGTCCAGTGTGCTACTGGAGATCAGTAGAGAATTACTCCAGAGAGAATAAAGAGATGGAGCCAAAGCAAAAGCAATACCCAGTCGTGGATGTGACTGGTGATGGAAGTAAAGTACAATGCTGTAAAAAACTATATTGCATAGAAACCTGGAATTTTAGGTTCATGAATCAAGGTAAATTGGAACTAGTGAAACAGGAGATGCCAAGAGTGAGCATCAACATTTTAGGAATCAGTGCAATAAATTGGACTGGAATGGATGAATTTAACTCAGATGACCATTATATCTACTACTGTGGGCAAGAATCCCTTGGAAGAAATGGAGTAGCCATCATTGTCAATGAAACAGTCCAAAATTTAGTACGTGGATGCAATCACAAAAATGAGAGAATGATCTCTGTTAATTTCCAAGGCAAACCATTCAATATCACAGTAATCCAAATCTATGCCCCAATCAGTCATGCTGAAGAAGCTGAAGTTTAACATTTCTATGAAGATCTAAAAGACTTTCTAGAACTAACACCCTCCAAAAGATATTCTTTTCATTATAGGGGACTGGAATGCAAAAGTAGGAAGTCAAAAGATACCTGAAGTAACAGGCAAATTTGTCCTTGGAGTACAAAATGACGCAGGACAAAGACTAATAGTTTTGCCAAGACAACGCATTGTTCATAGAAAACACCCTGTTCCAACAACACAAGAAAATACTCTACACATGAACATCACCAGATGGTCAATACCACAATCAGACTGATAATATTCTTTGCAGTCAAAGATGGAGAGGCTCTATACAGTCAACAAAAACAAGACCAGGAGCTGAGTGTGGCTCAGATCATGAAATTCTTATTGTCAACTTCAGACTTAAGTTGAAGAAAGTAGGGAAAACCACTAGACCATTCAGGTATGACCTAAATCAAATCCCTTATGATTATACAGTGGAAGTGACAAATGGATTCAAGGGATTAGATCTGATGGATAGAGTGTCTGAAGAACTATGGACAGAGGTTCGTGAAATTGTACAGGAGGCAGTACTCAAGATCATCCCCAAGAAAACAATTCAAAACATCAAAATGGTTGTCTGAGGAGGCCTTACAAACAGCTAAGAAAAGAAGAGCACCTAAAGGCAAGGGAGAGCAGGAAAGATGTGCATCTCAATGCAGAGTTCCAAAAAATAACAAGGAGAGATAAGAAAGCCTTCCTCAGTGATCAATGCAAAGAAATAAAGGAAAACAATAGAATGGGAGAGACTAGAGATATTTTCAAGAAAATGCAAGATACGAAGGGAATATTTCATGTAAAGATGGGCACAATAAAGGACAGAAATGGTATGGACCTAACAGAAACAGAAGATATTAAAAAGAGGTGGCAAGAATAAACAGAAGAATTATACAAAATGATCACGACCCAGATAATACTGATGGCGTTCTCATTCACCTAGAGCCAAACAACCTAGAATGCAACGTCAAGTGGCCCTTAGGAAAATTCACTATGAACAAAGCTAGTGGAGATAATGGAATTCCAATTGAGCTATTTCAAATCCCAAAAGATGATACTGTTAAAGTGCTGCAATCAATATGCCAGCAAATCTGGAAAACTCAGCAGTGGCCACAGGACTGGAAAAGGTCAGTTTTCACTGTAATCACAAAGAAAGTCAATTTCAAAAAAGGTTCAAACTACTGCACAGTTACACTCATCTCACACACTAGCAAAGTAATGCTCAAAATTCTCCAAGCCGGGCTTCAACAGAATGTGAACCAAGAACTTCCAGATGCTCAAGCTGGATGTAGAAAAGGCAGAGGAACCAGAAATCAAATTGCCAACATTGGCTGGATCATTGAAAAAGCAAGAGAGTTCCAGAAAAACATCTACTCTGCTTTGTTGAGTACGCTAAAGCCTTGACTGTGTGGATCACCACAAAATATGGAAAATTCTTAAAGAGATGGGAATACCAGACCACCTAAGTCTCCTGAGAAATCTATTTGCAGATCAAGAACTGGACGTGGAACAACAGACTGGTTCCACATCTTGAAAAGAGTATGTCAAGGCTGCATATTGTCACCGTTCTTATTTAACTTATATGCAGAGTACATCATATGAAATGCTGGGCTGGATGAAGCACAAGCTGGAATCAAGATCATCAGGGGAAATATCAATAATCTCAGATAAACAGATGACACCACCCTTATGGTGGAAAGTGAAGGGCTAAAGAGCCTCTTGATGAAAATAAAGATGGAGAGTAGGAAAGTTGGCTTAAAGCTCAACATTCAGAAAACTAACAACATGGCATCTTGTCCCAGCACTTCATGGCAAATAGATAGGGAAACCATGTAAACAGTGAGAGACTTTATTTTCTTGGGCTCCAAAATCACTGCAGATGATGATGGCAGTCATGAAGTTAAAAGAAGCTTACTTCTTTTAAGAAAAGCTATGATCAACATAGACAGCACATTAAAAAGCAGAGACATTACTTTGCCAACAAAGGTCTATCTATTCAAAGCTCTGGTTTTTCCAGTAGTCATGTATGGATGTGAGAGTTGGACTATAAAGAAAGCTCAGTATCAAAGAATTGATGCTTTTGAACTGTGGTGTTGGAAAAGTCTCTTGTACTGCATGGAGAGCCAACCAGTCTATCCCAAAGGAAATCAGTCCTGAATATTCATTGGAAGGACTGATGCTGAAGCTGAAACTCCAATACTTTGGCCAACTGATGCGAAGAACTGACTCACTAGAAAAGACCCTGATGCTGGGAAAGATTGAAGGTGAGAGGAGATGGGGACAACAGAAGATGAGATGTTTGTATGGCATCATTCACTCCATGGATATGAGTTTGAGTAAGCTCTGGGAGTTGGTGATGGACAGGAAAGTCTGATGTGCTGCAGTCCATGGGTTCACAAAGAATCGGACATGACTTAGCGACTGAACCGAACTGATGCCTCACATATCTCTTTGATTTATTTCCACACAACATTGAATGCAGTCACTTGTCCATTAATTTCTCAATAAATGACTGTTAGATCAAAATGAATCTGTCAAAAATGACGAAGTGTCCTAGATTTTACCCAATTTCTCAGCTAATGAGATACCTTGCCCCAGTTTCATAGATGCTGGCAGAAGGAAGAGACCCATGGAGTAGAGACAAAGGCCTTTTTGACTTACTATCAGGCATGAGCTTCATGTTTTTATCAGGCACTCCTGCCTCCGAAGCCCTTGGAGTCCATGAGAAATAGCCCAGGAGGATGCTGCACAATGAGTCTACATCACAGGTATGGAATCCCAAGCTTACATTTTTCCCAGTCTTACTGGAAAGAGGAAGATGTTATCTATATTTTCCTGGTCAATAAACAAATGTGTTCACCACTTACAGGGAGAACATTTCCATCCTCTTAGGTTGCTTACTGTACAAACACTCTTGAAAAGATAGCGTAGGCTGAAATTGTCATGCACTGTGTGAAAATACTATGGAGAATCACCTCTTCATCATCCCCACCCCCTCAAAAAAAATAGAAACATCTACTGTAAAATAGTAGCTATTTCTTAAACTCAGAGAAACGGCATTTTGAATATCATTTACATTTAAAATGTAACTGTGTTTTCTTATAATACAATTTTTGTTTTCTGAAGATTTCATCCTCAAATATTTACAGATTGAGACAAAAATTGGCTCATACTCTATAATTAAGTCGGAGAAGGCAATGGCAACCCACTCCAGTACCCTTGCCTGGAAAGTCCCATGGATGGAGGAGCCTGGTAGGTTGTAGTCCATGGGGTCGCTAAGAGTCGGACACGACTGAAGCGATTTAGCAGCAGCAGCAGCAGCAGCAGCAGCAGCTATAATTAAGTACCATTGAATCTGGCCCATTATCCTACTTTAAAATCATGTTGCAAATCACATACTATTAATCTCCATGGAGATAGCTGAGCTGCCAGTCACCTCTTAAGTCCACAAAAAACAAAACAAATCAAAACAGTGGAGTGTATGAAAAAAATTAGAGTGTTTGAGAGTATACAAAAAGATCCATTTAGTAGGATTGACTTGTATATTTCCAGCAACACTGAGTGGAAATAGAAGTTCATATGCCAGTAATATATGTTTTGGTCCAGTATATGAAAGTTTGTTTGTTTGCAGCAAAACAAATCAGACCGAGTACCGATTCATTCCTTCTTTTTTTGTTTGTTTATTTCCTCCAAGCTAGTCTTCTATATTCTATTCAGATATTTACATCATGTTTAAGTTTCAGTGCCTAAATATTTTATTTCCATTAAAGTCCCTCAGGTTCAGTACATCCTAAGGTTTTAAAGATGGATTAGAAATATATATCAAGTTGTTTCTGGGAGACATTGGTGACCAAAATAGCTTATTTGATATGTACACCCAATTTTACTCTTTTTCTGTGCTAAATTTTATAACCAGGGTATTCCAAATGGATAAAAGCAATATGGGACTTGTAGTGAATGGTTATGGAAATAAACTTTTTTGAATACATGTTTGATAGTTAACTGTTAGGAATGAGGTAAAATAGCAATGAAAAGCACATTTCTAAAAAGCCAAACTGTGAAAAATGTTGATATGCAAGCAAAGTCTGCATATGATTGCTGGCAGTTTGAATTTGAGTGGTTGCTTTTTCAAATACAGATTTATATAGAAAACATCAACTAATTTCATGATTCTAGAGAAAAATCTATGTGTGAAGGAAGATGATAAAATGAATAAACCCTAAAATAAAACTTCATCTGGCTGAGTGACATGGTCATATATGTTATTTGTTTTGTCTTTATGTCAGTTTTTATTTTTTGATGTGCAAGTTATAATGGAAGCCTTTATTTTATAGCTACTAAAATGGATTCAGAGAGTTTATGTGCTTTTCCAAGGCTGCAGAGCTATTAAGTAATAGTGTTTTTACTAGAGCTCCAAATTTCCTGTCTAGGATTATTTTCACTGTATTATAAATTAACTTTTCATTAATAACATTTATTCTTCTCAAACTTTCAATAGGTGTCTGCCATTATGTAAGACATTTGCTTGGTCTAGCTCATTTAATTTTCATGATATCCCTATCAGACAAGGTCATTTACTATCTGTGATTATATCCAGTGGGTATAAATTAATTTTACAAGGACACAAAAACTTAATCCCAGACTCAAACCCTATGAATTTCAGAATCATGAATCATCATTGAAATGCAACCTGAAAAATTAAATAGATTAGCAACCTCTCAATCATGCATATACATATCACACACTAGGGATTTTAAAGTACTTTTATGTCAATAATAACATATATTTTTAAGATTCCATGAGCCACTTAAACATCAATAGAAACTCATTAACAATGTAAATTCAAACATGCTCTTTTTAGCCAAAGGTTAAATCTTGGAGGAAAATGTTAACAAAGAATCCTGTTGATAAATAACAATATTTATAATGCGTAATGAATAAAGTATCATCAAGCAAGGCATCTCTTTCAAAAGTCATTTTGAAATATGTTAGCAGGTGAAGTATTTTCATTTCAACTGCAGAGTTAGCATTACATTCACTTTGTACAACAGCATCCAATACTCATTTGATCTGGCTGATGATTCAGAAGCAGGAGCTAAGCCTAGGCTCTGTTTATTATTCTCTGCAAATTTCATATTACTTTGTGATACTCTGGAAACAAAACAATTATTATTCATCTCCCACAGGGAAAGCCAAGTTGTGTAAAATGCTGTAGCCAGTCAACTCAGTTTCTACAGCAGTGTTACATAAGGAGCAGTGTTTTCTTGCAATTTTGTCAAGGAAAGAAAAATAATCAGAAAGCATTCAAGTTTAAAATCCTTCAAATCTGTCCCACCAGCATCTATTACATCTTGATATCACATTTTAAAGCAGTAGGAATTCAGAGAAAATTAGCCTGTCCTGCTAAAAAAAGAAAAATACTTCAGAAAGATTCTTTGTCTATTCAGAAATAGATAAGATATAATACAATATTTGCAAAAAAACTGTATCAGAAATACTGAGACATTAGATCAAATGTATGGCTAGAAAAATAAAGAGAAATGAATTTTTCTAGGTTTCTATATGAATTTTAAATTTTGAGCTATCAAATTATATGTATGATAATCTTAACTACACTCAGGACATTCTTATACATTTTTGTGATAAGTGAGTTACATTTTATGGGAAAAGGAAAAGAAACACTCCAGTGGCCCTTTTCCCAGTTTATTCTGTGGACCAAACTTTCACCAAATCAGTTACACGGAAGTCATTACACACTCTTACTTAATGTTTAAATCTACATGTTAAATGAATCTAGTGATGATTTTCACAGTATTCCAGTGGATGTGATATAGGTAGAAACAGTTTTCATTCTTCTCTATGAATGAATTAATAGTAAAATATTAAGTAAATACATTTTCTTTTTCTTTTCTTATATTCCTAGATGACAGAAGAAATCTCTTAATTAAACTATTTTTATTTATAATAAGATGTTAAATGAATTACTTTATAGTACAATTAAAACATTCTAATTTTCGAGTCTCAACAGTTTCATCTGATTTAGTGATATCTAGATGTAAGTAGGATTATTTGAATGTATAACTTACTAGAACTAATGGAATAAACACATAATTTATTCCAACTGTAATAAATTATGTGTTTTGTCAAGAAATGCAGCAATATTTGTAAAATACGATTATAGGTAGAGCATTCATGATAAACTTCCATTTATTAGGCCACAAAAGACCAAACCCCTAAAATATTCTAAAAATAGGAATAATTGATCATGTTCTCTGATCACAATGTAATAAAACTATGCATCTGAAAAATACAGAAAAAAAAATTACTGTTCATCTATTGTTGTTGTTCAGTCTCTAAGTTGTTTCTGACTCTGTGACCCCATGGACTACAGCATGCCAGGCTTAACTGTCCTTCACCATCTCCATGAGCTTGCTCAAACTCTTGTGCATTGAGTCCGTGATGATATCCAACCATCTCATCCTCTGTTGTGTCCTTCTGCTCCTGCCCTCAATCTTTCCCAGCATCAGGGTCATTTCCAATGAGTTAGCTCTTTGCCTCAGGTGGCCAAAGTATTGGAACTTAAGTTTCAGCATCAGTCCTTCCAATGAATATCCAGGGTTGATTCCAAATAGGATTGACTGACTGGTTTGATCTACTTGCAGTCCAAGGGACTCTCAAGAGTCTTCCACAGCACCACAATTTGAAAGCATCAATTCTTTGGCATTTGGCTTTCTTTATGGCCCAATCCTCATATATGTACATGACCCCTGGAGGAGGGAATGGCACATCACTCCAGTGTTCTTGCCTTGTGAACCCCATAAACAGTATGAAAAGGCAGAAAAATATGACACCTGGAGTGTTAGGTCCACAAACCAAGGTATATTGGATGTGGTCAAGCAGGAGATGACAAGAGTGAATATCTACATTTTAGGAATCAGTGAACTAAAATCGATAGGAATAGGTGAATTTAATTCAAATGACCATTATATCTACTACTGTGGGCAAGAATCCCTTAGAAAAAATGGAGAGCAGCCCTCATAGTCAACAAAAGAATATGAAATACAGTACTTGGGTGCAACCTCAAAAATGACAGAATAATCTTGATTCATTTCCAAGGCAAACCATCCAGCATCACAGTAATCCAAGTCTATGTCCCAACCACTAATACCAAAGAACCTGAAGTTGAATAGTTTTATGAAGACCTTCTGGAACTAATACTAAAAAAAGATATCCTTTTCATCATAGGGGATTGGAATGCAAAAATAACAAGTCAGGAGATACCTGGAGTAACAGGCATACTTGGCCTTAGGATACAAAATGAAACAGGGCAAAGTCTATGCATCTATAAATGATATCAAAACAAATCACGAAACTGTCTCCTAAGCAACTCAGAAGCTATAGAGAATGTTCAGTCACAAATTCTGCACTCTTTAAAGACAATCACAGTTGAAACCTGACATACAAAAATGTATGGACAGCTAAATAAATCTGAGGAAATGTATAATCTCAGTACATAGACCCAAGAAAAAGAAAAGAAGGAAAAATAACTCAGGCATTTAAGAAACAGTAATAGGAAAGGAAAAGTAAAGATAATGATGGGAAAGCATAATGAAGAAAATGGCCAATGCTAAAGCAAGTAATAATGAGAAAGAAAAATGCAAAGGAGAACCAAAAGGGAACAATTCCTTGTCCTTATTTAGTTCCCAGTTTGAAGAGATGATGTCTGCTGCCTTATCTTGCAAATATGAGAAAAAAAATCTGAAAACCAATGAGGTTGGAAGTTCAGAAAGATAAAAGACTCTGGCGTCTTCATTTATTGAACACACATTTAAGACGAGGTGGCCGAGTGGTTAAGGTGATGGACTGAACACACATTTATTGTGTAGTTGCTCTGCTGGAGACATGGTTCAGTCTTGGAAAAAAATTATAAAAATTTTTGTCCTCATGGTGTTTATATTCCAGTAACACTAAGGAAGATCAACCAGCAACAACAACAACAACAACAAATTAGTAAAGCAAATTTTATACTAAAGAGATCTCTGGGTGGGGGGAAAGCAGAGTAAGTTATATCAGGAAGCTGTAGATGGTTGTGATTTTAAATAGGTTGACCATGGTAAATCTCATTGGGAAGATGATTTTTAAGGGGATATGAAGGAGATTCAGTTCAGTTCAGTTCAGTCGTTCAATCATATCCAACTCTTTGTGACCCCATGGATGGCAGCACACCAGGCTTCCCTGTCCATCACCAACTCTCGAAGCTTGCTCAAATTCATGTACATTGAGTCAGTGATGCCATCCAATCATCTTATCCTCAGTCATCCATTTCTCCTTTTGCCTTTTATCTTTCCCAGCATCAGGGTCTTTTCCAATGAGTCAGTTCTTCACATCAGGTGGCCAGAGTATTGGAGTTTCAGCTTCAGCATCAATCCTTCTAATGAATATTTAGGATCTGTTTCCTAGGAGGTAAAGACACTGTCTATCCAAAGGCCTCATGGGAAGTATTTTTTATGAAACTAGCAATATGATCACATGGTCACGTTTTTGTAAAAATTTCAAAAATTAGATTTTTGCTAGCTTCAATTAGATAAGGTTACTCACTGTCTCTCAACTTTAAATTCCCCTCCAGTATACACCAATTTTTATATGATTGTGACCAGGTGACACAGGCATTTTTGAAAAACCAGCTAAAGAGAAGATGAAGAGAAGACACATTCAAAATGATCGTATATGATATGATTTTGGTGGTATGTTGTGGCTAGCCGCACCTTCATAGGAATAACTTCCAATAAATAATTCTGTGACTCATGGAACTGATACTTTATGAGTTATAACCTAAAAGTGAAAGACCAGAGACAATATAATGTTATTAATTACAGTGCCCATAATATTGTCTTATTACTGTAGCATCTAGAATTTTTTGTATTTGTGGTATTTTTCACCTTCTTAGGAATTATAGTTCTTTTTTAATTCTAACAAATACTTACTTTTACCATATTTTATGTTAATAGTGTTGTATAGTTTTCCTTGAGAGGATTCCTAATTTTGTTTACACAAAACTTAAAATTGCCCCTAAAAATAGGTGCACGTGATGTTTCTGTGGCAGTAGGAGGGTCACAAAAGTATACTACAACAGTTTTTTGAGCAGAGTGAACAAAGGGGAGGGACACAGTAGGAGATTAACTCAGAGTGGCTTTGCATATCTGCTCATATAGGCAGTCAAACAGAAATATACTGCCAGACACATATAATTTTACAGTTTAAAGTAGCCACATAACAAAGTAAAATAAAAGCAAATTAACTTAGCAATGTATTTTATTTAATCCAACATATGCAAAATAATATCTTATAAAATATCTTACATTATTATCATAATGTAATCAACATATAAGCTACTAATGAGATATTTTGCATTCTTTTTTGTCATACTAATTTTCTCAAATCCAAAGTATATTTTATACTGAAAGTGAACCATCATTTGAAGCAGGCACATACAAAGTTATCAATCACTGTATATGGCTGGTGGCTACTGAAATAGACAGCACAGCATTAGAACATTGTAATTTTAAATTAAATGGACAGAGAGTGGAGGACTGTCAGCAGAGACGTGGCATGATCTGATTTACGGTATGAAAGGATCACTCTAAGAATAGACTGTAGAGACATATAACTAGAGAAACAGATTAGGAGGCTATTGCAGTAATTCAGCAGGAGAGGATGGTATTTTAGGTCAAGATGATAATGGATCTAGTAAAATATAGTCAGATTTTGTATGTTTTACAAAGGTTAATACATCAGGATTTGCTGATAAATAAAATGAGAGAAAGGGTAAAATGTTATGAAACCTAGCCATTTGATGATTCATTTATTGAGATAAGGAAGATTTTAATAAAAACAGCTTAAAGGGTTTTGTTTGTTTATTTTTGTGGTTTTTTTCTTTAGTGATATTGTTGAGTCAATAAACCAACTAACCTTAACTCTTTATGTGAGATTATAAATTTCTTTATTTGTAAATCATTTTGAGTTGTGTTTCTCTCTTTTACAGCTGAAGAATGAATGCACATATTATTAAAGGTGATGATAAGTTTGCATTTCGTTTCCTAGATTTTTCATAACCCTATACCCCAAAAAACAATACGTAAACCTCATAAGTTAAAAAAGAAAATTTGGATAATGATTGATACTGAATGCTATGTAAATAAGATGACTATATGCCTATTTATTCTTGGGCAAGGCTAATTTATACCTGCTTTCTCAGTATAATTATTGATAGCAGTCCTGTTCATTCTCAAAACTCCTAGTTTGTATAATAAATTACATACTTTCTGTATATCACCTATTACAACAATACTGCCATTTTACAAACTACCCCCAAACTTAGTGGCTTAAATAGCAACTATTTATTGCTTTTCATCTTGTCATGAATACAGGATTGGTTGAATGGATGTTTATTGAGCCAGTCTTGATGCTCTTGGCTAGACTTAACACTTCTGTGGTCTACTGGCAGCTTGGTTGCTACTTGACTGGTCCAGCATGAGCTCAGTTGAGATGACTTGTCTCTTTCACTTGATCTTTCCTCTTCCTTAAGCTTGTTTTCATGGTAGATTCAGTGTTTCAAGAAGATAAATAAAAGTTGTAGAAGCTCAAATCTAGCACACCATCACTCTCAAAGTATCTTGTGTGTGCCATGACTCTTTTTGCCCGCATGGACTTTAGACTCCTCTGGCCATGGGACTCTCCAGGCAAGAATACTGGAGTGGGTTGTCATTTTCTCCTTTAGGGGATCTTCCTGACCCTGGGATTCAACTCATGTTGCCTGTGTCTCCTGTATTGCTGGTGGATTCTTTACCCACTGAGCCATCAGAATGTACTACTCTTAAATTCTATTAGCTAAACAAAATCTCAAGGCCAGCTCAGAATCATTGAGGGAGAAAACAACTAAGTTACAGGGCAAAAGTTGTTAGGTATACTTTGGTTATGAGTTGGGTGTGTCAATGTGATCTACCAGTTATATGTATGTATATATGTATAAATATATCAAATACTTTATATATATATGCACACATGTATAAAACATTTGATATTTGCCTCTTCCTTAAGTTCCTTTGTTTTTCTCTAGTCAACTATAAATGCATTTTAAACATTATTAAAAATGTTACATATTTCATATATATGACAGAGAGGCCTGGCGTGCTGCAATTCATGGGGTTGCAAAGAGTCGGACACAACTGAGCAACTGAACTGAACTGATGAAATACTTTATATTCTGCACTCTCTACAATGGACTCACTAAAATACATTTGTCACACTACTTATATAATATTAATTTCCTTTACATGTTTCTCTAAGATATATTTCCATGAAAACTTACAAATTCCCTTAAATTCATTTTATTTGATAAAGATGGAATTATATTTTTGTTTGCTTCTTCTTAAAATGTGTTTTTCTTTCCTTTATAAGTCAATTTGCCAGGGGAATATCAGACAAGACACAATCATCTAATGAAGCATGCCAGAAAGATGATTTGTATTTTAAAATTCAAATGATTATTTCTTTGGAAACTATTGTGTGCCTTTTATGAAATATATAACATTTTTGATAATTGTCAAAATGTATTTTTGAAAATATGTTTTAATTTTTTTCCATGAAATAAAATTTTATAAACTTTCCCAAGGTAAATATAGAAGAAAAAAAAAGGAGGTTTTTCTTTATTTCTTTTGAGCTTTAACAATGTCTGTTAAAATAAAGGATATTTTCATTGATTTTAAATATTAACAATTATTTATTTATATTTCTACGTTTTAAGTAAATGATCCAATAAGCTCTTATATAGTTGTGGAAAACCCATGAAAACATGATCATACATGTACAACTCAGGGGGAATAACCATTTGGTATATGCCAGTAATCCTTTAGTATAGTAAATTGAGGAGTGGAACAAACATTTATTTGGTTTATTTGTTTTTTTCCATGTGTAAGAAGTACACACAAGGAAATGTCTGTATTGTTTGTCTATTCCTCTATAATGATGCCATCAGTAACAAAGAACAAAAAGTTGGGTCAAAATGAATCAGTTGTTGCTACTATTTTTGGTTGTCCAAGCCATGTTACAAAAATATATCTGATGAAGATCATAATAACCAAGTAAAAATATGATATTCTTCATATAAAGAATTTGATATTACCTAGAAATATGATAAAATGGTATTTTATAACAAATTAAATTTGCCTATCAAGAACAAAATAGATAACCTACTCATCATTTTTGACATTCTAGTATGCAAGTGCTTCTCTCTCACAAATCTAATTATCTAATTATCAAAACTACAAAATACTGTATTCTGTTAGTGTAGTTGATTCCAGAAACAAGCTTTTTGGTTGTGATATTCAAATGAGCAAAAACATATATATCTAAATAGGAAAGTATCTATAAAATCTAAATGCAATTGCTTACAAATATCTATTATTATGTGAACTTTTCTAGAGAGATTGTCGTGGCCCAAGATTTTGGAATTAATATTTCATGAAAATAATCATATTCATTCTCTTAGGTCTTAGAAAAGCCATCCATGGTAATATTAAATCATTTATCTTATTATTCTGTGTCAGTTACTTTGTGTGTATATGTTTCTTCTCTTGTGTAGGAATTCAAAATCTCTTAGATCATCTGAAATAGGTACAAACCCAAGTTTTCATATCACTTAGTTGTCCCATAATGAGTTTAAATTGCAAATTTGCATTCCAAATTTAAGCTCTGGTAACTAATTTGACAGTTACTTTGCATACTAATATCTTGATTCTCTGTGTTTTTTTTTCCCCAGTATTAGGAAATTACTGTTCAGTTTTTGAGGTACCCAATGGTGTTATGGTTGTTTTTATGAGATGCATGCTTATGTGTTTAGGGGTGAAATGCCTGTGAGTTACTTTGCAATCATTCAGTAAAACATATGGAAAAATGTTAGTTTTTTAATTATGGATATTTGGTTTGTTTTATTATTCTTCAAGTTTTCTGTATATTTGATTATTTTCATAATAAAATATTTTGGGAAATAAGCCTATTTGCTTAAAGAAAAAAATAAAGAAACCCTTGAGAGCATGATACCAACTACTGTAAAAACAGAAAACAGAGAGATACAAGATATTTAGCAGTGTACCTCTCCCTACAATTTTTACCCTGGTCTTGAATTCTGTATCTGTGTCAGAGTTTGGAAGAATGTTTTTCTCAGCAATGATTTGACTTTCAGTTCCACCAAAATAATTGCCCAGCTGACTTCAGGCCAAATGATCTAATGAAAATAAAATAAATGCTTGTTGTTTTAAGCCCCCAAGTTTTAAGATGGTTTTTCCTACAAAAGTAGATAACTGCTAGGTCCCCACACCAGAATATTTGAACCGTGTTTGGCAGAGCATTTTTAAAGTTCTTCAAATGATTTTAAAATGAAGCTCATTTGAGAACAATAGCCTAGAAAATTGAGAGATTTATCCACAGAAATCCTAAATTAAAATATTTGAAAAAGTTTACTTTTCAAAATTAGGAAGTACAGAGCTTAATACGTAATAAATGGTTTAGGGACCTATTTCTGAACAAAAGCCTTTATACTAAGTATAGATTTTTGAATAAAATAATAGAATTGTTAGTTATATGTGAAGAATTTTAAAAAAGAATTTAATGAGTTGACTAAGAACAAACTTGATCACAATGAACTAAGTTGCTTATTTGATGTTCTGTTAAATTAGTAGGTAGTGATTTTGTTAAATTACTAGGTTTTGTTAAATTATTTGATATGGTAGCATTTTATTAAGTTATTAGATGATTTTGGACAAGTAATTTGTCTTCTTTATTGGGGGAGACGGGAGTGAATATCATTCTTTTATTACCAATTCAATTCTTGATTATCTTTTCCTAAGTTTTTTGTCTGTTTTCATGTGTATTTTCTTTGTTTTTTATTTTTTATTTTTAACTTTTTAAAATTGAAGCACAGTTAATTTACAGTGCTAGTAGACTTCAGATTCTTTTTTTTAACAGTGGTTCCTCTGCACATGGTTGTGATTTTGGTGTGCTCATGGGAGGAGGTAAACTTAGGGTCCTTTTCAGCCATCTTGGCTGCTCTCTTATCTTTCTTTAATAAAACATTTTCTTAGAGTCTCTTAGTCTATACCAGTGGACAAGATAGAGAAAAAATGCAATAAAATGGAAAGGGCTTGTAATTAGCTTATGGAATTATTATCAGTTGAAACAGTGTGCAAGCTTAATATCATGGATCCCATCCTATTCAGAAAGTTTTTAAAAAATCATGTTAAAGACGAATAATCAGTTCAGCTTAGTTCAGTTCAGTCACTCAGTTGCGTCCGACTCTTTGCGACCCCATGAACCGCAGCATGCCAGGCCTCCCTGTCCATCACCAACTCCCGGAGTTCACCCAAGCCCATGTCCATCGAGTCGGTGATGCCATCCAGCCATCTCATCCTCTGTTGTCCCCTTCTCCTCCTGCCCCCAATCCTTCCCAGCATCAGGGTCTTTTCCAATGAGTCAACTCTTAGCATGAGGTGGTCAAAGTATTGGAGTTTCAGCTTCAACATCAGTCCTTCCAATGACCCAGGACTGATCTCCTTTAGGATGAACTGATTTGATCTCCTTGCAGTCCAAGGGACTCTCAAGAGTCTTCTCCAACACCACAGTTCAAAAGCATCAATTCTTCAGCACTCAGCTTTCTTTATAGTCCAATGTCACATCCATACATGACTACTGGAAAAACCATAGCCTTGACTAGACAGACCTTTGCTGACAAAGTAATGTCTCTGCTTTTCAATATGCCGTATAGGTTGGCCATAACTTTCCATCCAAGGAGTAAGTGTCTTTTTATTTCATGACTGAAATCACCATCTGCAGTGATTTTGGAGTCCCAAAAAATAAAATCTGACACTGTTTCCACTGTTTGCCCATCTATTTCCCATGAATTGATGGGACCAGATGCCATGATCTTAGTTTTCTTAATGTTGAGCCTTAAGCCAACTTTTTCACTCTCCTCTTTCACTTTCATCAAGAGGCTTTTTAGTTCCTTCTCTGCCATAAGAGTGGTGTTGTCTGCATATCTGAGGTTATTGATATTTCTCCCAGCAATGTTGATTGATTCCAGCTTATGCTTCTTCCAGCCCAGCATTTCTCATGATGTGCTTTGCATATAAGTTTTATTAAATTTTCTTAACACTGACACAAAAGTAGACATATAAGGAAGTAGAATCAAACTTCAAAAATTTCCTCATTGAATATACATATACATATATATATATATATATTTTATATATATATATAAAATCTTTCTCTTAGAGAATTTGTGTATAGTTCCTTACTTTGTTAATTAAAATGTCCAATCTTAGATCAAAATTAGAATTACTAACTTAATTGAAAGCTAAGGCTTTTTCAGTCCCTGGTTTCAGCGTGCTCTATGTATGAAGTCAGCAGTTGAATAAAGAGAGCATGATCACCTTCTTTTTTCCTCATTTAGGTTCTTCCTCTGGTCCCATCAAACACCTTCCTAACTTCTGTTTATGGCCCTTTCAGGTTGGGCAACTTGGAAAGGAAAGAAAAGAAGATAAAAAAGGAAGAATCCTTCTGACTAGTAAGTACAGTCTGTATTGTCCTACATTGTTTGACACAGACTTATTTTTCCATGAATATTTTGCCATAGATAGGTCAGGAGACTCCATACCCTCAGCAAAAGGAATCTCTCTTCTGCTGTTCACTCAGCAAGGATCAAGAGTTTCTATTTTGTTTGATACTTTTTCCATTATTTTTTGTATCCTGGTGATACCTTAATTTTCTTTCTACTAAAGGTTTATGCCTCCCTATGAAATCCCCTTTTACAAGACCTGAAAAATATAACTTTTCTCTTATAAAATGGCTCACACCAACTCCATGAGAAGCACTTATAATCCCTACTGGGAGAATTTTTTAAATTTATTCTCCCCCGTCCCTGCATAGTTACTGCTCTTTTGTTCCATGATGAAAGCAGCTAACACATATATCTTTAGCTCACCAGACCTCCCAGTTAGGAATAAATACTAATTTACTATGTCAGTACAGGAGCATATGTAAACTCTTCAAGAATCCCTTTAAACTCTCTGTCCATAGGATGGATCCTCTCATTCTCTCAGTTTCAACTCCAATTTTTCAATAACTTTAATATTATCAAGTGGGAGTCATCTTTGACTTCTCCTTTCTCAGTGTTAATAGCATATGGTTATATTAATAATATTCTGTTAGTTTTTCTAGATTTGGACTACTTTTCCTCCTTCCTACAGCTCCTCAAATCATCCAAACTATCATTATCTCCTACTAAGATCTCCTAGCATCAACTCAAAATGCTGACAGTTTCTCCCCATCTCCTTTTCCTGTTTTATTTTCTTTATACCATATTCTTCACCTGTTTTTCTCTTGTCACTAACATATAAGCCCCATGATAGCAGGAGCTTTATTTCACAGATTTCAACTACTTAATAGTGCATGGGGGATAGTTGGTCTTCAGTAACTATTTGTTGAGTAAATAACTGAAACAATTTTAATTATCAAAAGTAGTTATAACTTTGTTGGTCATTTTGATTAGTTGCTTTTAATGTCAGTCTTATTCTTGTAAGACTCTAATAAGTCAGTTTGTTCAGTGGATATAAATGTATCCATTTAAAATAAAATAAACCTTTGCAGGTGTTCCATTATTTTAATGTAAACATTATAAAAGAGATTGTATTAAGTGATGCCTAATTACCTGGGTGATTTATGGTGTTTCTGAGAGACAGATTTCTTTACATGTATGGTTTGTAGTAATTTCCATAAATGTTAGTGACTGACATTCTTTTTAGCACATCTTTTAGTCTGTTTAAAATCTGTTACTAAGGTATAACAAATGTTAGCATGATAAGATACCCTCCTATCTGCTCAGTCTTACTACTTAGTCATGGTATTTTTCTTATAGTGTCCAAAAAGGTCTTAGAAAAACTGTTGTGTTTCATGTTTGAAAATCTATTTCTTCATGAGCTGGTGGAGGGCAAATGGTTGGATAAACAGGCAGTGAAACTAGGAGAATGATGTTATCCTTCGGCTGTAGTTCCAATTTCAGATAAATATATAGAGAAATTCAAAGTAGACATGGGTTTATTTCTGAAGGAGAGGCACTAGTAGTACAAATTCTCACACTAAACAAAACAGTGACACAGCTGTGTATTGGTTTATTTAACTGTGCTTACCATGGCGTTTTGTGTTTCTGCCTGTAAGACCGTTTCTCAGTGTCTGACTCTTGTCCCACACTGTGAGCTTCTTAGTTACAGACTCATTTGTTTCATGATCAAAATGAAGAGTCCGTAGAAGCTTTTAAGTTAAACTTTGTAATTAAATTTACTTGTATATTTCTTATAAATGATTTATACTTTTAAAAACTTGCTGTGATTATTTTGAAAAATCTTTTAGGGATTGTCTTTTTGGAATTATCTTGTATAATATTTTGTTGCCCTAAAAATGAAGGCATTTTTATTTTATCCTTTTTCTTTTTTGGCTTGTGTGTGTGTATTTTTATACTAGGCATTAACTATCTTTGTAATTCAAATACAGATTTAAAAAGTCTAAAAATCATTCTTTATTGCTTCATTGTCTTAATATTTCTTCCTAAATGACTTTATGCAGCAAATATTTACTGAGTGCCTGCTAGGTGTAAGGGCTTCCCTGGTGGTTCAGATAGTAAAGAATCTGCTAGCAATGAAGGAGACTCCAGTATCATCCTTAAGTGGGGAAAAACCCCTGGAGAAGGGAATGACTACGCACTCTAGTATTCTTGCCTGGAGAATCCCAGACAGAGGAGTCTGGCGGGCTACAGTCCATGGAGTCGCAAGAGTCCCTGGGGTCGCCAAGACACGACTGCGCGACTAACAATTTTTCAGTTTAGTAGGAGGAAGGTCCTTTATTATATACTTTGAGAAGCACCTGTCTGCTTAGTCGCTCAGTTATGTCCCACTCTTTGCAGCCCTTCAGACTGTAGCCTGTCAGGGTCCTCCCTTCATGAGATCGTTCAGGCAAGAATACTGAAGTGGGTTACCATTTCCTTCTCCAGGAGATCTTCCTCATCCAGGGATCAAACCAGGGTCTCTTGCATTGCAGGTGGGTTCTTTACTCGCTGAGCCATCAGGGAAATCCTTGAGAAGTACTAAAAATATATATATATATATGTGTGTGTGTGTGTGTTTGTGTGTGTGTGTGTATCTATATATATATATGCTATCTTTAGCTGAACCTCTGAAAATGTGGTCTGGAACTCATCTAGAAGATGTTTGTGTGAGTGTATGGCCGCAGGGATGGTTGAAGAGATAAAAAAGCTATTCAGACCTTTTTATAACTTTTCTCATGGTAGAAATAGTGAGCCCCCCATAATGAGTTTCTGTGACACTTCTTATGTTATTTGGCATGTTGATGAACAAGTCCTTTTATATTTGTAGAAATAAAACAGAATGAAAATGCCAAAATGGTTTGCAGGCGAAAGGATTTAAACAGGGGATTTGTAGATATTGCTTGTAGATGGGTGCTAGTCTCTAAAACTGGCAGATACCTTGGCATACTTTGCTTAAGAATAATGCATAATAGTCACAATCTGCTTATTCCATCTGTTGTCTGTGAGAGAAAAATCCATTACACTTGTGACCAGGATGATCAGGTTACATGTTGAGGATTTTCTGATGCTTTCCCATGATATTAAACAATGTAAAACAAATCAGACTGAAAGAAAATGTGCTTAATTAAAACTAATGTGGTGGGCATCAAGTCTGAGATATTTTTAAAAAGGGCCATCGAGTGCAGCTTGAAATGAATAATAAGAATGAGAAAGACTCCCATGGACCATTGAGTGTTAAAAGCAAGGTTGAAATGAGTCAACTTATATAATTGAAACACCTAACAAAGATGATGTTTTGGGGCTCAATAATTTGAATTAATAGCAGAAGAGAATAATTTTGGAGGGAAGACATCATTAGGATGCCAAAGAGCGAGATTAGCTAAATTTAGTCTGGGTATTTGAAGATTCAGAAAGCAGGACAAAATCTTAAAAATGCCAATAAAGAAGGGCCAATTAAACTGATCTTATAAACTGACTAAAATCATTTCAAATTAAGGGAGTTAATTCTTACATCATGCTTCACTTTAAAACTGGCTTTCTATGAAAATGAGCACAGTTTTAAACAGCACATCTGTAAAGCTTTGGTAACAATGGACTCTCAGTCAGTTCCCCTTCTTTGTTCTGGAAGTTTATTTACTATGCTCACTGACATTGCAACTTCTTCAGAAAAATGTCATATCTCTGTGCTCATGGTAGATCAATTTGAAGTACTTATTGTATTATTTTTTTTTAATCTGAAGAGAAAACAACTGTTTTTTCCTGATCTTCTCAAATATATTTTCTTCTTTGTTAAAAGTCTAAAGTCAACAGAATTTGAAGCACAACAAATTGAGAACTTGCCCTGAAATTCCACTATAACACATCATGGTTTTAATAGAGATAGATGTTTCCATGAATCTGGAGCTTTCTTATTTTTATTTTTGCTTTCTTGTTTGTTTATTTTTTATTCCCTTGCTCTTTTCCAATTTTATATATGTAAATGTATTTATTTATATATGTACAAAATGATTCTGATATTTAAAAGCATTTATATTAATTAATCTTTTTTCTTTGAACTTATTTTCTTTCAGTCATTTAATTTTTAAAATGAAATAATTTGTAATTTTGATTAGGCAGAACAATAGGTCAATTGTAAAATTATACATTCTTTGAGTATAAATCTTAATATATGTGGGATCACATTGTTCTGTATTTTTTAACATTAAGTTTTATACAATGTAATATATTTATATATATGTTCAATTCTATAGTGTACTTTAAATTTTTTTAAAAAAATGCTTTTTAGTGTTTCTAAGCATATTGGTCACTTACTTTTATTTTCTACTAATCATTTACAATTGCTTTGAACTATTAGCTATAATTCTTTTAAAAAAAGTAAAATACTTAAATAATGAGAAAAAGCACCTATAAAGCATGAGATTGGATGCCTACTATTTATTTATTTATTTCCCTTTTATTGTTTTTGCCATACAATGCCATGATATCACCATGGGTTTACATATGCTTCCCCTCCAGAACCCCCCTCCCTCCTCCCTCCCTCCTCCTTCCCCCCGGGAAATCTCGATGCACCAGCCCCGAGCATCAATCCTGGGCTGGCGATTGATTAGACATATGATAATTAACATGTTTCAATGCCATTTTCCCATATCATCCCACCCTTACCCTCATCCACAGAGACCACAAGTCTATTCTATACATCTGTGTTCCTTTTGCTGTCTCGCATGATGGGTTGTCGTTACCGTCTTTCTAAATTCCTACTATTTAAACCAATGATAATCCCAGATTGTCCAACTACTGTATTAGTATCTGATTGCTACTGTAACAAATTGCAATTAATTTAGTGTCTTAAAACATCACATTTATCTTAAAGCTCTGGAGGTCAGAGGTCCTAATGAGTGAAACGGAGGGCAGCGTCAAGGTGTTGGTAGACTGCATTCTTTCTGGAGGCTGTCAGGGGGAATCCCTTTCATTGCCCTTTTCAGTTTTTAGAAGTTACCCATCCTCAGCTTTTACTCCTCTTCCAGCAAATTATGTCAACCCTATCTCTGTTTATGTTGTAACTTCTTTTTCTCTGACCCTGACCTTCCTCCCTTCCTTTTATAAGAACCCCTGTGATTACCTTGGACCCACCTGAATAATCCAGTATAATCTCTGTCTCAAGATCCTTTAATTTAATCACATTTACACAGCCCCCTTTACCATGTAAGATAATGTATTTATAAATTCTGGTGATTAGCCATACACATATTTGAAATTTCATTGTTCTAACATATTTAGTAACTTAAAAATTTGGCAATAGTAAACAATCAGCTTCTAGATTCAGGTTTTACAAAACTAATTTCAGAGTCTGTCTGTTGACTTTACCATATCTTATTAACTAGTCTATTTTGACTCACCTCTTTGAGTGGCCTTGTCGTATTAATTCTCTTTGGCTTCTTGTGTTTTGGGGATCAGAAGATATGATGGCTACTGGAGAAGGAAATGGCAACCCACTCCAGTATTCTTGCCTGAAGAATCCCATGGACAGAAGAGCCTGGTGAGCCCCAGTCCCTGAGGTCACAAAGAATCAGACACGACTGATCTACTAACACTTCAACATATGCCTGATGGCTAAGCTGATAAGAAGAGACAGATACTGTCACCAGACTGTAAATATGCAAGTAAATGTCACAATATAAATACGGAGGCATGGCTACGAGTTTATTTAATTGTGGCCCAGAGGACTCCAGAGGACCCTCAGTGTCTACCTGGTCCTTAACTCATTCACTGTGCTCCTGATTCAGTATCTCTCCCTGTTTGATCTCTCATAGTGTGAATTTGTCTTTGTATCTCTGATCCCCTGATTACTAGTCTCACATGGAAAGCTAAGTACCTCTTGCAGATTCCGATAAAAAAACTGCCTTTAATGACGTAAGTTGGAAGGGACAGTCATGAGCCACTGTTGGTCCTAAAGATTATGTTCGCACACCGTCACTTTGGCCACAGAATGTTTCAGGGCTGCCCTACGGATGCTGCTGCGCCTGATCCCCTTAGAGAGGAAGGCCCACCACTGATGGTGAGGGACAAATGGCAAAAGCTTTTGACAATCCCTGTCCAAGGTACATTCAGAATGGCAAGTACAGCACCAGTTTCTTTCAGTTATTCTTGCTTTTCCAGAAAGTCCATAGTTGTTGAGGAAGCCTTGCAAAGCTGCAAAGAGAGAAGAGTTCAAATCTTATAAGGATATGAAGTCTATACACCTTCTCCTGGAATAATCAGAAGTGATTATCTTAATTTACAAATTCATGGACTATGTCCACCTTAAGGTACAAGTTGAGGATGACGGAAGTCTGTACAATATGGGGAAAGGGAGTTGCTATTAAAAAAAAAGATAAACGCAAAGCACTTTAGCAAATTTTGCAAAAATATGTGATCATATCCAATACTGATAGAGCCTTTCTAAGATGGAGTTGACAGAAGATGAGCTGTTTGACAGTTAATTCACCCCTGGATATCTATCTCCCATTCATATAAAATTAGCACCTTGCATACTGTGCATGCAAAGTCGCTCCAGTCATGTCCAACTCTTTGCAGTCCCGTGGACTGTAGCCCATCAGGCTCCTCTGTACATGGGATTCTCCAGCCAAGAATACTGGAGTGGGTTGCCATGCCCTCAGTGTATAGTAGAAATGAATAACTCTTTACCAGCCTTCTATTATCCGCTCCCTCGCTTTGGCTTTTTTTAGAGATTCCAACCTTCTACTACTGCCTAAGGACACTGTCCCTTCATATTGCTATGAGCAGCAAAAGCAGATACTTCTTTGCTCTTATCCCCCAAAATATATAAGCCAAGATAATTGTCAGCACCTCACCTAGAGAAATAAGCAAAGAGTGATGTCTTTAGGCACTAGCATAGCCAGCATTTGAGATAAATATTAACTACCACTCCCTAGCTAATGCCTACAATGTGTAATTTCATGCTGACCTCAGAGTAACAGTTACTGATCAGGGAGACCTTTCAATTTTGGGGTTTCTGTAATAATTATTCTGCCTTTTCATGCTACTCAAGAATTGACCATATGTAAAGATTGTATGAAGATTAATGCAACATTAATACCTTAATGTAATATGTTTTAAAGCACCCAATTTAGTATGTGTTTAACTATATAAATGAAGAAACTATTATGTCACTTAATTTTTTCAAATCAATGTCTTGTATGTTTTCACATCACTCCTATGTAATAAGCATAATTTTGAATATGCAGTTGTGCTTGTGAGATAATAAAAGAAATTCTTAAGGGCAAAAGAAAATTAAACAAATAAGAAAACATGGTTACTGTTTTAATTCTATGTGTTTTTATGTTTAAAATGGCTTAGATAAGTTTAAAGTTAAAAGCAGCTGGGAAAAAATTGGTAGTTTTAGGAACAGAGAAATTTTTTCCCCGAATCTATAATTTAGGAAAGAGATTTCTGATTTCTTTTAGGCCTTGATTTCTCCTCTTTAATCCTCCTTACTTTATAATCCTGAAGGTCTTTAAATGTAATGTTTATCACTCCTTGATTGCAGTTCTGTGATTACTTTGTGAAAGTAGAAGCCTCGTTCCATTTACAAGGCAATGGGGGACAGAGGAAGGTATCTATGTTAAGAAAGAAAAAATAAGACAAACTACTCAGCTTCCTATACAGTTCTCCACTTGTACTATAAAGCCTTGCAGAAGCAAATAACAGAGATAACAACGTCTAGCGCACATGATGTGCAAGGATATTGAGTTAAAACCTGGGGATATAATCAAACTCTTAATATACTGTTAGCTTATCTGAACAATGGGAATACAAATACTTGAATTACCTAATTCATAAAATTTCTTTTAATATACTACCTTGAAAGATTTTTTTTTTAATTTTGCCCATGATGTCATAGATTTACCAAGTATAAGGCAAAAGATGCTATTTTCACTTCAGAAACACATTTTCATTTAGAAATGCTCTTATCCAAATGAATGTTGTATCTATTCCTAGTGATCTTCCAAATTTGGTGTGGAAAAAGGTCATCTAAGACCAGTTTTAAATGCTTGTCCTTCAACTAAGAATGAGATTGAAAAACATATCCATGTATCTTTTTCAAAAATATACTGACTATATAACTATACTTAAGGTCAGGGATCTCCAACCTCCAGGATCTAATGCCCAATAATCTGAGATGGAGCTAATGTAATAACATTAGAAATAAAGTCCCCAAGAAATGTAATGCACTTGAATCATCCTGAAATAATCCTCTCCTTGTCTTCCCCACCCTCGTTCCTCATTCCATTCCTCCATGGAACCATTTCCTGATGCCAAAAAGTATGGGAATCACTGCTTAAGGTCATTAGCTCTGGAATCTTTTGGAAAATCAATGTGGCCCCAGTAAAATGAGTAAAGAATATCTTTGTTATCTCATCGGCTGTAATTGGTATAATTTAATAGCTAACAACAACTTTTTTTTTAACTTGGATAAAATTATACTAATGCTTACTTTTAGAAATCTTGTAGAGGTGGTATGCAATCAGATATAAATATATAAATTTCCTGATTTGGTAAGACACTTTACAACTCTAACACCTTTAATCCTTTATTATCATGTAGGGATAAAGCAAATACATCAAAGGATAGCAATAGGATATGTATATTTTGTTTTATATGTGTTTTATGTCCCTACAATTTAGATTAGTTAAAGCTTGAATTATTTCAGATCTTAAAAGATTCGATAGTGTGATTGTAGATAATTTATTTTGCTTCAGATATCTTCTATAAATTGGATAGTAGCAGTTTCCACATTAAAACTGTGTGCATGATTTTTTTTTAATTATCTGCCAATTGGTGATAAGTGGTAAACAAAAGAATAATGACTGTTTTGTAACCCATTCTTCCTCCCAAAGGGGCACCAGGAATAAAAGAAGAAAGAAAGAGATAGGAAAAGATCAACCTCCCTGCTAATGTACCTATCAAACCCAGATGACATTGACCAGTAGAAACAAAATTTGAAATTCATGATCTATGGAATGATTTAAGTAGGGTACGTCCGATTAGTCAAGGCTGTAAATGGTAAACAAACTTATATTTTAAGCATTTATGGGACATGATTCACTGAGAGACGTTGGTGTCAGCTTTATAATTATCAGAGTATATAATGGATATACTTTGTAACTTAAGTAGCTTTCTTTGTGGAAATTATTCCATGCTTACAATGTTTGGACATTTTGTCTGTCAACTCTGGACCAGGATGTATCCCAGTATGGCAAGAAAGATAGTGGAGATCTGGTGATCTCAAATTTACTTGTATTTTATTGGGTAATTTGTGGGGTTTGAGTTTCTGCTTATTCTGTATTGAATTCTCCATTTTGCCTGATGCTATATTATCTTACTTTCCCATATATGTTCAACTCTATCCAGCTATTTCACCATGAATAAAAATGGGTATCTAATATGAAATGGTCTTCCCAGGTGCCTTGGTGGTAAAGAATTGCCTGCCAATGCAGGAGACATGGGTTCAACTCCTGAGTTGGGAATATCCCCTGGAGAGGGAAATGGCAACCCACTTCAGTATTCTTGCCTGGGATATCCCATGAGCAGAGAAGTCTAGTGGGCTAGAGTCCATGGAGTTGCAAAGAATTAGACATAACTCTACTACTAAAAAACAATAATATGAAACACATCTGCTTTTCTCTCCCTATAGATATCTATATGTTAATATTTCATTCTTTCTGACCGGATCACAGGTCATTTATTCAACCTAAACTTTGAATCAGTCATGGTATTGGGAATTGAAGCTATAATGGCAAAGAATATAGATTTTTTGCCTGACATGGGATTATGGTCTAGTAAGCAAGACATGTATTAATGTAATATAATAATTCTTCAAGTATCTCCAAGTTTGCTATGCTCTAACCTAATATATGGAGTTAGGAACATTTCCTTAGTGAAGTATCATCTAGAACAAGACCTGAATATTAGACAAAGTGGAGAGGAAGATGAAAAAGATGGTTTCAGACAAAGAGAAGCCTGAATGAAGGTCCTGAGAACAGCACATAAGGACTGAAGGCAGGTCACATTGCTAAAGCATAGGGCCTGATAGGGTGAAGAAGGGGAGGGCTAGACTGGGGCTAGGTAGTGGAAGGCTATGCATGCCATCTGAAAGCGCTATGGCCTTTAACCTCCAAAAGATAGAACACCATGGAAGAGAGTTGGCATTGTTTTGGATGAAACATCACTGTCTTTCTCCCCCGCCCCCAGAGTCAGTGTTACCTGTGTTTTATGCTGCTGCTGCTGCTGCTAAGTCGCTTCAGTCGTGTCCGACTCTGTGCGACCCCAGAGACTGGCAGCCCACCAGGCTCCTCCATCTGTTTTATGCTAATTCCCTCCTATTCTGTTTAAGATCAGTCATCTCTTTTACTTTCATCTTCAAATCCTGTTCACCTGTCACCAACTTCCCCTCCCCAATACTTCCAGGCAGACCTAGACTGTAGAGTTGTTTTTCTTTCTTTCTTTTTTTTTTTTTTTGCATTATTGTTTTTACAAACCATTTGCTGAGTGCCAAGTATCATATCAACATTGAATGTATTGCTTAATTGTCTTCTGTGATTAAAACTTCAGCTTATCGTAATGAGTTACTTACTCCGTAGGTTTATCAAGATACAACAACATGATTCTTCCTTTAGCAAATGTCTACTGGGTAACTATTAGGTGTGAAATTGGGAAATATGCATGAGGTAAGGAAACAGACAAGGTCAGTAACCCTCAAAAAACTTAGAAGTGATGGTGGTTCAGGTTGAAAGGAAGGAATACAGATAAGAAAGCAAGTAAATATATACTAATTGCACATGAAAATATCTACAGGAAAAAGTGATTTTAAGCTATAAAGTAGTTTAAATTTGTATATTAATTTATTCATGAATCCAAAAATTATAGAGATGTCATCTGCTCTATAAGTTTACTATGTTCAGTAGGAAGCATCAATAAGATAGGGTTCTGACCTTAAAGAGCTCACATTCTCAGGGGGGCAAATAAATGAACTGATAAACAGCTTTACAGTAAGAAAGGTGATATAACTGGAGGGGATACTAATATACTTAAGGCAGTAGAGACAAGACTTCATAGAGAAGATAAATCTAGGGAGCTAAATTTTAAATTAAAATGAGTAAAATGCTATAAAAGATGTGGTTCGGTCTTAATAACTGAAAGATTAGCATGAGTGTGTGCTTAAATGAGGAAGAGTTTGGCATGTGATCCAGTGAGACTGGTTCAGTGGCTGGGACATAGAACAGACGACAAATATTCATGAGCTCATGTAGCCTTATATTCCAAATTAATGTTATTAGCATTAAATTTTGTCAGGATTGAGGCATTAGCCTTCAATCAGCTATTCAGCTCAGCTATATTATCAAATAAATAAATTAAATAAGTTTATATATAATTAGCTATTTATCCTATTACCTTTCATAGTGAAATCAAGCCAACAACTAATTAAATAGGATTAATCTTTTCAGGGAAGACAGAACCACATTTTTCTTTCTGTTTGGAATTAATGAAACTTTCCATTCAGCAATATGCATTTCATCACCAAACTCAAATTCCCACTGGGCTGCAAGACATTAGTTTTTGAATATTTATGATGATGTTGAAGTATAGCCAGTGACTGTGTTTTCTGTTGTGAAAGTAACAGTAAGAACAACCATTTCTTATGTATTATGAGTTTGCTGCCTGCTACCAGAACCCTTAGGGAAAAAATTCCATTAAAGGAAATCAAATTAATAAACATGTGTCTTGCCACACCATCACAATCATCATTTTAAAATTACATTATCATTCACTTTCTTTGATAGAAATGTAGTTATTGTTATAGATCATCATCACAAAATCAATGTTTTGAGCTTCAAAAATATATGTCTCTTTTGGCTTTAAATTCATCTGCTAGCAGGAGTCTGGTATTACTTCAATGTATTAGTATGAAAATATATCCATGAATATTCATTCATGAGCATCAGCTTCTCAATTTAGATAGTTAGCTTTTTAGTATAGTTTCTTTCATTTTACTTGGCCACTATCCATTATTACTTTGCATTTACACAGCTGCTTTTCTCTAAGGAATCTAAAGTACTGTAGTTTAATTGTCCAAAAGAAATGGTGTCAGGGTAAAGGAAAGGGAGGTAGAAAAATGTGTTTCCTGATTGTCTTAGGGAATTGGGAGATACTTAATTTTAGTTCTGGCTTTAAGCCCAGACAGTGAGGCTGTGTCTACACAAGTGAGGTTGTATGTGAGACTTCTAAATTTTGCATGTACATAGAGTCCTGTTTCAAGAAATTCACAATGTTATTCTACCTAAGCCAGTAGTTCTCAACCTAGAACAATGTTCCTCTTTTCTCCATCTACCCCAGTTAGTGAAATTGGGCAACATCCAGGGAGATTGCTAGCTTGCAAAGGAGTTATGCTGTTATTCTGTAGATAGAGGCCAAGCATACTGCTAAAATCCTGTAATGAACAAAACAGCCCCCCACACAAAGAATTGTCCATCTGAAATTTCACTAGTGCTGAGATCAGAAATCTTAATATGCTTTAATACTATATTCAAACTTAATTTCTTTTTTACTTATCAAAGAAGTCTAATACCAAATAATCATGGCAGGTGCCAAATATAATACTATTTTTTGAAATATCATTTTTAATAGGGAGAATTTCTATGTGTGGTGTAGCTTGTATCCTTAATTCATCTCTAAAATATTCCTGCTATGTATCTAAAGTAATAAAGGAACTCTTTTCTGATTCTAACTTTATCTGGAGTGTCTGAAACCCTCCCTACTTTTTTGTGGAGTCAAGTCATCTTCTGACCAGTGTTCCCAAGTTAACCCATACAAATACTAGCAGGGCCTCTCATTTCAAGTAAAGGAGATTAACTCTAATCATTGTCATTCTCTCCCCTGCGAAGGAATTCAGTGCCTTCCTTAAAATATCCAAGAACAGGGAGTGCACTAGGCCAAAAGTTTTTATAGGAAAGTATATATTAGCCCAGACATATATACAAAGTAACCATTAAAATATAGAACTTTATTTTCAATTTTCACTTTTAGAAGTATGTTAAAAAATGGGAAGAAATATTGTATTGTTTGTACCATTTGGATATAGTATATGTATATAAGATAGTTTAAGTTTTTGTCTCATCACTTTCAAATTTTTTCACGCAATATATTAATACCGTGTACTGCAAATATAAGTTTATGGATGGCTAAGTATTCTTGCCTGGAAAATCCCGTGGACAGAGGAGACTGCTAGGCTACAGTCCATGGGGTTGCAAAGAGTTGGACATGACTGAGTGACTTCACTTTCACTTTCTTGACTAACAGGTAATTCTGATTGACTTTCTTTCCCTGCAAAGATAAGTTTTTTTTTTTTAAACTCATTAAGCATATAGCCTGTGACTCCTTCTAGAATGTGTCCCTCCACCTTAAGAGACATCTTAATTCCTTAAGCAAATAGGAGTCCTATAGATGCATCCAACCAAGCTATGAACATATCCAGACTGGTAGATATCTCAGAGGGTTACAAAGTTTAGAATTAGTCTAGGACTTATAACCATATAAGAGTCAAAAGAAAAAAAAATGTATCATTTCAGAAGTAAAAATAAAAAGAAAGACAGCAGCTTGCAAGCAATTTATAATTATCCATAAGTAAAACATCTGTTTCCAAATGTGGCTAGTTTTTTCTACTTATTTAGCTCTTACACTAATACTCCAGTCATCTTTTCTTATATGCTGATTTTTTAGAAGCATAAAAGTTAGAACTATTTATGTTCATTTTGTTATTTTGAATACCCATGTGTTATGGACTGAATTGCATTTTCCCCCAGATCCATATTTTGAAGTCCTCACCCCATTGTGACTGTATCTGGAGATAGGATCTTTATGGAGAAAGGACATAGCCTATTTTCCTGTATCACCTAGCACCATATCATCATTGGTGGTTTAGTCACTAAGTCATGTTCAACTCTTGCGACCCCCTGGACTGTAGCCTGCCAGGCTCCTCTGTCCGGGCATTCTCTAGGCAAGGATACTAGAGTGGGTTGCCATTTCCTTCTCCAGGCGATCTTCCCAACCCAGGGATCGAACCTAGGTTTCCTGCATTGCAGGCAGACTCATTACCGAATGAGCTACAAGGAAGGATAAAGCATTAGGTGATAATTATTTTTTGAGTGAAGGATATTTTCTTGAATGCAAATGACTCTTTGCCATGATATTTCTATCATCCTTTTGCCATGGTTTTAAAATACCAAGTTGATCTAATAGCGGGAGTATGGCATGTAATTTCCATGGGTATAGTTTTATTTATCTCATACATTTATCTAAATTGGTTTGCTCAATCAACCTTAGGTACACTTTGCAATGTTTAAGGATTTTATAAGGTTTCAGACAATTAACATCTTGCAATACTATTGGTTTCTGATAGAAATGTCTTCAATGACTTAATGATATCTGGCTGACTGCTTACATTTCTAATTACATATTCTTTGGTGTATATAGGTATATCAGTGGTTAAAAGCTAATTTATTCATCTAATTATTTCTTTTCAAAAGAAATATTCTGTTGGGAAGCTATGGAGCATATGTATTAGATCTCCATTATTTTCCTCTAGTACCGTATCTCTCACTAATGAGTAAATTAAGCTTGAGCTTTTGGACTGTAGCACTATATTGCTCTATGATTAGGCCAATTCGCTTTTTTTGTGAGCAAAAACAGTGAATAAGCTGCTGTAAAATTCCTTAAGTGCAGAGAAAATGCCCTTTGCTATTCAGGTTGGGAAAGAGCAAAAGCAAGGGATGAAATAGGAAGGAGAATGAAAAATAATCCCTCCTAGTGAGATGCCTATAGCAACTGATGAGGCAGTATTGCTAATGAGCTCCTTAGAGGTGGCCCAACTGAAGCATATTAAAAATCTAGTGAGAAGAAACCGATCTTATGTCTTCAGCTAGAATTTCATTAAACCTTTCTGACAAGATGTGACAAATAGTACTCTATCTGTGGTTGCACAGATTTCAACCTCCCCAAGCTTGGACAGCAGCAAGAGTAATAGAGCAATGATCATAATAGCTACCATCAATTAAATGCCTCCTAGATGCCAGGTACTGTACCAGGCATTTTATGGCATCATTATAGTAAATATTTTCATTACCTCTGGGAGTCAGAATTATACTTCTATTATAATGATTTTTTTAAAGGCAAAAAGAGAGAGAGAGAAGTTACTTGCTCTAAGGTACACTTAGATAGAAGTGCTGAAATTTGAACTACATATATCCGAAGTACTTTCTAACTAGGAGTTTAATACAGTCAGGATACATTTATTGAGCCCAAACAATAATTGAGGCTCCAATTGTACAATTCTGAATAAGCTGAAAAATGTGCTCTCCCCAAATAACTCTAGAGCAAAGTTTATTTCTTCAAAATTGAAAAGTTTATATTTTAAGGCCAAAGCTTCTGGTCCTCTCCAAATTATGAGAAAACTGAGGAATTCCTTGTGTCTGAAAAATTAAACAGCTGACATTTGAACAACTTGAGTTTGAACTGTGTCAGTCCACTTATCTGTAGGGTTTTTTTTTTCAATAAATATTTCGGAGAAATGTTTGGAGATTTATGACAATTTGACAAAACACATATACCACAGATATACCAGATATACCACATAACCTAGAAATATCACAGAAAAAGAAAAGTGTATGTATGTCATGAATGCATAAAATAGATGCAATTACTAGACTATTTTATTATTTACTAGAAAATATACACACAGCTATTATAAAAAGTTAAAATTTATTAACACCTATACAAACACAGATATGAAGGCATTTGCAGTGGTGAGATGTAAACAAATTCAGAGATGCATTAAATCATAACTGCATAAAATTAACTATAGTACACACTAAATTACTGCTAATTTTCTAGCCACCTCCTGTTGCTATTGTGGTGATTCAAGTATAGTATCTGCTATGTGACATTAATCGTCTCTGCCTGAACTTTGTCACTCCAGTAAATTATAAATCTCAGTAAAAAGTGATCTCTTGTGGTTCTTGTGTATTAATATTTTTCATCATGTTTTGTGCAAAAATGTAAACTTTGAATAACACCATGGGACTCATGAAGTGCCAGGAGTGACACAGGAAGTGCTCCCAAAATAGCAGAAAGTCACAATATTAGAAGAAAAAGTTGAATTGACTTGACATATACCACAGGTTGAGGTCTGCAGCTGCAGTTGCCTACCATTTCAAGATGGTATTCAATGAATTCAGCATAAGGACCATTGTGAAAAAAGGAAAGGAAATCCATAAAGTCATTGCCACAGCTACTCCAGCAGATGCAAAACCTTGCATTTTTTTCAAACATCCTTTATCTCAGACTGAAAATGCAGATTTTATGTGGATGCGGGATTATTATAAAAAAAGACATACCTATAGCCTCTTAGGTCAAGAAAAAGTGAAGTCATTATATGACAACTTAAAGCAAAAGGAAGGTGAAGGATCCAAAGATGGAGAATTTAATGCTACCAAAGAATGGTGTGATAATTTTAGAAAAAGAATTGGCTTTAAAAATATCTGATAACATGAAAAGCAGTGTCTGTTGACCAAAACGCAGCAAAGTTCCCAGACACCATTTAGAAAATCATTGAGAAGAAGCCTGGACAGGTTTCTAAAGCAGATGAAAGTACCCTGTTCTAGAAAAAAAAAAAAGTGCCACAAAAGACTTGTTAGTAAGAAGAGAAATAAGCACCAGGATTTAAGGCAAGAAGTTAACTCTCCCGCTTTGTGCAGATGCGGTCAGGCTTATGGTTAGGACCACCCTTATCTATAAACCTGCTAAGCCTGAAGCCTGGAAGGGAAAAAGTAACACCAGCCACGCGTCTTTGGGTTGTACAAGAAGAAGGCTTGTATAATGAGAATCCTTTTTTCTGGATAGGTTCGGCTGATGCTTTGTCCCTGAAGTCAGGGAGTACCTTGCTAGTAAGGGATAACCTTTAATGTTTTCTTAATATTGGACAATACCTCTGGTTATCTGGAACCTCATGAATTCAAACTGAAGGCATCTAACTGGTCTACTTGTTCCCAAGTGAAAATGAAAGTGAAATCGCTCAGTCATGTCCGACTCTTTGCGACCCCATAGACTAGCCTACCAGGCTCCTCCATCCATGGGGTTTTCCAGGCAAGAGTACTGGAACGGGTTGCCATTAACACAACTCTAATTCAGCTTCTAGGTCAGAGACTTGTGAGGACCTGTAAAGACTCATCGCATGCAGTTCTCTATGGAAAGGATTAGGAGTGCTCTGGAAGGAAATCCCAATAGAGAGACCATGATGAGAATCTGGAAGGATTATGCCTTTAAAGATACCATTGTTATACAAAAAGCCATGTGAGTCATGAAGCCTGAAACAATAAATTCCTGCTGGAAAAAAACCTGTATCCAGATGTTGTGTATGAATTCACAGGATTTACAACAGAGCCAATCCGGAAATCATATAAGAATGCCTCTAAACGAGTGCCAGACAATGGGGAAGATGGCATGAAAGAATAGTGTCAAAAACAAACTGACATTAGACAGTCTGACAAAAAGATTCTAATTATTCAAGAGTGCTTTCGACTTCTTTTACGATGTGAATTCTAAGGTCACTGAAGCTAAAGAAGTGGAAGAAGAGTGGTTGGTATGGTACAGAAACATAGAGAAATGAAAAAGCAAAAAATAATATATTATTTACTTTTGATACCAATGAATGCTCATCATGCAAACAGAACAGTGAGCTTCAAATATATTGATTGACATTTAGACACAAAAGAGTATTGTTATCAAATTATATGACAAAGCATTGTGTTTATTATTCAGTGACATTATCTCTAGACTAAACAAATTAGATATAAACATTACAACTCTAAGCACCCACAACACTATCTGTAATCCACAAAAGCAACATCATAAATATTAGAAAATTTTAAATGAAAAATTTTACCACAGCAGATAGAATAGAAAATAACCAAATAACCAAACGTAAGTGCAACCAAAGTAAGTTTCCGAGTGGCTCACTTGTTGATATAATATCAGAACCTATCATTGTGAAAGACATTTTCAAACATGAAATATATAAAGTCTCATTACAGATGAACATTAACAGATGCACATTTTCCAATCAATTTGGATGATAGAGAACAGTAACTTGGGACTCCAAGCAAAATACCCCTCAAATTTTCATTTTTCTCAGTAATAAATCTGTATCTCTCTCTCACACATACACCACATACATGCAATTGTTATCAATCACTATTATTTAATTTGAACTTCATCAATTAAAACAATTGTGGAAATGTTTTCTCTCTTGTCATATAAGAATGTTATACAGTATTCTCTACGTGCCTTTTGATCTTGTTGCTGTTTAGTCACTAAGTCATGTCTGACTCTTTGCAACTCCATGGACTGTAGCTGTCCAGGCTCCTCTGTCCACGGAATTTCCCAGGCAAGAGCATGGATTGCCATTTCCGACTCCAGGGGGCCTCTTAACCTACAAGCCTGAAATATCTACTTGCCTGGCTCCTTTACTGAATGTTTGCCAACACCCATCTAAAGAACATAAAATATTACTTTCTACAAAGCAATATTTTATGCTACATAATTTAAATATTTTAATTCTGCACTTAATTCTATAGTTGTTTTTAACCTACATATTAGGTATACTTTTATTATTGACATACATTTAAAAAATTCAGAAATAATTACATTTTCTAGTATCTTCGCTATCATTCCTTTTAATGCCTCAGACCTTCCTTTTGTAACACTATTCCTTCTTCCTTCAGTATATCATTTAGAAGGCTTTTAAGGGTGAATTCTGCCTTTATTCCTAATGTATAAATTTGCTAGCTATACTTTGAAATTTATTTTCATTCAGCATTGGGAAATATTTTACTCTGTCTCTGGGCTTCCGCTGAGGCTGCTGAAAATTCTGCTATTAGTGCAATATTTTCAAATACCCAAAAGGTTTCTAATCTTCAAAATACTAATTCCCCATCTAGAGGGTATACCATGGCTAATTTTAATAATAATCTATAGTCCATAAATGATTTAATATCTTAAACTCCAACATACCTTGCCCTCCTATTAAATTTTTTCTATATTTTTAATCTGAACTATAGAGAAATTTTAGGTTATAGTGAAATCTTCAAATATAACACCATTGCTGAAAATTTATCCAAATTTTATACTCTGGATAATGATGATTGATAGTATATAATTATGTAGTAATGCCTTTCCTTTGTGCATTCACATACATAGGTGTTTTAATTTGATTACAGGAATTAAAATATTGCAGACTTCTTTTAGATATCTTGTTCCATTTATTCAGGCAGCGGTCTTGGATACCTGTGGTAGAGTGTAGATTTGAAACCTACACTAGTTTTCAAAAACTGTTGCAATAGTATCTCCCGCTGCATGCTTGTCTTATATTCTGACTTGGACCCCTCCTTATGAATTTTGATGTGCTTGTGATTATGATAGATACTGTAATTTATGAGCTAGAGATGTGATTATGATAGACACTGTGATTTCTGAGCTAAGGTTTTAGAAGTGAAATAATACCCTCCTCGTTGATTTGGGTGCTCACTATTGGATCCCAGTCATAGTGAGAAAACCTTGGAGCTTTGCAGACAGGCTGCATGTAGCTGGTTCAGTTGAGAAACTAACTGAGATTCCTGGTGACAATATCGACCACCAGGCAGAGGGAAGGAGTCTTCATATCCTTTCAGCCCAAGCCATTGGGTTACCCCCAGCATGTAGGATACTATGGAGCAGAGATAGGCTGTTCCCACTGAAGCCTGTGACGAAAAGCAAAATGCATCTGAATTATTTTAAGTCATTATCTTTGAGGTGCTTTTTCACCCTGCCACAAATGACTAGACTAGTTGTTATTTTCATCAATTTAAACAAAATTGGTATGAGTTTTAGAATAATAAGTGAATTGGCTTTTCCAAAGTTCACATGGTAACTGAGTACGGATAGAGGATTCAAAGTGAAATTTTAAATTCTGCAAGCTCTGTATAAATTAACATTTAACATTTCATGTAGGACTCCAACAGGTCTTTCTTGGTAGCTCAGACAGTAAAGAATCAGCCTGCAGTGCAGGAGACCAGGGTTAAACCCCTGGGTCAGAATGATCCCCTGGAGAAGGCAATAGCAACCCATCCAGTATTTTTGCCTGCAGAACCCATGGACAGAGGAGCTTGGTGGGAATAGTGCATGGGGTCGCAAAGAGTCAGATGTGACTGAGCGACTTAGAACAAATGCAGGATACACATTGCTATTGTCCTCGTTGATGACAAACATAGGGCCCAGAGACATTAAGCCAAACTGCCCAAATCTGTGAAGATGTAAGTGGTCATAGCCCAGATTCAAAACTGGTAATCTCTCTCTCAAATATGTTTTCTTAACCATTATACAATCAGGCTTTTTGACCTCTTCCTCTTTCCACTAATCCATGTCATCTTGACAGCTCTAAGATTATAAACCTTTAAGAAAGGAATTGGGTTATCTGCTTTAATTGTAGGTTTAGTGGAATAAAAAAAAAAAAAAGCCAAAAGTTCACTCTGCTAACAAATACATGTGCATCCAAAATATGTACTCATTTTTCAGAGGGTTACACACCCGCTGGAAGCCAAAATATTTCACTGAAACTCACAATCTCTTTTTTACACTATAAATGGACCTCAACATT
Organism: Antilocapra americana; assembly: GCA_007570785.1. Lineage (NCBI taxonomy): Eukaryota > Metazoa > Chordata > Mammalia > Artiodactyla > Antilocapridae > Antilocapra > Antilocapra americana. The sequence continues at coordinate 21,771,371 of ML663565.1, forward strand.
TCTAATGTGAAGGAATTTCTAAAAGAAGGAAATTTTACACTATAATGACTAAAAATGAGGAAATTTACTGTAAGCAAAGAAGAGATAAGATCCATTAGACAGTTTCCCTATCTCCTTAGTCATCTTGGATAACATTCTCCTCTTCCTACAATAAGCTTAATTGAGGAATGCCCTTTGATAATACTCCTGGCTCTAATTCCTTCTTTTTATTGAGAGATCAGCCTTCAGGGTTAATTATGTATCTGATGATCTAGGCCTTGGGCCAAAACATTGACATTTAGTAGAATTCAAATGATAAACTGACATCTAAAGTGTTTAGGTACAATGAGAATGTGTAAGTATCAAAAGAAAAAAACCTTTGATTATATAATGGTTAAGAAAATGTGTGGTAGTGAGGCTATTGTGTTTGAAACTAGGCTATAGCCACTTACTATGTGAACAAATTTGGAAAATTTTGTTAAAGTCTCTGAACCCTAGCTTTGTCATTAGTGAATTGAGAATATAACATTGCATACCTTATTGAAGCCCAGCATGAAATTAGGTAATTTAATAACATTTCTGTAGCTAACCCTGGCAAATAATAGGTCATCAGTGCCTGCGTGCCTGCCACGTGGCTTCAGTTGTGTCTGACTCTTTGAGACACTGTGGACTGTAACCCACCAGGCTCCTCTGACTACTGCAGTGGGTTGCTGTTTCCTCCTCCAGGGGAATCGTCCTGACCCAGGGATCAAACCTGAGTCTCTGGCAGGCGGGTTCTTTACCACTAGTACCACCAGGGTAGCCCCCAGAGCCACCTGGAAGCCTGAAGGATATCTCAACTCTGTGTGTGTGTGTGTGTGTGTGTGTGTCTGTATATGCATCCTGAAATAAGCCTATAATGTAATCCTGTAACTTTGCAGTTGTTGCTTTTCCTTTATACAAACAGTCTTAGTTTATTATTTTTTAATGAAAGAAATAAGATGTGCATTTCAAATTTGTGAGAGCCTGACAATTTTTTTTTTCTTTCTATCAGCTCTTTGGCAAGGGGGAAAAAAAAGATATAGAGTTAGAGTAAGGTACAGAGGCACGTTCCCTTTGAGTGAGGCTGTTCAAATTTTATGCAAAGCAATCACATAAAGCTAGCAATAGCACCCATTGCTTACTAGTTATGACTATACAATTCAGTATAGTTAAATTGTTAAATTGTAAACTAGTAATAGAAGGTCTAAACGGATATGCTGATAGGCTAAGATGCAGTATGTAACTCTCTAACATATGTTTAAATCCTCTGGTAGGTGAAGAATTATCTAAAAACATGAGGAAATATTAATAAACACACACATATACAGGAAATACCCCGTTTTCAAATGCCAGCTCAGTCTAATATGAGTAGGAATATCATTCTAATACCACAAAGTTAAATTGCATTGCACTTCCCTTTCTCAGCAACTGGCTAATTCAATCAGAGCACACAGATTTTTCATCAGTTTTTAATTTGCTTAATTTTTATGAGCTGGTGGTTTAGAAAATTTCCCATTTTTCAACCCTAAGACTGTAGGGATAAAGCCATGCGCTATTCTTTCTGTGTCATTTTCATTTTAATATAGATTTTATAGTTCATTACCTGTCAATCAGTTTTAAATGGCACAGTATTCATTTTATCATGTTCTGTAAAACTGTTTTATGCTTCTTTCAATGTCTTACATTTATTTTAGACTGAGCCCTATTTATTTCTCTAAGAGCCATAGCCATCTGTAGCTGTGCACATTTGAACTTGTATTTATTTTAGCAAATGCAATATTTTGCTTTATGTAGTATATTCATTTAGGGTATTTATTCAAGCAAGTGAATTCTGAGGAAGCAGAATTGTGTAAATGCTTTATCTGTGGCAAGCTATTTTTATGCCCTATGTTTTTATTTGTCTCAAAATTTGAGGGATACAATTTCAAATACAATTTAAAGTATTGACGCAGTTTACTTTGTCATCTGACTATTTCTAATCTAACAAACCGTACTTACATAATTAACATTCAAAGCCATTGAGCAAACAAACATAAATTCTGAGCCTCAGAGTTTTCACATAAATTAACACAAATATTTAACAAATGGAATATAGGATATTTTTTAAAATTAGAAAGTATCTTTTTTTACATAGATTTGTTCCTTTTTTCTACCATCACATGCTTTCTTCATTTGACAACTCACTCCTCATTAAATAGATATTAGCTTTATTTCTCCTCTTTTAACTAAAAATATTAAAGAGGCTTTTAATGTTAAAAAATTAGGTGCATCATAAGTCAAACAAGAAAATTTAGAAAAATTTCCTGAGGAGCTAATTAGTATTGGTACAGTTTTACTGAAGGCATTATGGTTGGACTATTTTTCTATGAAATAATGTAAGAAATAATTTAAGAAGATATTTATGACACTCTGTTAAAATATACCAAAAGATTATTACCTTAATGGCAATTTGTGTGGAGTGCTGGTAAAGCAACTCTCTAGAAAAGCAAAGGAACAAAACTTTCGTCGATTTCCATAATGTAAATATTTCCACCACTGTTAATTTAAAGACAACATTTAAATGATATCGGCTTTTGTACTGAAAACCCAGATAAACATACCACTGCTTCCTAAAATCTAACATAAAATTTCTTATTGTATGTGTAAATTAATTCCTTTAGGATAAAGAGAATTATTTCCTCATTACTCCAGGATTCTCAGCATTTTCTTTAACCAAATAACTAATTTTTCCTGCCAAAATTCACATGACCTAATGTCTCTCATACCCTGTTGCATTAAGTAAAGTCAATATATTTGCCATCCTCATTTGGCTTTTGTTCACCTCTCATATGTTGGATTGACATTCTCACTTCTAGTCCATGACTTTTCTTGTTTTTGAAGTTCATTTCTAAGCTTGCTACCTCCCTGAAAATATTCCAGCTAACTATATTTATTTTATTTACAAATTCACTTCAGAAACTCTATTCTTTATTTTTCCTCATTGTTTTAAAATACATATTACTTTTGTATCTCAGTTCAACTAGTTTGTTTGTATAATTTTGTTATGTTATATGTATGTATAATAAACCTAGCATTTTGTTTGAGGCATTTGCATGTAGAAATATGATAGATTCTTTTACCTTTGTGTGTATAATCTTTTTAAAAGTAGAATTTTTTTTTCCAATAAAATTTTTTGAGTAAAGTTAATTTGCAGGGTTTCAAGTGATTCAGTTAAACATATATTTATTCTTTTTCAGATTCTTTTCCATTATAGATTATTATAAGATATTGAGTAGAATTCCCTGTTCTATACAGTAGGTTCTTGTTGTTACCTGTTTTACAGTAGTGTGTATCTGTCCATCCCAAACCCCTAGTTTATTCCTCCTCCACCAGTCCCTTTGGTGCACGCATGCTAAGTCGCTGCCGTCATGTCCGACTGTCTGCAACCCTTTGCACTGTATCTCACCAGGACCCTCTGTCCATGGAATTCTCTAGGCAAGAATACTGGAGTGGGTTGCTATTTCTTTCTCCATGGGATCTTTTCAACCCAGGGCGATCTTCCCAAACCAGGAATTAAACCCGTGTCTCTTAAGTCTCCTGCATTGGCAGGTGGGTTTTTTACAACTAGCGCAACTTGGGAACCCTGTCCCTTTGGTAACCTTAAGATTATTTTCTTTGTCTGTGAATCTGTCTCTAGTGTGTAAAGTTATTTATGTAATATTTTAGATTCCACATGTAAGTGATATTATATGGTGTTTGTCTTTCTCTGTATGACTTGTCTTACTATCATAATCTCTAGGTCCATCCATGTTGCTGTAAGTAGCAATATTTCATTCTTTTTTTATGGCAGAATAATACCCCATTATGTATGTGTGTATATATATATATACACACACCACAACTTATTTATCCACTCGTTTGTTGATGGACAGTTTGATTGCTTCCATGTCTTGGCTATTGTAAGTAGTGCTACTATGAACTTTGGAATGCATGGATCTTTTCAAGTTAGAGTTTTCTCCAGATACATGCCCGGGAGTAAGATTTTTGAATCATGATAACTCATAACTCTATTTTTAGTTTTTAAAGGAACCTCCATACTGTTCTCCCTAACAGATACAGGGTGATTCTTAATAATTGCCTGACTTTCTCTAAGTGCATTTTTAATATTGTCTTTACCAGGCTAAAAACTGTGCTATCCGTATAAATGCACTTACTAAAACATTTAGGATTCTTTCAGTTCTCTATTATAACCTTTTTTTAAGTTTCCCAGAAAAATTAATACAATTTTCAAAGAAAACGTTGACTTCCATTATTTTATTAGCTTCCTGATATTTTATACTTCCTTTATTTTCTTGTTTATTGTGAATTTTATCTTTATAATTCATACTAAGGGATGGAGGCACCAAAAGTTTAATTATTTGACAGTTTAGTCCCAAGATTAATACCAATGAAACTACAAATTCATATTACATGTTATTTTTTTATTCCAAAACATACAGTGAAAACAGAATGTATCAAATATATTTTGTTCACTTTTGTTTTACCCTAAGTAGAGTTTCATATTTTTTACAAATGAAATGTTTTCTCTTTCAAGGAACTCACATTCTGTAAAAACAGCTTGAAAAACCACTGGCCCAGAATATGTGATTGGTAGGGGAAGCTGAGAGGCTTGTAAAATGCAAATTGAGTAAGCAGTAGGAAGCAGTGTTAAGTTAGGAGACATGCCAAAAGTATTTGGAAGCTCTTAACATAGAGGAATAATAAACACAACCACAGAAACAAAGCTGAATATATGCTTCGTGTCTTTGGGATGAGTTTTTCTGTTGCGTATATAAGAACCATACAGAGAGCCAGAATCAGTAGATTTCAGCATCTGATACTGGGAATACATCAAGCCAAACACTGTAGGGAAAGATGCTGAGATTTAATAGTGCAAAGAAGCAATCAAGTTGCTGTTTTCCTTACCTCCCCTGAAAAGAGACCACAGAGTTATGAGGACAAAGTGTACACAGATCCTACAAATCTGATTTCAAGTGTTGGCTCCACCATTTATTAGCTGTTATCTAGATAGGTTTTCTTGATAATATGTAGGACACTCAGGTAAACTTGAATTTCAGCTTACTGATAGATAATCGTCTAGTCTAAGAAGGGCTCAAATACTGCACATTATATAATTGTACTACAAATATACATTCATTTGATATCTGAAATTCAAATTTAACTGGGCATTCTATATTTTTATTTGATAAATCTTGCAACCTTATATCTAGGTGAGTTATGTAATATCTCTAAGTCTCATTTATCTCATCTACAATGAAATAGCAATAATTGTAATTATGGGATAAAATTTATGAGAATACACACTCAACATTCAAAAAACTAAGAACATGGCATCTGGTCCCATTACTTCATGGCAAATAAATGGGGAAACAATGGAAACAGTGACAGACTTTAGTTTCTTGGGCTCCAAAATCACTGCAGATGGTGATTGCAGCTATGAAATTAAAAGATGCTTGCTTCTTGGAAGAAAAGCTATGACCAACCTAGACAGCATATTAAAAAGCAGAGCCATTACTTTGCCAACAAAGGCCAGTATAGTCAACACTATGGATTTTCCAGTAGTCATTTATGGATATAAGAGTTGGACCATAAAGATGGCTGAGCACTGAATAATTCTTGCTTTTGAGTATAGTGTTGGAGAAAACTCTTAAGAGTTCCTTGGAAAGCAAGGAGATCAAACAGTCAATCCTAAAGGAAATCAGCCCTGAATATTCATTGGAAGTACTGATGCTAAAGCTGAAGCCTCAATAATTTGGCCACATGATGTGATAAGCTGACTCATTAGAAAATACCCTGTTGCTGGGAAAGATTGAAGGCAGGAGGAAAAGGGGATGACAGAGGACCAGATGGTTGGATGGCATCTCCAACCCAATGGACAAGAGTTTGACCAAACTTAAAGAGATAGTAAAGGACAGGGAAGTCTAGCTGCTGCAGTCCATGGGGTTGCAAAGAGTCAGACACGGCTGAGCGACCAAATGGCGGCGACACACACATATTATGTAACAACACTATATACATACAACACCAGGTACAAGGGAGTTCTTCTAATTCTTGATTAAGTAAGCTTTACTCTTGCCAAGTAACTTTAAAGAGACTTTATTTTTCTTCCCCTCCCAGCCCTTCTCCTTACTTTTGATGAAATTTTGGGCAAGTCCCGTCACTGTTATCAAATTATGATGGTGTTTCTCTTTGTGCATATGGGCTGTGCTCAGTTACTAATTCTTTGCTACCCCATGTAGAAAAACCAGGCTCCTCTGTCTATGAAATATCCAGGCAAGAATACCAGAGTGGGTTGTTACTTCCTTCTCCAGGTGATCTTCCTGACCCAGGGATCAAACCCATGTCTCTTACATCTCCTAAGTTGTCAGAAAGATTCTTTACCACTAGTGCCATCTGAGAGAGCTTCTCTAGTCAATAAATTAAACATCAATTTTCATTTAGTAGTCTTTATACAGGGCTTCCCTGGTGGCTCAGCAGTAAAGAATCCACATGCCAGAGCAAGAGACATGAGTTTGATCCCTGGCTTGAGAAGATCCCCTGGAGAAGGAAATGGCAACCCACTCCATTGTTTTGCCTGGGAAATCCCATGGACAGAGGAGCCTGGGAGGCTGTCATCCATGAGACTGTGAAAGAGTCAGACAAGGCTTAGCAACTAAACAATAAAAACAACATTCTGGATGTAGCTCCTGATTTAAAGTTGAGACCTTTCCTCTTCAGGTTAGTCCTACCTCAGATATAAGCTAGGTATGACTTTTTTTTTTATCATCTATTTTCTCTAATCCTTTTCTCCCAGCTTTCAAACTATGGCTTGTGACAAAACTAAGGTACATGCAATGGGACGTAAGGACAGGATGGGGGAAAGTCTAGGAGGGAAAAGAGAAGAGGGATGTGAGAGGTCTTATTTGGCTGGTTACTGAAAAGTTATGTGTCTATTTTGTAGATATATCCTTGATAATCTCTGTGTTTGTGAAGTATTTAAAGAGATTACTGGTCTCATGACTCTCTTCATAGGTTGTTTGCAACTACCATCCTCAAAAAATTATAAATCCACTTCAGCAGGTTTGACTCCCTCTTCAGTCCTTTATTACATCTGTGCATCTTATTTTAATGGTAGGATTATGGTCTCAACATGTAAAAGTTCATGTTACTGAGACAAAATCATCTAAGAAATTCAATATCTGAAAATCATTGTTTAATGTAGTACTAAATTGTAAAGCGTGCATCTTATTTTAGTTTTCATTTTGTATTCTTGCAAATGGCATTTTAAAAATGTTTTCAATTGGATGAAAGATTCTTTAACTTACACAGTGCTTTACAATTTTCAAAAGTTTCAAACACATGATTTCCTGTAATCCTGTAATATAAAATAAAAATAATCCTTTTTTTAAAACTCCCATCCCTATATTGACCCTCTCTCCTTCCCTCTCCCTAGTGGTAACCACTAGTTTTTTCTATATATCTGTTAGTCAGCTTCTTGTTTTGTTTTACTCACTAGTTTTATTTCCTAGATTCCATGTAAAAATGATATCATACAATATTGTCTTTCTCTGTCTGACATATTTCACCTAGTATTATATTCTCTAGGTCCATCCACGTTGCCACAAATAGCATTATTTTGCACTTCTTTATGGCTGAGTAGTATTCCAGCCATATATATGTGTGTGTATATATATATATATATACATACACATATATATATATATATATGTAGATACATATATATATATATATATAAACATACACATACAGATATATATATGTGTGTGTGTGTCTTTATCCATTCATCTTTTGATGGACACAGTTTGCTTCCCTACCTTGGGAATTATAAATAATGCTGCTATGAGTATTGCAGTACGTGTATCTTTGTGTTGGTGAAGATGTAGAGAAAAGGGAAACTTCCTATGAAGTTGGTAGGAATTTATTAAATTGTAAATTGGTGAAGCCACTATGGAAAAGAGTGTGGAGATTTCTCAGAAATGTAAAAATAGAACTACCATATGACCCAGCAATTCCACAACTTTTATAAAACTGAAGCAAACAAACAAACAAAAACACTAATTCAAGAATATACATACATCTTATTTTAAATAACATTCATTATATTTTTGTTTTGTTTAAGGTTTATCACCTATTTTAAAAGCTTAAAACAGTGTTTATTTCTCAATGACATATTTTTTATATATTTTATCTCTGCCCAAAAGACAGTAAGATTATAAAGACATAGACTGTTATATGATAATTTATTTTCAGCATCCTGATTTATACTGTTATTGAAGTGGAAGTTTCAACTTCTAGTTGTCCAGGTTAGGAATCGAGGTGTTGAATTTTAAAGAATGTCTGTTTAATTAATTCAGAGAAACAGCAGAAGTTGTCCTCTAAACTGTTCTTACAACACTTATGACAACAGATATGTGTTTTTTTCTTTACCCAACACCAATTTTTCCATTGATTAGATGTCCTGTGTCTGGTTTGGTTTTGACACTAACTATGCAAATTAGCACAAGTCCCGCAGGTGATGGCCTCAGTGCCATAGACTGTCCCCATTTCAGATGCTAATCACAGGTCTGGACCGTCATAATTCTAACCGTCTATCAGCGCCTCCTCAGTTTGATAATTTGCTAGAACTTCTCACAAAACTCAGGAAGGTAATTTACTACTATTGTTTACTATAAAAGATACAGCTCAGGCACAACCAAATTGAAGAGATGCACAGGGCAAGGTATGAAGGAAGTGGTGCTCCATGTACCCTTTCTGGACATGTCACCCTCTCAGCATATTGATGTGTTCACTCCCCAGAAGGTACCTCAATTCCATTATAGTGTTCTTTTCTTTCTTTCTTTCTTTTTTTAAATGTTGGTTCCATTATGTTAGCACAGTTGGTTAAATTGTTGGCCATTGATGACTAGACTCAACCTCCCCTCTGCAAGTAGGACTGAAAGTTCCAAACTTCTAAATTGTGAGGTTGGTTCCTCTAACAACCAACCCCCATTTTGAAGCTATCTAGAGCCAACTAAGGGTCACTTTATTAGCATAAATTCGGAAAAGGCAATGGCACTCCACTCCACTACTCTTGCCTGGAAAATCCCCTGGACAGAGGAGCCTGGTAGGCTGTGGTCCATGGGGTTGCTAAGAGTCAGACACGACTGAGTTCACTTTTCACTTTCATGCACTGGAGAAGGAAATGGCAACCCACTCCAGTGTTCTTGCCTGGGGAATCCCAAGGATGGGGGGGCCTGGTAGGCTTCCATCTATGGGGTCACACAGAGTTGGAAATGACAGAAGCGACTTAGCAGCAAGAGCAGCAGCAGCAGGTATGTGGAAAAAAGACTTGTTATAAATACCAAAAGATATTCTTATCAACAAAGACTTTAAAAGCTCTAGTTCAGGAACTGGGGACAAAGACCAAATATATGTATTTCTTATTATCACCATGTCTTAGTTAGCTCACTCTACTATAATGAAATAAATGCCAGAAACTGGGTGGTTCAAACAACAAATCATTTATTTCTCAGTTATAGAGACCAGGCAGCATAAGATTAATGGGTTTGATGGTTTGATTTCTTGTGGAGCCCTCTTGGCTTGGACTGCTGCCTTCTCAGTATGTCCTTCTAGGGTGGAAACAGATAGACAGAGACAGAGAGACCTGGTCTCCCAACCTCTTCTTATAAGGGTAAGAATCCCCGGAGACAGAGAGACCTGGTCTCCCAACCTCTTCTTATAAGGGTAAGAATCCCCAGAGACAGAGAGACCTGGTCTCCCAACCTCTTCTTATAAGGGTAAGAATCCCATCATGGAGATTCCACTGTCAGGTAAACCTAATTAACTCCTCCCAACTCCAAATGCCATCACATTGAATTGAGGAGGGGAACTCAAACTTTCAGCCATAACAAAATGGATATTCAATGTGTCAGAGCATAAATAAAAGTCTTTCAAATTTTCAGTTCAATCTCTTTTTGCAATCAGAACCACATAGATAATCTGGTAGAAAGATAAATAACAGATTACCTCTTTCTTTACTACAACTCTCTTGCAAAAAGAAGAATGTTTATTGTCATTAAATATTTACTAACTAAAGGGAAGCATATAAGCATGAAATTTTGAATTCATGAATGAATAAATAGATAGATGATGCCATTTAGGCTTGAAGTTGAATAGAAATGATTCAACTAAAATTTACTTTTAATCACGAACTATGAAGGCGAGAGGAGAAGGGGACGACAGAGGATGAGATGGTTGGATGGCATCACCAATGTGATGGACATGAGTTTGAGTAGGCTCCAGGAGTTGGTGATGGACAGGGAAGGCTGGCATGCTGCAGTCCGTGGGGTTGCAAAGAGTTGGACATGCTGAGCAACTGAACTGAGCTGATAAATGCTAATTATAGGAGTTGTTTTATTTACTCATATTTTAAACAACATATTTTATTATATTACACACATATACCACATATCTGTAAATGCTATCTTCTTGTATTTGTGCACTTTTTTTTCCTCTTGGGTGAATTAGCTTCCTATAACCTCAGTACTAAAACCTAACTTGTTGACATCCTCCTACACATCAACTTGTCAAGTTTTAAAATGTTATTCTATTCTCCAAGGTGCTAACCAACTCATTCAAATTACTGGTGTCAGTAATGTAATGAATAAGCTTTCTACTCTAGTATCCTTGAATGCTGAATACACTTGTCATAGCAAACTTGGACCTGAACAACAAAATAATGACCTTTGTTCCATATAAACAAGTGTGAAGGAAACATCTATAATTCATATAGCCTGATTATTATCTCCAGTAGATAAAACAGATATATGTTGAGACAAGCTCAGTCTCCCTAAGACCTCTTTTCTGAGTTTTTCTGACCTGTGGGTCTCTGGTCCACTCAAGAACTGAATATTTGAGATTCTCCCGTATTTACTTAGCTAAATGGATGTATCTATATGATGTTTAAGGTACTTAACAAACAGATATAATCGGGACTTAGTTTACCAAAGTTGATTCAAGTAAATGGTCTAAAAGAATAAATGAGTTAGAAATGAGTTCTTGCTGCTATAGTGTATTATACAAAAGTACAAAAATGTATTCATTTAAAAATATTACATATAATTGCCATTGTATTAATGTACAATCATCATACCTTAGAAATAGATCAGAATTATACTATAGGTTGAAAGATTAAAAATATTGGTACAAGCTATGAAATAGAGGCCTGACCATGCCGTATTATGCTTACTATTTTGAAACTGCTGCTGCCGCCGCCAAGGCGCTTCAGTCATATACAACTCTGTGCGACTCCATAGATGGCAGCCCACCAGGCTCCCTCATCCTTGGGATTCACCAGGCAAGAACACTGGAGCGGGTTGCCGTTTCCTTCTCCAATGCATGAAAGTGAAAAGTGAAAGTGAAGTCACTCAATCATGTCTAACTCTCTGACCCCATGGACTGCAGCCTACCAGGCTCCTTTGCTCATGGATTTTCCAGGCAAGAATACTGGAGTGGGGTGCCATTGCCTTCTCCGATTCTGAAACTAGAGAGGAATTAAAAAAAAAAAAAGGAGAAAAAATATTGATGCTTCAAAATGTATCAAAAGAAAAAAAATATTCTGTTACAAGCTTCCTTCGGAATTCTTAATAAAAAAGAAAATTATGCCATTGAAGAAGCTATTTTTTAAGAAGGGAAAGTTATAAGGAAGAATTTTTTACCTCTGTAATTGAGAAGATTTTTTTAAAGCAACCATACCAGGAACAGATATACATATGAATAAAGCAAACTATTAAGATAAATGATCTTTCATCTGTGAGAAGATTAAGCTAAATGATCTCTGGTGTTTCAGCTAAGGCTGGTATTGTATGGTTAGTAGATAAGGGACAGTTTACAGAGTTGAAATTTAAAAATTATGTGTGTTATTAAAAGATTAGTGTTTTTATTTTTGCTTCCCCATTCCTCACTGAACTTTCAAAGTAACCTGGGAAAATAATTATGAAATAATAAAATTGCAAAAAAAATCCTCTTTAATTTTTATGAGTCCACTTATATGTCAGCTTTTAAAACCAATCAATCATTCTACAAATAGATGCATTTTCACTTGCTTGAGGTGTACCAGATTTCAACTGGAAACAAACATAGCTAGGTATTTCACAATGAAAGGGAAATGGAAAATGATAAAGGTTCTAAAGCCTGATTCATATGTTTATAAAGCTTAAAACCAAGTAAATGAAGGTAAGTGTGTGCTGAGTTCCTTTAGTTGTGTTTGATTCTTTTCTATCCCATGAACTGTAGCCTGTCAGGCTCCTCTGTCCCTGAGATTCTCCAGCTAGAGTTATGTAGTAATTATGAAATAATTTAGGGCAGAAATGAAAGATTAGTTGATGTAAAGCACACTGTTTTGCAGACATCTAGAACAAGAGAGGCAGACTGCATTGGTTTTCCTTCTGGCTTATTCACTTACCGGCTAAGTGACCTTGGACTGATTAATCAAGCTTCTCTGTGCCTCAGTTCAGTTGTTCAGTCATGTCTGGTTCTTTGCAACCCCATAGACTGCAGCACACCAGGCTTCCCTGTCCATCACCAACTCATGGAGCTTGTTCAAATTCATGTCCATCGAGTTGATGATGCCATTCAACCAACTCTGTTGTCCCCTTCTCCTACTGCCTTCAATCGTTCCCAGCATCAGGGTCTTTTCAAAGGAGTCTGTTCTTCACATCAGGTGGCCAAAGTATTGGAATTTCAGCTTCAAAATCAGTCCTTCCAATGAATATTCTGGACTGGTTTCTTTTAGGATGAACTGGTTGGATCTCCTTGCAGTCCAAGCGACTCTCAAGAGTGTACAACACCACAGTTGAAAAGCATCAGTTCTTTGATACTCAGCTTTCTTTACAGTCCAACTCTCACATCCATACATGACAACTGGAAAAACCATAGCTTTGACTAGACAGACCATGGTTGGTAAAGTAATGTCTCTGTTTTTTATGTGCAGTCTAATTTGGTCATAGCTTTTCTTCCAAGGAGCAAGCGTCTTTTAACTTCATGGCTGCAGTCACCATCTGCAGTGATTTTGGAACTCCCCAAAATAAAGTCTGTCACTCTTCCCATTGTTTCCCCATCTATTTGCCATGAAGTGATGGGACCAGATGCCATGATGTTAGTCTTCTGAATGTTGAGTTTTAAGGCAGCCTTTTCACTCTCCTCTTTCACTTTCATCAAGAGGCTCTTAAGTTCCTCTTCACTTTCTGCCATATGGGTAGTGTCATCTGTGTATCTGAGATTATTGGTATTTCTCCTGGCAATCTTGATTTCAGCTTGTGCTTCCTCCAGTCTGGCATTTTGTATCATGTACTCTGCATATAAGTTAAATATGCAGAGTGACAATATACAGTCTTGATGTACTCCTTTCCCTATTTTGAATAAGTTCATTGTTCCATGTCTGGTTCTAACTGTTGCTTCTTAACTTGCAGAGGTGCCTAGCTGTCATCTCTGTGCCTAGCTGTCCTCATCTATAAAAAGTATGTAGTAAGGGTGCTTACCTCATTAACTTGCAAAGCATTCAGCACTATGGACCATGTTCATAATCAAGTATCTGTTGTTTTTGTTACTATTAGGCAAGAGATCTTAACAGTTTGTTTTTTAATAGGTGAACATAAATACTGGAAGTGGAAATATTAAGTCTCTAAAAAATTATGTGTGACTGGAGTGAGCTATTTTGTTCAGAATGTGAATTTGATTTGTTAGACATATTGAAATGCTGAATGGTTAAGAAAGAGAATGAAAGTCTATCACAATGGTTTCTTTATATTTATTATTATTATTAATGATTGTAAGAACCCTTGAGTCTATTCTCTTAACAAAGTTGAAGTGTACAACTTGGCACAAGTTAACCATAGATACAATATGTTGGCTGGTTTCTAAAATAGTTTAACTCAAGACACATTCAAATATAAAATTATTTCCAAAGAAATAAAAATAGCATATTTATATACATTAAGACAAAGTAAAATATAAAATTTTATATTGATTTTTCTGAAAATAAGTAGAATACATCTTTATTTTTATGATACATACATGTCTTTAATCAGTTTCTTAGCCGTATCTGTTTCTAGTACTATGCCAGTGGTATTTTTCTGAAGAACATTTTTTTTTAATATAGACATAATGTTTTTATTGTTTTCAGAAAATATTTCTTGCAACATTCTTCAAAGGTTTATTTTATAGCTGATCAATTTGAAATTGTTGACCTCTTCAACAGACCCTTCCTAGAAGATCATAATGTTAACTGAGATAACAGTCTCTCTAGCTACTGAGCAAATTGTTCCTACATGGTAGATATAATTCCATTTTTATAACTAAATTTTATAAATATTTCAGCCCATTTTTTTCACAAATATCTTCCAGAAGCAAAATTCCTCAAATACCTTGTCAATGTTGAGTCTTTTAATTGTTACAAAAAGGACAGATGTTTCAAAATCATAGGTTCTATTCCATTACCTTCAGCCTCCAATTATAAATTTACACAGTTAATAACAGGAGTTCCATCTTACTGTAGCTGAGATATTAAAGCTTAATTAGAGTATCTCAAAATTAAATCTTATAAACTAACTTCTCATCAGTTTGGTTCAGTTTGGTCCTTGTTTTTAAATAATAATTTCAATATCTTCTTGTTTGCAGGCTTCATTTTTATTCATCACAATTCAATTAAAGCTTCAAAATTTAAAATTTCCTGGCCTTGTTTCATTGATTGATTTAATGATGTATTTTTCACTAGTTATAAATAAGATGCAACCAACATTTAGTGAACTAACACTATTGATTAGAGAATAGTTCTTCTAATCCTGAAACATTTCTAAAATCTGTTTAATGATGGGGCAGCAAAGAAATCACTTGCCATGTCAAATCTTTTTAAATGTTTTTATTTTATGATCAGTTTTGTCACAATTTTTGGTTTAATTTTTCTATGATTATATTGATTTAAAAATTATACATTTTCAAAATTTTAGTTTCTTTTAAGAGTGATTAAATATGCTACATCTATCCTACACCTACAGCAGTCATAGATAGTATAAACACTATGGCCAATTCCAAGTTTCCAAGTACATTTCTGACCCACTGTATTTTAAATTAGTAGTAAGTATTAAAAAGTTCCATGAAAATAAAATTCACCAAAGTGTGTATTGATAGCATTATAGGAAAAAAACCCAAAAAAGTGTAAGTTTATCTTCAATACTGATATTTTAAATTAAATTTGGAGCATTCACGTAATATCAAATATTTTACCAATGAAAAATTGAAAACTTCCTCTGCATAAATTGATTGAGAAATATCAAATCTATACTGAATTGACTTCACTAATTTTGTAATTGAAGTACTTAATTTCCCAGGTGGCACAGTGGTAAAGAATCCACCTGCCAATACAGGAGGCATGAGATACATGGGTTCTATCCCTGGGTTGGGAAGATCCCCTGGAGGAGGCCATGGCAACCCACTCCAGTACTCTTGCCTGGAGAATCCCATGGACAGAGGAGCCTGGCAGGCTACAGTCCATGGGGTCGCAAAGAGTCAGAATGATTAGAGACTTAGCACACATACTGAATTGACTTCACTGATGTTCTATTTGAAGTACTTAACATCACTGATACAAAAGTGTTTTCTAGGTTCTGCCAGTGGAGCCCAGATGTGTGGTTATTACTTTACTTTTCATATGTGTACAGGAGACTGTAAATGGATACAATTAGTTAAGAACATTCTAATTATGACCCTGATTCAGTCTTTACTAAATATTCTAATATAGGTATGAGCACAGAAGGATTTAAATGTTTACATGGTGATTTCTGTATAGAGGCCTGCAAATTTGAGATGTTATAAAATTTAAAACTGATTGTGAATTAAACCCCACTTAAAATGGCATTAAGTGAGGTGCCTTTTCTTTTTGAATGTTGACTAGTGAGAATTACTTGAAAAAAAATACCAGCTAAAGCCTGCTTACCTACTTGTGGAAACCTTCCAATGTGTAAGTAAATGTCAGAAATATTGATAGAATGTTGTTTTATTTTCCTTTTATAGAAATTGGAGAGCTAAAGCTTGATGCTAAAAGAACTGTTTCACAGTTTTGATTTTTTTTTGGAGGCTATATATATTCATATGTATTTTTAAACTCATTCTTCCCAGAAGATAGCCTCTGAGAAGCATTTCCTTACTTAGTTTTACAGATTGTCACAGACTGTCATCTAATCATCTTCATATCTTTCTCTGAAAAAGGAAAATACATTTACTCTTTGAAGCAACATAAAACCTATGATGAATTGCAGATGGCCAGCAATTCAGTTCAGCTTTGATTTTTGAATGGCAGCCTTACTTTGTCTTTCTATTCTTCCTCCCTGTTGGGTTGTCATTTCATTGTTTTCACTTCTGTGCTAATTTTAAATGAAGTGTGCAATCATCTGTGAAATACTTTGTATTAAAGCTGTATGAAATATTTCATTTTTGCTGCATCCTTTCAAAACTAATTCTCTATTTCAGATTGAAATTAGTATCTATCCCCTTCCATCCTGCCTGGGTCAGTGCCTATTTGCCTATTCAATTTGGTGTTCTAAACTTCATTTGACTTTTCCTACAGCTTCTATTTTCTCAGAACATCTGAATTCACTGCTTGTTTCACCATTGTTCATTCTCCTAGTCTATGACTTGATAGGAGTTAGATTAGTTGATTTTTATGTTATATTTAGATAGCAAGAAGGGCAGAAGGAAGAAGGGAAGGAGGGGGAGGAAGGAAAAGTGATGAAAGAAAGAAGAAAAGGTGTAGCTATGTGTTCTGAATTACAGAAACAGGTATCTACAACATATTATGCTCTTAGGCCAGAAGTTTATGCCTCCCACCCCCACCCCCACCCCCACCCCCACTTCCTTTAGAGTGTCTTCTTAATTTATTTCTGTTTGAATTATCAGGGCCTCAGTACCACTAAGAAAGGGTGCCCAAAGAGCATACCTGGTATGAGTGAGTTGTGGTTGATAGAAATGCCTGCCTCAAAATTATCTACATCCTCATTCAGTGTCTGGGAATCCTGCTGTCACCTGTACCATCTGGTTGTGGTGCTTTAAACTCACTTTGAACCCAGACAGAGTCTGTGTGAAACCTGTGCACATTTGTCTCAGCAGAGCACTCTATACCTCTCACCCTGTGGCTTTCCAGGTAACTCAGACAATAAAGAATTTGCCTGCAATGCAGGAGACCCAGGTTTGATCCCTAGGTCTGTAGGATCCCCTGGAAAAGGGCATGGCAACCCATTCCAGTATTCTTGCCTGGAGAACCCCATAGACAGAGAAGCCTGGTGGGCTACAGTCCATAGGGTTGCAAAGAGTCAGGCACAACTGAGCTACTCTCACAAACACACCTCCCTTCAACACTTCCCACACCCTCTCCACCCATTCCCTTTATTGACCAGGTGACACCAAGAAGCTTCAGGTCTATGGTCTAAGGGATGTCACAGACCCTACAGCTGAGCAAGCCTGATAAGGATCATGCCTGCTGATTGGAAAATATATTTTTACTGCCAGAATGGTGCTGATGACTTGATTTAGGAGCTCTCATTCCACTGGATTCCAAATGAATGATGCTTTGGCTACCCATGTTTCACAGCCAATAACCATGAAATCTGGACCTTTGCCTTTCAGTGGTTAGACTCTGTGCTGCCTTAAATCTACAGCACCCAGGGCAATAAATGTGATCACAGACTTCCTTTATCCTGTGTGCCAGCCGCTGACACTAAAGGTTGTCTCCCCAGGTCCTCCCCAGGCTCCACACGGTATGTCAGGCAGCCTTCCTATGTGTCCGTGTCTCTTCTTATGCCTTATAAGATAGTTACTCCACAATGCCAAATGGGCTTTCTCATGGATTTTCTCTCTTGTTGTATAGTAATATCATGCTTTGCTGGCTGGGTCTTAAGCATGTCAGACAAGGGCAAGACAATCCTTTAGCAAATGGGGCAACTCTTCTGGTTCCACGCATGAGCCTTTTGTCTGTCCTTCCTGCTAGTGGCGATATGGAGGTGCAGAAGGAAGAGATATAGTCATCACTGGAGACTGCTTTCTAGGAGAGGTGATTATAGCCTAAAATATTCAAGAGAAGAATAAATGATTGGAAGCTGTATTGGTCCTTGATTACAGTGTAAGATTGTCAATGACAAATTTAACATAGTAGAGAAGTAAATTAACATTCATAATTTCCCCTATAATCTGAGGAAGACTTGCCTTTGTTGCTATCATTGATGGAACACAGTTACTGTCTTTGAGACTTCTTGGAATCCATTATTTCTGGAAGTACGATGGAGGGAGCAATCATAAAAAATCATGCCTCTAGCATTAAATGTTTTGGGGGAACTGCTGAGGGATGGAGATCTATATTGTTATAATACAACCTGGTTCCAGACACTCATGTTGTAATAAGAGCATTGTTACCTTTTTTCTCATAATGGAGACAGGAGAATTAGTCAAAAATGGTATACATATTAATAACTAAGGTGAAGAGATAGTTGTTTTTGGACCTTAAGCTGAAGAGATGATTCCTGGGTAGTATGAAGAGTCTCCATGTGTACTAGTAAAATAGAAAAGCAAATAGGTAATTACCTCTTCTCTAACCATTATTGTCCCATTATTCTAAATCCTCTAAATTGATAAATTACTATACTACACATGGGCCTATAAATTTAGTAATATTTTTAAAGTCAAAGTGTATTTATTGATAGGGGCCTCACACAGTGTGGCATCATGGACAGTTTTATATTCTATGAATATCATACATTTCATACAGCCTTAATCATATTTTTTTCTTCTGATTTGACTGGTAGTCAGTAATGCTAGACACTCAGTTGGATTTGACATGGTCCTAGGCACTCTAGTGGCTCAGTGGTAAAAAACCTGCCTGCCAGTGTAGTAGCTGCAGGTTCGATCCCTGGGTTGGGAAGATCCCCTGGAGGAGAGCATGGCAGCACACTCCAGTATTCTTGCCTGGAGAATTCCATGGACAGAGGAGCCTGGCAGACTACAATCCATGGAGTTGCAGAGAGTAGAACAGGACTTAAGCGACTTAGCATGCACACACCTAGACACTCCAGATAATCCTGTTTCCTGGGAAGGATCATATTGAATCTTAGCTATAGTATTTCTGTTGGTTATTAACATCATTTTAAAAAAAGTTATCACTCTTATTAATGGCTGAAAGAGAACTTAGAATTTCATTAGGAGCTGCTGATCTTAGAAATGCTTGCTATGTTAATTTGCTTAAAATTTGAGTTTTAGTTTCATTCACTTTGTCACTATTAACATCTTTCTGTTTTCATATAGATGGCAGTAACTGAGTGATTTTAAAAATCATTATTTTAGAAATATGTAGATATCTAGTTGTCATGGTAGGCATACTGTTTTTCACTGTGCATTGCACAAATTTTTTTCATTCCTTTTGCCTTTTGTGGTTGGATCTAACACTAGATATATTGATTTGTTACATCAAGTAAACATTTTCTGTGGATCAAAAAGAAAAATATAACAATAACTAGAACCTAGAACAATGTCAATGTACACTGGGAACTTAACATGTTCATGGATGGTATAAACAAAGAGAAAAACCTGAGCATGAATAATGTATTAATTTTGTCTTTATTATAATGCAGTGTTTATGCTGCTTGGCTATGTATTACAAGTCAGAAAAAGTAGAAACTTTTAATGCAAGGAAATAGCTATACTACTTGGAATCAACAGTATTCCTCTTTTTCTAATGTGTGAAGACTTCCTGCTGAGGACATTCTAACCAAGCACACACTCTGTTTTTGTTTGTATTTATTTTATCATTAAAAAAGATATTTTAAAACATATTTGATTCAGGCACCATTAGAGAGAGAGAGAGAACAAGAGAGAGGGAAATTTTGGGGTGGGATGTAGAGTTTCCACAGGAGGCTAGTTTTCCATGCTTGAAATATGAATAAACAGCAAGAGAGGTTCTAAGGTTTGGCAGTACAAACTACAGTCCTTCAATTGTGTGGATCCTTGAAAGGAACCATCTGGCAGTGTTAGCTGTGTGAAATCTGAAGCAATTGATTGCATTGCAATAAATCTGACAACCAAAAGTTGCCTCTATTTTTGTATTGGTAACTTAAGCTACAAATACTTGTAGTATGCATCTGATTTACAGAATCTGGATCATATTCCTTTCTCTCAATGAATCCATGAATAGTTATAGGAACACTAGGATTTCCTGAGCTTCTCTTATGGAAGGCATTGGAAAGGGGGTGGCCAGAATTACTCTACTGAGATGCTCATACAGTAAAGAATCATCTTCAAATGAAGATGTGGAAATTGAGAGGAAATTTGGAATGGGGTGAGAGGATGGATGGTAACCAACCAAAAATATGATAGATAAATGCCACAGAGTGCAACTTAGTTAAGTACAGAGTTTAGTTTTAAGAGGTTTGTTATATACTATTAATATGTTCTGTCACTGGCTTTGGTAAATTTCCTTATCTTTTTGAACTTATGTTTTCTCATCTATGGAAAGAAGACGGCTGCAAGGGTTGAAGCAAATGCTATCAAAGGTAAATTCCACTTTTAAAATGCAATTTGTTCTATGCCACATTTTCAAACTTTTGCCTGATATTTTCCAAATCCATTCTTGTTTATCACATAATGTCAACAAAATGAGCTGAGACCTTAAGATTAAATTTATGTAGAGTGAAGAAACATCAATGCAACTTCAATGAAAGGTGAAATCTTGCTTTCATATGCTAATGTGAACAGAGTGACTGACTTCTGATTCTAAGATGCAGGATGTTGTTCCATCTGAATGAAAACATGAGAAAATTCCTTCAATAATTCTTTATTTTTGTTATTTCATAAAGGAAGTCAAAGAATTTTAGAGTTGTGTAAAAGAAAGTTCAAGATACTGACAAGCACTGTATTCTGTAATAACCACTGCAGACTATCTGAATATTACTATTTTTATAGTAAATTAATAAATTATATTCAATAGATTGATGTAGAATGAGTGCCTAGTATATGAAAAACTGTTAGTTGCTCAGTTGGATCTGACTGTTTATGACCCGATGGACTCATAGCCTGCCAGGCTCCTCTGTCCATGGGATACTCCAGGCATGAATATTGGAGTGGGTAGCCATTCTCTTCTCCAGCACATCTTCCTAGTATATAGAAACAT
The DNA here is from genome assembly GCA_007570785.1 of Antilocapra americana. Taxonomy (NCBI): domain Eukaryota; kingdom Metazoa; phylum Chordata; class Mammalia; order Artiodactyla; family Antilocapridae; genus Antilocapra; species Antilocapra americana. Next base: position 21,792,594 of record ML663565.1, read on the forward strand.
TCAGTATATATTTGGGAATAAATGAATAAATGCATTTGAAAGAGTAGGTCAACAAATTGTTAAAATTTTAATTCAGTCACATATTCTGGAGATAGAGCCATACAATTTAAAAGGATTTGCATATTAGACTGATATTTGGTTTCATCTGGACGCTTTCCAGCATGAGAACTTCAGAATGATTGCTCGTTGTACAACCATTAAGCAAAAGATTCATTTAAGAAGTACTTAATAAAAATATTATAGATGATGGGAAAATGAAAATAGTACTGTTCTTTTGCAATATGAATAGCATGCACTATGTTCAGGAACTAGTCCCTAGAAATTATTCTGAGATTAAGAAGCAGATCAAGGAAGTCGTTGGCAACATCTGTGATTTCTTACAGGAAAGTTTGTCATTGTGGATAGACCAAGCCAAGAAGCATGAGAGCAGATGGTGAAATGCCAAGTATGAAAAACTTCACGTCTCTCTCTTGTATCCTAAGCATATATGGACTTGGATATAGACCAACACTGACTACTGTGGGCCCACTGAGGAGCAAAAATTATCCAGCAATCATCACAGTGAGAAATAGAACCCTGGAGAGAAACCCCAACACTTCAGCCATCTCTATTACAAATCCATCATGGTCTCTTGAAAGCCCTTTGGAAGGCAGGGAACCTGATAGTGCATTTACTTAGAGTTAGCTTCACCTCTGAAGAAGCCTCTAGAAGAGCCATTCAGAGCATTCCCCCTTTTCTTTCTAACTTTCCTATTGATCTGTCTCAGTAGGTTAGTTTGGGGTTTTAATAAGATAGTTAAATAAGATTACTTGGAAAGATATTAAATGCTATTTGAGCTATTTACTTATACCATTTTTTAAAAAATTTTTCTTTACTTTATTGTGTTGGTTTTGCCATACATTGACATGAATCCGCCATGGGTATACATATGTTCCCCTTCCAGAACCCCCCTCCCTCCTCCCTCCCAATTCCCTCCCCCTGGGTCATCTTGGTGCACCAGCCCCGAGCATCAACCCTGGGCTGGCAATTGATTTCACATATGATAATTAACATGTTTCAATGCCATTCTCCCATATCTTCCCACCCTTGCCCTCTTCCACAGAGTCCACGAGACTTATACATTTTCATTATCACAAGTTAAAAATGCCCCTAACAGTACCAAAGCCTTTCAAATTGAGGTTAGTTAGAACGCTGATGTTTGTGGAAATATTTTCTCTTTATTTCAAGAAAATAGTGATATTTATAGGTAAAGAAATTAAAGGCAAATAGATGGGAAAACAGTGGAAACAGTGGCTGACTTTATTTTTCTTGGCTCCAAAATCACTGCTGATGGTGATCGCAGCCATGAAATTAAAAGACGTTTACTCCTTGGAAGGAAAGCTTAGACAGCATATTAAAAGGCAGAGACATTACTTTGTCAACAAAGGTCAGTCTAGTCAAGGCTATGGTTTTTCCAATGGTCATGTATGGATGTGAGAGTTGGACTATAAAGAAAGCTGAGAGCCAAAGAATTGATGCTTTTTTTTAATCTACTTTTTAAAAAAAATTTGTTTATTTTCTTTACATTATCGTGTTGATTTTGCCATACATTGACACGAATCCACCATGGGTATACATGCATTCCCCTTCCAGAACCAACTGTGGTGTTGGAGAAGACTCTTGAGAGTCCCTTGGACTGCAAGGAGATCCAACCAGTCCATCCTCAAGGAGATCAGTCCTGGGTGTTCATTGGAAGGACTGATGTTGAAGCTGAAACTCCAATACTTTGGCTGCTTGATGTGAAGAGCTGACTCATTGGAAAAGACCCTGATGCTGGGAAAGATTGAGGGCAGGAAGAGAAGGGGGCGACAGAGGATGACATGGTTGGATGGCATCACCGACTCCATGGACATGGGTTTGGGTGGACTCCGGGAGTTGGTGATGGACAGGGAGGCCTGGTGTGCTGCAGTTAATGGGGTCACAAAGAGTCAGACAAGACTGAGCAACTCAGCACAATACAGCGCAACTGCAGTACCAGCTTAAATGATGGTTTAATGACTGTTCTTTTGCATGTCTCATTATAAACATATTATAGCTTTTTACCAAAACATATACTGAGAAGTGGTGTGACTGAATTATATGACATGCATCATCACCTATCCAAAATATTGCCAAAATGCTCTTCAGTTTTAGATCTCATTCAGCATTGCCTACACACTTGATACTCGTGTAACTTTTGATTGCTGCCAATCTGATAGGTTTGGAATAAAATGGTAGTGTTTTAAGTTGCATTTTCCTCAATAGTAATGTAGTTGAGCAAATGTTCTGTTTATTGCCAGTCAGCTTTGCTTTTCTGTAAATTAGCTGTTCATATGTTTTGAATTATTTATTTTTTCTGCTGTTTTTCTTTCTAATTTAAATGCTAATCCACGGTGATGCACATCCACTGTCACATTTGTTGTTGTTCAGTTGCTAAGTCATGTCCAACTTTTTGCCGCCCCGTGGGCTGCAGCATGCCTGGCTTCCCTGTCCTTCTGGAGTTTGTTCAAACTCATGTCCATTGAGTTGGTGATGCTCTCCAACTATCTCCTCTATCATGCCCTTCTCCTCCTACCCTCAATATATATGTTTACTTTTATACTTTGATAATCCTTTTCTTAACCATATCATAGCCTATATATTTTGGATCTTCCTTGGTGGCTCAGAGGTTAACGCATCTGCCTGTGATGCAGGAGACCTGGGTTCAATTCCTGGGTTGGAAAGATCCCTGGAGAAGGAAATGGCAACCCACTCCAGTATTCTTGCCTGGAAAAATCCCACGGATGGAGGAGCCTGGTGGGCCAAAGTCCATGGGGTCGCAAAGAGTAATTGCTGTTAAATTTATTCTTTTGTAACATTTTTCAAATTTTGAAATGTGTTATGCTACTAGCCTGAGGATATTTTCTTCAATATTTTTTAAGTTTTACCTTTAATCTTTATTTAAAATATGTATAATTATATGTGAGGAGTGTGAGTGTGTGTGTGTGTAGTAAGAAGCAGTGGTTTTTATTTTGTGTGTCTCTGTTTTTATTCCAAGAGGGTGGTCAATTTTCCAAGAATAGTTTAAAAAATAACTCATAATTCCCTAATCATATAAAATGCTCATGCTATTATCTGGTAAGTTCCATAAATGCATAGGACTAGTTTGAAAATTCAAATGCTTTTCTTTTTACATATTTTTCCACTGCAAATACCACACTATTTTAATTATTACAGATATTAAATATTGATTATCCTTTATTGCCTTTTTACTGAAAACTTATTTTGACTCTCTTTAGATCTTTACTTTTTTAAATAAATTTTCCTTCTTATAAATGTTAATATCATCTTGGAATTGATTGATTGAGGATTAAAAATTAATTGGTTGAGATTAAAAATTAATTGATTATAATATTGAGTAATCATGGCCATTAATAGTGCATTATTTTATTTAATTGGTTTTTAATATCCTGCAATAAAGTTTAACTAATTTTTATATAAAAGTCTTGCATAAATTTTGTTAGAATTATTACTAGGTACATATGGTTAATGAGACATTTTTATTTTTCAAATCATTTCTAATGAGTCACAACTGGTTTAAGAGATTATATTGTTTTGCTGTATTTTTCCTCTCTTGTTCTATTCCTTTTTATGCATTTATGTTTTATTTTTTGCATTTTGTTTATTCTTTTGCAAATCTTAAAGATTTTAAAAGTTGTAGCCTTAGGTCTACTTTTCAATGTACAGGAGCAGTCGTGATGATGACCTAGTCCGTAATTTTGAAAAGGCAACATCTGATATTTGCTTTGGGTATTTCTTTACCCCTGTGCTTTGTGCTGGAATTTATTTTCGAGACAGTGATTGTGGACACATCCAGAGCTCACTTCATTTATTTCCCTTCTCTCAAGGACCATGAGCACTGTCGTTTTCAGTGTTTGAAAATTATTGTTTCAATTATTTTGTCTGCTTTCTAGTTCTAGTGTGGACAAGCAAGTTTATTCCTATTATTCCATTATAGCCTAAAGCAGATATCTAATTTTCAAAATAGTTTATATTTCTGCTTTCTTGGGATGTAGACATCTTGCACTTCATTGTAAAAAAGAATTGCTTACTAGGGGGTATTCTTGTCACATTATTCATCCTAAAGAAACATAATTTTTGGTAGTCTAGCTAATTTCAGGTTTACAGCTACTTAAATATATATACCGTCTAGTCAAGCCTATGGTTTTCCCAGTAGTCATGTACGGATGTGACAGTTAGACCATAAAGAAGGCTGAGTGCCAAAGGATTGATGCTTTTGAGCTGTGGTGTTGGAGAAGACTCTTGGGAGTTCCTTGGACTGCAAGGAGATCCAACCAGTCCATCCCTAAAGGAGATCAGTCCTGGGTGTTCAATGGAAGAACTGATGTTGAAGCTGAGACTCCAATACTTTGGCCACTTGATGCGAAGAACCAACTCATTGGAAAAGACCCTGATGCTGGGAAAGATTTAAGGCAAGAGGAGAAGGGGATGACATCACGGACTCAATGAACATGAGCTTGAGTAGACTCTGGGAGTTGGTGATGGACAGGGAGGCCTGGCATGCTGCAGTCCGTGGGGTTGCAAAGAGTCGGACACGACTGAGCGACTAAACTGAACTGAATATATATACAATTAAAATCACATTTTTCCTGTAGGACAGCCACATTGTACAAGTTTGACTCATAGTACAGTGACTGTTGTTCAACTGTCTTTCTTGGCTTTATGATTTTTCATTTTTAAACACTGATTATTTAAATATTTGTTTTAAATTTTGAAATTTATGTTCTATAATGTTATTTTTTATTAATTATTTGAAATGAGTTGAGATGTGATTCATTTCAATTTTTATTAGGTCTATATATGTGCATAGAAAGAATGTGTATTTTCAGTAGTTGCAGTTCTCCATGGCTCAGTGATAGAGAATATACCTGCCAATGTAGAAGGCCCAAGTTTGATACCTGGATTAGGAGGATCCCCCAGAGGAGAAAATGCAAACCACTCAGTATCCTTGCTTGGAAAATCCCATGGACAGAGGAGACTGGTGGGCTACAGTCATGGGGTTGCAAGAATTGGACACCACTGAGTGACTGAGCACACACATAGATGTCTATGCAAACAAGCTCAAACAAATTTGTTATTTAAATTGTTGAAATATTTTCTATATTTACTTACACATATCACACATATACATATTTTATGATTGTGTATACAGAGATAAATAATTAGAAATAATATAGTGATGTATAATATTAGACCTACATACTAGTTGTAAATAACCCACCTGCCAATGCAGGAAGAATAAGAGATGCAGGTTCGATCCCTGGGTCAGAAAGATCCCTTGGAGAAAAAAATGCAACACACTCCAGGTTCTTGGCTAGAGAATTCCATGGATAGAGGAGCCTGACAGAAAACAGTTCCTGGGAACTTACTGAAAGTGCAAGTCACTCAGTTGTGTCTGACTCTTTGTGACCCCATGGGCTATACAGTCTGGGGAATTCTCCAGGCCAGAATACTGGAGTGGGTAGCCTATCCCTTCTCCCTGGATCTTCCCAACCCAGAAATCGAACTGGGGTCTCCCGCATTGCAGGTGGATTCTTTACCAACTGAGCTATGAGGGAAGTGAGCAACATGACTAGGACTTAAATGCAGTTATTTTTACCCTAACTTGGATTTTTCTTTCTTTCCAGTATGTAAAGAATAATTCAAATGTTACACTTTTCTTTAATACTTATATATAGAAAACACAATTGGCTGACACAGCTTCTAACATGCAATGTTGTAATCCCAATACACACATATTCATATTCTCAGTCTTCTGTTCAATGTTAATAAATGCCCCCACCACTTCCTCATGGTTTTTCAATGTTCCTAGGCAAGAGAGCATGACTATGAATTATTAGAATCTCATGCTGTATTGCACTTATTATGAATTACAGTTATTAAAATTAACTAAAGCATGAGAAAAGTTTTTATTTATACAACTATAATTATTTTCAACTTTATAACTACTAAGATATTTTAAGTATCCTTCAAAGAATTTGGACACTTAGAAATGATAGACTTTTAGGTTTGCTAAGCAAAAACTCTTTTTTTTTTTTTTTTTTTAGTATTTTTTTTTTTTTATTATTATTGTTTTTGCCATACATTGTCATGATATCACCATGGGTTTACATATGCTTCCCCTCCGGGTCCCCCCTCCCTCCTCCCTCCCCCCCGGGAAATCTCGCTGCACCAGTCCCGAGCATCAATCCTGGGCTGGCGATTGATTAGACACATGACAATTAACATGCTTCAATGCCCTTCTCCCATCTCATCCCACCCTTACCCTCATCCACAAAGTCCACAAGTCTATTCTATACATCTGCGTTCCTTTTGTTGTCTCCCATGTTGGGTTCTCATTACTGTCTTTCTAAATTCCATATATATGTGTTAATATACTGTATTGTTGTTTTTGCTTCTGGCTTACTTCACTCTGGATAATGGGCTCCAGTTTCGTCCATCTGAGTAGAATTGCTTCAAATGAATTTTTTTTTTAATGCTGAGTAATATTCCATTGTGTATATATACCACAGCTTTCTTATCCATTCGTCAGTTGATGGGCATCTAGGTTGCTTCCATGTCCTGGCTATTGTAAACAATGCAGCGATGAACATTGGGGTACACGTGGCTCTTTCAATTCTGGTTTCCTCGGTGTATATGCCCAGCAGTGGGATTGCTGGGTCATATGGCAGGTCTATTTGCAGCTTTTTAAGGAACCTCCACACTGTTTTCCATAGTGGCTGTACTAGTTTGCATTCCCACCAACAGTGTAAGAGGGTTCCCTTTTCTCCACATCCTCTCCAGCATTTATTGCTTGTAGACTTTTGGATGGCAGCCATTCTGACTGGTGTAAAGTGGTACCTCATTGTGGTTTTGATTTGCATTTCTCTGATAATGAGTGATGTTGAGCATCTTTTCATGTGTTTGTTAGCCATTTTTATATCTTCCTTGGAGAAATGTCTGTTAAGTTCTTTGGCCCACTTTTTAATTGGGTTGTTTATTTTTCTAGAATGGAGCTGCAGGAGTTGTTTGTAAATTTTTGAGATTAATTGTTTGTCTGTTGCTTCATTGGCTATTATTTTCTCCCATTCTGAAGGCTGTCTTTTCACCTTGCTTATAGTTTCCTTTGTTGTGCAAAAGCTTTTAATTTTAATTAGGTCCCATTTGTTTATTCGTGTTTTTATTTCCAATATTCTGGGAGGTGGGTCATGGAGTATCCCGCTTTGGATTATAGCAGAGAGTGTTTTGCCTATGTTATCCTCTAGGAGTTTTATAGTTTCTGGTCTTATGCTTAGATCTTTGATCCATTTTGAGTTTATCTTTGTGTATGGTGTTAGAAAGTGATCTAGTTTCATTCTTTTACAAGTGGCTGTCCAGTTTTCCCAGCACCACTTGTTAAAGAGGTTGTCTTTTCTCCATTGTATATTCTTGCCTCCTTTGTCAAAGATAAGGTGTCCATAGATGCGTGGATTTATCTCTGGGCTTTCTATTCTGTTCCATTGATCTATGTTTCTGTCTTTGTGCCAGTACCATACTGTCTTAATGACTGTGGATTTGTAGTATAGCCTAAAGTCAGGTAGGTTGATTCCGCCAGTTCCATTCTTCTTTCTCAAGATTGCTTTGGCTATACGAGGTTTTTTGTATTTCCATACAAATTGAGAAATTATTTGTTCTAATTCTTTGAAGAAGACCTCTGGTAGCTTGATAGGAATTGCATTGAATCTATAGATTGCTTTAGGTAGTATACTCATTTTCACTATATTGATTCTTCCAATCCATGAGCACGGTACATTTCTCCATCTGTTTGTGTCCTCCTTGATTTCTTTCATCAGTGTTCTATAGTTTTCTATATACAAGTCTTTTGATTCTTTAGGTAGAAATACTCCTAAGTATCTTATTCTTTTTGTTTCGATGGTGAATGGGATTGTTTCCTTAATTTCTCTTTCTGATTTCTCACTGTTAGTGTATAGGAATGCCAGGGATTTCTGTGTGTTGATTTTGTATCCTGAAACTTTGCTATATTCACTGATTAGCTCTAGTAATTTTCTGGTAGAGTCTTTAGGGTTTTCAATATAGAGGATCATGTCATCAGCAAACAGAGAGAGTTTTACTTCTTCTTTTCCAATCTGTATTCCTTTGATTTCTTTATCTGCTCTGATTGCTGTGGCCAAAACTTCCAAAACTATGTTGAATAGTAGTGGTGAGAGTGGGCACCCTTGTCTTGTCCCTGATTTCAGGGGGAATGCTTCCAGTTTTTCACCATTGAGGATAATGTTTGCTGTGGGTTTGTCATATATAGCTTTTATTATGTTGAGGTATGTTCCTTCTATTCCTGCTTTTTGGAGGGTTTTTATCATAAATGGATGTTGAACTTTGTCAAAGGCTTTCTCTGCGTCTATTGAGATAATCATGTGATTTTTATTTTTTAATTTGTTAATGTGGTGTATTACATTGATCGATTTACGAATATTGAAGAATCCTTGCATCCCTGGGATAAAGCCTACTTGATCATGATGTATGATCTTTTTGATGTGTTGTTGGATTCTATTTGCTAGAATTTTGTTGAGGATTTTTGCATCTAAGTTCATCAGTGATATTGGCCTGTAGTTTTCTTTTTTTGTGGCATCTTTGCCGGGTTTTGGAATTAGGGTGATGGAGGCCTCATAGAATGAGTTTGGAAGTTTACCTTCGTCTGCAATTTTCTGGAAGAGTTTGAGTAGAATAGGTGTTAGCTCTTCTCTAAATTTTTGGTAGAATTCAGCTGTGAAGCCATCTGGTCCTGGGCTTTTGTTTTTTGGAAGATTTCTGATTACGGTTTCAATTTCCATGCTTGTGATGGGTCTATTAATATTATCTATCTCTTCCTGGTTTAGTCTTGGAAAGTTGTACTTTTCTAGGAATTTGTCCATTTCATCCAAATTGTCCAGTTTATTTGCATATAGTTGCTGATAATAGTCTCTTATGATCCTTTGTATTTCTGTGTTTTCCGTTGTGATCTCTCCGTTTTCATTTCTAATTCTGTTGATTTGGTTCTTCTCCCTTTGTTTCTTGATGAGTCTGGCTAACGGTTTGTCAATTTTATTTATCTTCTCAAAGAACCAGCTTTTGGCTTGGTTGATTTTTGCTATGGTCACTTTTGATTCCTTTGCATTAATTTCTGCCCTGATCTTTAAGATTTTTTTCCTTCTACTAGACCTGGGCTTCTGCAACTCTTCCCTTTCTAGTTGCTTTAGGTGTATAGTAAGGTCATTTATTTGATTTTTCTCTTGTTTCCTGAGGTGAGCTTGTATTGCTATGAACTTTCCCCTTAGCATTGCTTTCACAGTGTCCCATAGGTTTTGAGCTGTTGTGTTTTCATTTTCATTCGTTTCCATGCATAACTGAATTTCATTTTTAATTTCTTCTGCGATTTGTTGGTTATTCAGCAGTGTGTTGTTGAGCCTCCATATGTTGGAAGTTTTGAGAGGTTTTCTCCTGTAGTTGATATCTAATCTCACTGCATTGTGGTCAGAAAAGATGCTTGGGATGATTTCAATATTTTTGAATTTATCAAGGTTAGATTTATGGCCCAGGATGTGATCTATCCTGGAGAAGGTCCCGTGTGCACTTGAGAAAAAGGTGAAATTCCTTGTTTTGGGGTGGAATGACCTATAGATATCAATTAGGTCTAGTTGGTCTATTGTTTCATTTAAAGTTTGAATTTCCTTGTTACTTTTCTGTCTAGTTGATCTATCCATTGGTGTGAGTGGTGTATTAAAGTCTCCTGCTATTATTGTGTTGTTGTTGATTTCCCCTTTCATATTTGTTAGCATTTGCCTTACATATTGTGGAGCTCCTGTGTTAGGTGCATAAATATTTATAATTGTTATTTCTTCTTCCTCGATTGATCCTTTGATCATTATGTAATGTCCATCTTTATCTCTTTTCACTGCCTTTATTTTAAAGTCTACTTTATCAGATATGAGTATTGCCACTCCTGCTTTCTTTTGGTCTTTATTTGCATGGAATATCTTTTTCCAGCCTTTAACTTTCAGTCTATATGTGTCCCTAGGTTTGAGGTGGGTCTCTTGTAGACAACATATATAGGGGTCTTGTTTCTGTATCCAATCGGCCAATCTTTGTCTTTTGGTTGGGGCATTCAGCCCGTTTACATTTAAGGTAATTATTGATAAGTATGATCCCGCTGCCATTTATTTTACTGTTTTGGGCTCCAGATTATCTATCCCATCGGTGTTTCCTATCTAGGAAAGATCCTTTAGCATTCGTTGGAGGGCTGGTTTGGTATTGCTGAATTCTCTCAGTTTCTGCTTGTCTGAGAAAATTTTGAATTCTCCTTCAAATTTGAATGAGATCCTTGCTGGGTAGAGTAGTCGGGGTTGCAGATTGTTTTCTTCCATGACTTTAAGTATGTTTTGCCATTCCCTTCTGGCCTGAAGCGTTTCTGTTGAGAGATCAGCTGTTATCCTTATGGGATTCCCCTTGTGAGTTATCTTTTGCTTCTCCCTTGCTGCTTTTAATATTTGGTCTTTGTATTTGATATTTGCCAATTTGATTAATATGTGTCTTGGGGTGTCCCGCTTGGGGTTCATTCTATTTGGGATTCTCTGTGTTTCTTGGACCTGAGTGGCTATTTGCTTCCCCAATTTAGGGAAGTTTTCTACAATTATCTCTTCAAGAATTTTCTGATGGTCTTTCTTTTTGTCTTCTTCTTCTGGGACTCCTATGATTTGAATATTGGTGCGTTTAATATTGTCCCAGAGGTCTCTAAGGTTGTCTTCATTTCTTTTAATTCTTTTTTCATTTTTCCTTTCTGTTTCATTTATTTCTGTCATTCTGTCTTCTACCTCACTTATTCTGTCTTCTATCTCTGTTATTCTACTGTTGGTTCCCTCCAGAGTGTTTTTGATCTCATTTATTGCATTATTCATTGTATTTTGACTCTTTTTCATTTCTTCTAAGTCTTTGTTAAAGCTTACCTGCATCTTCTCAATCCTTGCCTGCAGGTTATTGAGCTGTAACTCCAACTTATTTTCCAGGTTTTGGATCATTTTCACTATCATTATTCGGAATTCTTTGTCAGGTAGACTTCCTATCTCTTCGTCTTTTGTTTGGTCTAGGGGGTATTTATCCTGTTCCTTTACTTGCTGGGTATTTCTCTGCCTTTTCATCTTGTTTATCTTGCTGTGTTGTCCCTTTATTGTGGGGATTCCTCTCTATGGGAGGGGTTGGATGTGTGGTTTGTCGAAGTTTCCTGGATGGAAAGGCTTGTGTGGTTTTCTGGTGGGTGAGTCTAGGTTTCCTCACTGTTACTAGCAAGAGATAAGAATGGGGAGAAAGCAGTCAAGCCAATGATCTCATTCCCAGGTAGCAGTGGGTACTGGTGCTTGGATCTTGAAAGGTACAAAGTTGATACCAGGTACTAATGAGCAAAGATTAAAAATCTAGAGTAAAGACTGGGTTCTCAAAAATACTTAAAAAAAAACCGGAAAATAAAAATAAAGGAGAAAAAAGAAATAAGAAGAAGAAAGAAAAAAAAAAATAGCAAGGTCATATGGGACTTAAAAATTCTAAAGAAAAAAAAAAGAAGAAGAAAAAGAAAAAAACAAGAAAAAAAAAACAATATATATATATATAAAAGTTTTAAAAATTTAAAAGATGTTCCTAGTACAGTTATAATGAAGGCTTTCTCTGGTGCTGGTGCATTCGGTGAAGGGAAGGGTCTGTAGATTTTCAGATGATTCCCTGGTCCGGCTTCTCCTTCTCACAGACTTATAGACTCCTTTCTATGCAGTTATCGCCACCTGCAGGGCTTTAATTTGCTTCTCCTGTCTGTTTCAAAGCTGTTCTGCTAGCGTCTTCTGTCTGCTGGTCTTTTAAGTGTCTATTCAGCGCTTTGGAGTTTGCCCTGCTCCTGGTGAGAGGGCTTCCCCCGCCCCCTCTGCTCAGGCTCTCTGTCGTCCGCCCAGCACAGTTGGGGAGTGGGGCTTCTCCCCTCCCCCGGCCCAGCCGCTCTCTATGCAGTCTGTTCTACCGGCAGGGATTTAATTTTGGAGTTTGCCCTGCTCCTGGTGAGAGGGCTTCCCCC